>JAUTXW010001764.1:0-37087 GCA_030620095.1 Kuschelorhynchus macadamiae
TATGTTATCATTGCTTCATTCATTTCCTCTGCTAAACCTGATTGCTTTCATGGCAATGATTTTCATCCTAAAACCAGCAGATTTTCTTATCTACAATTTCAAGAACCTTAGAAAGGGTTCAAAGATGCTTATTGAACGCAAGTGTTTAATACCCTTCCATTCCATATGTTGGTAAAGGCATAACAAAAACGTATTTCCGCGTTTTGGGAAAAAATAGATTTTTTTAAACATTAGTTTATATGTAGTAAAAAAGGAATAATAAATGGGCAACAAAATCGTATTAATGTAATATTGAGCCCGTCACATCCGTATGCCTTACTTTTAATCGAGGGATTCATTCTTCATGGATTGGTCTTGCAGCGTTGTACTTCTTTTAGGCTAAAAAGATTAGGAAAGTTGTTTTTTAGGTTATAATTATAGTAATTCAGTAAATTTTGACTTGGCTGTTAAGGATTAGTACATGTTGATGTAAAATAATTGTTAATTTGATGAACATTAGATAAATGTGGCGGAGAATACGCTTTTATTTGTTTTTTATAACATTCAATTTTCTTAACTCAGTCCACGTTTACTTACTGGATAGGTTATTATTGAACGTAGTCCTCCAGATTAGCCTTTTTCATTGCGGAATCACACCATATGAGTACCATAACCACTTGTTCAACACATGCATAATGTCTTGGCTTCTATTTACGTTTTATATTTACGTAATGCTTTGTTTCGTAATTTCTGGAGAAGTCTTATGTTTTCAGTTATCCAGGGAGCGTATTTGTAATTTCGATTTCGTTTAAAGATCTGCTTTGGAGCGTGTTTATCAAAAAGTTGCAATAAATTATTATTAAAGAATGTTACCTTGTCGTTTATATACATAGATATTCAAAATTACCTGCCAACACCAACACTTTAAGATCATGTAAAGTTGTTATAGTTAATTTATTAATAAGCAAAGGAAAAAACTATTAAACGCTTTGTTCTTCGATATGAAATCTAGATTTTCCATGTAAACGGAAAATCGTAGATGTCGATATACGTCTACCCATCGTCCTCAACAAACTCAATACTTGTAAAAACAAGGTCAATAAGGCTCACCGAAGTAGAAGTTATATGAGTAGGTTCATTAATTTTCTGTGTAAGATCAAAAGTATCCATGATTGATTCTAACCGTTGGGTGTTAGGTGAAGGTTTTAGAAAATTAATGTTAAAGTCACCGGTGCAAATAATATTTTCAGATACAGTGTAAAGAGTGACTAGAATGTCTTCTAAGAGCGGAAAAAAGTTATCCAGATTGGAATTTGGCGGTCTGTAGACATTTCCTATAATGACATAATCATTGCGTGACTCAACTCTGATCCAGATGTACTCTATAAAGTCGAGTGTTACTGACAATAAAATTTTGAACTTAATATTTAATTTTATGTAGAAAGCCACACCCCCACAGCGTCTTGCCACCCGATCACACCTGGCTATATTGTAATTATTAAGTTGTATATCAGCATTATTTAATCCTGAGTGTAACCAAGTTTCTGTTCTGGAATGTCTGAGTTGACATTTAAAACATAATCTTTAAAATTTGTAAAATTGGTAGTAGTAGTAATGATCGTATATTAGTATGGGAAACATTTAGGGACATGTTAGGGTCAGGTAAAGAGGGAGGGGGATAAATAGAGTTATAGGAAGAAAAAGGAAAAATAAATTAAACTTAATATTCTAAAGAAAATTCTATCAATTATGCAAGACCACATCACTGCGGCCTCTGAGCTATATAGCTAATTTTTATGTAGTTAAGTATTGAAAACAAACTAGATATAAGCCACCAAAGACAAATCTGTAAAGGTATACAGAAAATAGAAAGGTAGATAATATAACTTTATATAGTAATTTATGCCTAGAAAAAAGAACACGTTACTGGCACACAAGAGAGGAGGAAATTAGATTTTATAATATTAAATATTAATTGCCAGGACGTAAAAGTATTAGGCTAATTCCACTTGTAAATTAGTTCTCTATAAAATAATTTTAAAACAATATATTAGTATGTTTATATAAAAAAAAATAAATTAATAATCAGTTGTTTGACACTGTAAAATGTAAAAAATATGTTTATCAAAATAAATAAATCTTGTTATAGGCAAATGAAGTTAACACGGTACGTATCAGCACATTAATACATAAAAGTAGCCCGAACAAGGAAAATGTGTTTAAAGAAACTTACATAATATTATGCTACGATCTGTAGGGTACCAAATCGGCCATTTTATTAATACGAACAACACCACCTCCGCACTTCACATACACAATGCCGTTTAAACACCATGCATTTCTGTAGGTAAATTTATTAATTGCAGCCGATAACAGTGAAAGACGGAACTTTGTGAGATCTTCCTTTATTTTTATTTAATCTTTTCTATATTGCGGCTGTCAAACCCATGATGGACAATCGACACAACTAAATATACTTGGCACAAGCAAAAACACAGGATTAGTACTACTATTTCTTCTTGAAACTAAGGTAAGACACTAAAATAACTATAAGCATTTAAATGTCATATGTTGGATGATTTTTGTTTAAGCCAAAAAGTTTCAATAAAAAGCCACAGCAACAATGAAGACATGCATCACTGAAGCGCTAGATGGCACTTCAAGTGTAACTGTCAGGGTAATTAAAATTACATTCTTACCTTCAGTGTAAGCGCAGTTGAAAGACTGATCATGCCATGCTTATCCATTACAGTAACATATATCATATATAACAACCAAAAAAAGAAAACAAGTTCATCCTGCTGATTTTCTATGGCCGTGTGCCAGGGATGCGCATTTCCAGATGTCACAGGGCGTTTACGTTTGCTCTATGTTCTATGAGAGCCCTAAATAAGAAATAAATTAAATAAATGAATCTATATCTTTTATATCATATTACCTCTCACGGTGCCTCCCGGCCTGATGATTTCTACACAGTACAGAGTTATTCGTTAATAACTTTAATTTGCAAAAAGTAGGATTCAAATAGCAATGAATTCCTCAACACTCAACGTTTACAAATTTCATAGTGTTAACATATTGCTGCTGTTTTCCGACCAAGTAATTGCATTTAAATGGCTGATGTCCTGCGACCTTGGATTGCTCAGAATGTCTGGTTGGCCTGGGGGGGCAGGGTCGGGGACATTCATTTGGATATACAATCTTTGTTTTTGGCCAAGACTCACTGTTAACAAATCCAAATTAAACACGTTATATTTTACTTTGCGGCCCTTAGATGACAGATGTGAGCCTGTCAGGTTTCCTGAAGTCCACCTGGACTCGAAGTTAACCTGGGAAGCTCATGCCAATCATTTGACAGCTAAATAACACAGGAACATATACATGCTTAGGAATCTCAAGGGTGTTGTCTCAAAGGGTGCACTTTTGTCAGCTTACTACGTATGTATTCACTCTCATCTTGGTTATGTCCTCCTATGTTGGGGACACACAGCACATTTCCATAGAGTGTTTGCTGCTCAAAGACGTGCAGTAAAAGTTATATGTAATTTGAAATATCGGGAATGTTGCAGGGTGTCTCTTATAAAGAATGACATACTTTCATTGCCAAGTACGTGTTTGCATGTGTCCTTTACGTGAAGGAAAGAGAGGAGCAGGATGTTCAAAACTGTGACCTTTATGGCTATAAGACAAACACAGGAGAAATATAGCATTGAGCTATAGCAGGACGGACAGAGCCAGATATGGGAGAAATTATTATAGACATAGTATCCAAATGTACTAAATAGAAGATTAGTAATCAACAAGTACAAAAAGAAGATTATTACCTTCATACAGTCTAAAATGTACTAAAACGGTAACACTAAGTTGAACTAGTTTTCAACAAAAGTCCTTTAGAAAGGCAGTGTGCCTTCTGAGATTTTGTATATAGGTGGATCGGTATTCGGAGCTAATTTATCACCTAATTACGTAATCAATCACTAGTATATATTTATTGTTTTACTATGCCGGATTAGCAAGTGGGTTAGGGCCGCTAAGCGACAGCGGGAAGGTACCTTGGCAAGCAATAATAAAAAAAATACGTATAATATTAACCCAAGCATATCAACCGCTTGATCAATCCTGTCCAGTATCACAATATTTATATCTTCGGCATGATGCGGATTTAATTGCTGCTTGGATCCACTCCTTTTCCTTATTACATCACCTTCGTCTTTAACTTTCAAATCTTCTCAATTTCTCCTTCAAAAGCATCCTTACGTAATTTTCTACACTTAATAGGCTTGGACACAATATCTTCAAACGTAGACGAAGGTGTTTTCCTCAATATACAGGGTGTTCAGTTATATTTTGACCGGGGTCTATACGCTTTATTTCTCAAGATATCAAAAAATTTTACACACAAAAGTTTTAGGATGTAGTCTGAATCGTCAGAATTTGTTATCAAAAAAACATATGAACATCGGGAAAACGAGCATCAGCTTTGTTATTTTAAACAGAACACCCTGTATATTTTTAGTTTATTGCGAATATCTTTTTCTCCTGTACAAAATTTAACTCCATTGAATAAAATACAAAGAGTTGCATTTTCTCAAGAGATGTTGACAAGATTACAGGATGATCCTAATATCTGTAGGAGAATTTTACTCATCGAAGTCACTGCGTTTACCACCGTAGGTATGTTTAATAGAAAAAACAAACATTTTTGAACAACCACAAATCCCTATAAAAAACAAATTGTGCGAATTCAGGGTCGGAAGTCTATTAACATTTGGTGCAACAAACATGATCTGTGGATAGGAAGACAGGGACCCATAAATAGGCCAACGAATAGCCCCGATCTTTCGCCTCTCGATTTTTTTATGGGGATACCTTAAGAGTAAAGTATATTACAACAGACTAATCACTATTCGCGAATTAGCTGTAAAAATACAAGCTGAAATTAGCAATTTAAATCAAAATAATTGCGAATTCACTTTTAAAGCCATAACTCGCAAATTTTCAGAATTATTACAGAAATGTATATTGAATCAAAGCGGCTGGGTAGACTGAATTTAATAATAAATATTCTTAATAATTTGACTTTTTTATTTGTTAGTTTCTTGTTTGTTTTCTACAGATATCGTTATTGTAGCTTGTTTAATATAAAAATAATACTAAAATGCATGTTACTTCATTTTCTTATGCTAACATCTCTCCTATCATTTCAAGTAATAATTATGGTAATTATTAGGTATTATTATTTTCGACAAGTAGGTAGGTATATGAGTTAATGACAGAAAGACCATATATGAAATGCAAAACAGTTGAATTAAAAGCAGCCCATTGCTTTTCCAAGGCAAAGCGCATACTATTTTAAGACAAGTTGATAAGTGAGTGACAGAACGGCCATTTTGAAGTAAAAACAATTGAAACCAAAGCTTTCTATTATTTCTTTTTTCAAAATTATTGGATAATGGTTACAGTGAGCATAGACAAACCATATATTTTTGGAATCAGGAGAAAAAGCTCTTCTCAATAAACTAAAAATATACAGTGTGTTCCATTTAAAATAACAAAGCTGATGCTCATTTTCCCAATTTCCGATGTTTATATGTTTTTTTTATAACAAATTCTGACGATTCAGACTAAATCCTAAAACTTTTGTGTGTAAAATCGAGAAATAAAGCGTATAGCCCCGTTCAAAATATCACCGAACACCCAGTACACGTTTCGGCTAAAGCTGAGTTTTGGATTAAACTTCTTTTCTAACAAAGAAACCGGGCTTTTTTAACAAATATTTTCTTTTGAACCTAACACTGCCGGATGTACCACTATCAGCGTAAACCCAAAGAAGCCACATTTTTATTTGCATGTGTAAAATAACATATAACAATTGAAAAACAACTCTATGGACGGCATATTTAACATACTTTAACCTAGAACAGGTATAAAATTAAATAAGGATGACAATAAAAGTTTTTTGTAGCCAATATATATAAGTTGTTAGGGGTTTAACTACAAATATTTTAATACATAATATTATTGAAATTTGAGAAAAAAGACGTTAAAGTTGTATTTTGTTTTATTAATTTTTAAGCACAGCCTTAATACTTTTATTTCTTTTATTATGTAAAACAATTACTTATATCATTTTTAACAAAAGTCCTACAGTTTTTTTCTTACTAAAATATCTCAATAATTTAAACTTAGAGAATAAAAAACGTATGTACTATTTAATTTTACCTTAAAAATTCCTACTAAAAAACGGCAACATCGCTGACAGTAGAATCAGACAGCAAGGATCAACGAACGTATGGCAACTATAATTCGTCAACCTAGCAGTCGTAATTGTTTGGTTTTTGGTGCTTCCTCCTTAGTTTTTTTGTTGTGTGATGTGTGTGTGTGAGTGTGTGTGTGTGTGTTATAAAAATGTATACAAATAATGAATATAGAAACCATGGTTCTTGGGATTAGACCGTATCAAATTGGAATTACTATCCAACGTTTCGCCTTCGATTACACGAGGCATCTTCAATGATCTTTAGTCTATGACATCTGAACCCTCTCTGTGTCAAGATCGGTTTTCAAATGTCATGTAGACCGTAACCCGTATCTCTACTGAAATTTTTTGTATGTTTACAAATTTCAATATATTGTTGTTGCTGAATACCACTGGTCATATTATAAATGTAAAGGAAACCAAGGTTCTAGCATCGGTTCCAGAATTTTATAAAGAAAAATTAGAGAATCCATTAAAATTTTTAAAGATGCAAAAAATTTCAACAGAGATATTGGTTACGGTCTACATCACACGTGGAAGCCGATCTTAACACAGACACACGGCTTGGCGAGCAATCGGGTATAAAAGCCTGCCTGAATCTCTTCGAGCTCATTCAATGTTCAGGTCTCGTAGAGTAAATATCCCTGAAGATGCCTTGGGCAATCGAAGGCGAAACGTCGGATAGTAATTCCAATTTGACAGGATCTAATCCCAAGAACCATGATCTCTTAATTGACCAAAGCCGTGAAAGCTTTTGTCTATGTTGCGTTGCTATGTTGTTGAGAATGCGAACACAATGTCCATTTGGGGTCCCAAACGCAACGGGAACGATATCCTAACAGAAGGCGCCTGAATGACTGAACATTTGTGTTCGTTTTACAAAAAGTGTTGAATGCGGGAGCTTTCATCACAATAATCGTGGATCACAGTGACAAATAGCATCCGAAAACAAGGAAGATAGTTTAGTTCTAGTGACGGAAAATTCTGGTTTGAGCGATTTCGTGACAAGTCGGATTTCGCGGCGGTAGTCACTTTCAGCAGTTACTTTAAGTTTCCCGAATACTTTTCATACATAATGTGTGAATTACCTAGCTAGTGCTATACATTAAAGTAGCCATGTCAAACTCAAAGTCACTGGTGGGCCAAAAGCATGAAGACCATCGACTAGGTGGGCCGCTTGAGAAAAAGTACTATTATAGGACAAGTCTGTTTATTAAAATTCCAATAAAAAGGACATTACAAAAAACTACAAACATTAAATTCTTTTTGCCAGATATTTGACATCTTTTGTCTTTAATTAAGTTGTCTATTTGTGGCGCGAATTTATCAGCGTAAATAACTTTTAAAACTGCGTCCAAGTGTGCGTCCGTCAATCGCAATCTTGCGGGAGATTTGTTTCTTTTCATCAAAACAAAAATAGTTGTTCACACTTATAGGTACTTCCAAACATTGACATTCAATCAATCAACTCAACACTTCAATTGTGAGGGGGAACTTTATCAATATCGATATTGAAAAGACCAGTAAATAGAAGAAAATTGTTTTCTTGGGTCTTAAAATCCTGAAAACGCATCTCAAATTCTGCCAGAAGGCTTCTCATTTTCTCTGAATATATTTTGTATGATATTGGGACACTTGTGCTTTCCTGATATGCCTTACAAGTCAGAAAATGTGACAGATTATCCTCTGCTAACTGTTTTTTCCCCAACATCATCTTACACTTGAAAGCTTTCACATGATCATGCATATCTGTAATAACTTGACGTGGTCCTTGCAAGTTCGTATTTAAGTGTTTTGTGATATATACCATAAATGAAAGATTTTGTAAAAAGGTACATCGCATAATAAGCTGACATCTTCTCCTTTTGTTTCCATGAAAACGTGTATTTCTTCTTTGAGTTTCCAAAACCGGTCGAGTACCATAGAACACGAAAGCCATCGCACCTATGCATAATATGGTAAACCAGTGTACTCACTTTCTAAATCACGTAAAAATGCAGAAAACTGTCGCTGATTAAGGCCTCGTGACCTTATGAAGTTTATAATTTTTTTCACTGACCTTAAATCACTTTTAAGAATAAAACTGCTTGGTGGATTATACAATGAATATGATGAAAATCTGGTTTGTCACTGCCTGTTTCTCTGATCTTTGTCTGTAATATTTTAGCGAAGCCATTTTTTACTCCAGTCATTGAAGGAGCTCCGTCTGTTGCAACGGAACACAGTTTTGACAAATCTAAATTGTACTTTTGCAGAAGTCCATAAACAACATTGAAAATATCCTTCCCAGTTGTTGTAACATGGTACTAATTCCAGTAATTCTTCATACACATTCAAAGCAGCGAGTTGCGCCACACCACACACATTCGTACTATCGTTACAGGGAATAGAAAATGCAATGAAAGAGTCTGATTTTGTTTTTATCTGATCACTTATATTGGCAGCCAACTCAGTAACTCTTTCGGCGACAGTATTCCGGGACAAGGATATATTTTGAACTCCCGGGGCTTACAATTTCCACAGCCTTTACAAGGCACTCTTTTATAAATTCACCTTCAACAAATGGTTTTGAGTTTTTCGCGATCAACTCATTTTCTTGCTTTGGACGTGTAAACATAAGCTGCTGATCTCTCAACCGTGATTTTAACTTATTTAACTTTTCATTTCTGACCATGCCTGTATACTTGTCAAACATGGTTTTATGAATATCATAGTGACGTTTTATACTATATACTTTTGGAACAAATAATTTTTTCTTTCACTTCACAGCACAAAAACTCTAATTCCCACTTTTCTTGAAAGATACGATGCTCATCTACAAGTTTTCTCTTACTTCCACTTGGTTTTGAAAGAGACATGTTAAAAACTGTATCCGAAATAAATTATAATAAGTACTGTTAAAGTGTTGTAACAATAAGTGCGCAACTTAACTTGAAACTATATCGCAACTGACTCATAACTGACTAAACACTGAACAACTGAACTCAATCAAACATGTCTTATATACAAATTGTGATTTCTCGAGTTCTTTTCAGAATGTTCAGATAGCGTCATCTGTATTTTTGAGCGATAGAATTTCATGGAACAAGCCAGATAACGTTTGGCTTTAGGTTTTAGGTTGAGTATATGTAGTTTATTCTCCTAAACATAGATGGCACTATGTACAATTGTACATTTTATTATAAAAATCGTTGTTGCAACGGCTTTCAAAAACGTTTTCACGCTTTCAAAAACGGTTTTCAACTGATTTGTTCAACGCATGTTTGACATAGCTGCATTAAAGTGATATTTTTTATTAATTTCTAGAAAGTAATAAAGTTAATTAGGGATATACAGTTAAAATTATAAAAATAATCTCAGAAATTGTTATTGTTTAGTTTCAATGACAGGTTGTTTCTACTTTTTTTATACGCGTTATTACTATTAAATATATAATATATTAAATAATTCATATATTCTAAAAAAAAAATCAACGTAAAATGAATCTGTCTCAAACCTACACGTTTTTGTATGTTTATTTGTTGAAAAAACACAGCTAATGCAATTAAATTGATCACGTACAAGGGAACAGCGACGATGCCATGTTGTCAAGAACTTAATTTAAACCTCCTCCAAAGTTAAACATTACTGTAAGTAACTATAACTGTACATTATTGTATATAAACTGTAATATTTCGAAAACCATTTAGAATTTATAGTATATAAGAATTTTTGTTCAAAATCATCTGCATGTTAAAACATTTGTAGTGAACACCCTGTATATCTGGAAACGGACTTTACAAGTAAACATACTATACCTTGCCACCGGTTCAAGTCCCCATTGGCAACACAAATGAAGCGGACTTTGCCCGTCTCTGACGTCATCGGACCCCTCATCGTTAGGACCGGGCAACCGTGGGGACTGCAGATCGCAGCCCGACCTGATAAGAAAAATGGCTGCCGTTTCTTTGTTCTCGTCGATGGCCCGATGGAGAAGAGTCTGTCTGTAGCCCTCGGGACTTTGGCCCCAACAATCCGTGTCTGCTCCGTGTCGCACTAAAATACTTGCAATGTCTCCTTGACCTGATTAATAATTAAAATAAGTTAGCTCTTAATGTTTGTCAGTTTATTTTTAATATAAAAACGTATAAAAAGGCAAACGAATGATTTTACAGACGTCGTATTTGAGGCTGAAGAGAAGTTTAATTTGCGACTTGCAGAGCAGTCTGAACGCATATCTGAGCTCAACAACGAAATATCAACTTTACAGGAATTGAAATATAGTAGTTAAATAATAAAAATAGTTTTAGAAATTACTAATTTCAATAGTTTATTGAGTAACAACCTGGATACAGATAATAATTCTCAAAATTCAAATTTCACAACCCCATCGACATATCACCTACAGCCTCTCATAACGAACTAGTATCTTTATATTATCAGAATGTCCGTGGTCTTCGATCAAAATCACAACTGATGCTGACTAATACCTTTTCTAGCAACTTCGATGTAATTATGCTTACCGAGACATGGCTTAATGTCTCTTTTCATAGTGCCGAGTTTTTTGATCGTAGATATGCTGTTTTTAGAAAGGACCGAAATTGACTTGCTAAATTGTGAGCGTGGGGGAGGTTCCTTAATTGCGATCTCGTCCCGCTTTCAGTGCTCAATTATAGACACCCCAGCTTCAGTTCACTATGATGATATATGGATTAAAACTAAGATCAACCGTTTACAAATTGTCTTGGGTTGTGTATATATTCCTCCAGGGTCCCTATTGGATTGTTATGTGTCTTTTTGTGATTTGTGTGAATCGTTAAGGGATCGTTTTAAAAGGCATACATTTATTATGTGGTGATTTTGACCTTCCACTTGTTGAATGGTCCTTGGATTCTGGAACCATAATCCCAACAAGAATACAACCAGCAACAGCGAAAACTGTGATCGACATAATGTGTTTTCTTGAACTTAATCAAGTCAATTATATTTTCAATTCCCGCCTACGTATTCTTGACCTCATATTTGTTGATAATTTTTAGGCGATATCATGTATTAAATGCGATTTTCCATTATCAAATATCGACACTCTTCATCCTCCTCTAAATATCTCTTTTTTAGACACGGGATCTCCATTGCTTCAAGATGAGGTGACTCGACAAGTCTTTCAGTTTCATAAGGCCAACTTTCACGGGCTTAACGGATTTTTTCCAGAAACTGACTGGTCCTTTGTGGAGAAATGTGATGATATTGACGAAATCGTACGACAGTTCTACAATGTTGTTACGGATGGACTGGCGAGGTTTGTACCCAAAAAGAGAGTCAATCCAACAAGTACCCCATTTGGTTTGATAGAACACTCCAAGGACTTATTCGCGAAAAAAACAAACTGTACAAAAAATATAAGAGTACTCTGCTTCATTTTGACTATCTTGTTTACTCTAACAAACGCCGTGAGGTTTCAATTTCGAACCGATTGGTGTTATCTCATGTTCGTTACTAGTTCCGAGCAGCTGATGCCTGCGAATATAGGGTACTTTTGGTCGTTCATTAGGGGTTTGAGGGTATCTTCTGGTCTGCCGAGTCTAATGACCTACAACGGTTTAAAGTACAATGATCCTTCAGATATATGCTTTTGCGGATCATTTTCAGACATGTTACTCCGTGCCCGACAGCCATGATCGTGATTTTGTCCAGTCAGTTCCCTTCTCGTCAGCTTTATTATCCCACACGTTTTCTGAGTGCGAAGTAGCTTCCAGAATCAAAAAATTGGATTCAAACAAGAGCGCGGGTTCTGATGGGTTACCAGCCTCTCTCTTATTGGGTTGTTGCGACACACTATCGGCTCCCCTGAGCGCAATTTTCCAAAGATCTTTTGACATGGGAGTATTTCCCTCAATCTGGAAGTTCTCCAACCTTGTGCCTATTCACAAAAAGGGTGATAAATCTGAAATCACTAACTATAGAGGAATTTCAATGATCTCTGCCATTCCAAAACTCTTCGAGGCTATTTTAACTGACGAAATATTTTACACCTACAAAAATTACATTTCCCCGAGTCAACATGGCTTTTATCAGGGTCGCTCTACAGCGACCAATCTTGCCATATACCAGGATTATCTGGTCTCCTCTGTCGAAGCGCGTCATCAAGTGGACTGCATCTATACAGATTTATCAAAAGCATTTGATAGTGTACATCATCATCTCGGGCAGATACTTAAAATGGATCGCCTCTTATTTTAGCCATCGTAATCAACGGGTTGTGGTGCAAGACTCAGTTTCTCGTGATATTTTAGTCACCTCAGGAGTGCCACAAGGGTCCCACATTGGACCAATATTATTCCTTCTCTTCATATATGATGCCTCTTCCTGTTTTAGGAATAGTAACTGCCTTTTGTTTACTGACGACTTGAAATTCTATAGCTCTAATACGATCCATAATTCCGCGCTAAAATCGGATTTGGACCGCTTTGTCAAGTGGTGCGAGTTAAACTGTCTTTCCCTTAATGTTGCCAAGTGTACGTCCATTCGTTTTACAAGATCACTTAACCCCATTCCAAATACTTACAAAATTGGTGACACAACTCTTGGAATTTCCTCTTGTGTGAATGATTTGGGCGTCATATTCGACAGCAGTCTACCTTTTAACCAACACATAGACTCAATTGTATGTAAAGCTTTTAGAATGCTGGGATTCATTAAAAGACATTCTCGGCATTTCAGCGATACTAACGTGATCGTAACTCTATACAACTGCTTTGTTAAAAGCTTACTGGAATATTGTTCAGTAATTTGGCATTATGCATGCCCATTATCGTAAATTTGTAAAATACTTATTATTTAAATTCCATTTTCCTTATCAAAATGTCTCCTATGAAACCAGACTACTACTGTGCGGTATGCAAAGTTTAGCCTAGACACGCAAACATGCCCTACTCCTATTTGTGTTCAAGTTGCCTAATGGTATGATCCACTGTGAGCAACTCTCGGGTCAGGTCAACTTCTTGGTTCCAGCCCGACGTACTCGTCACACTTTCCTTTTCCTTGTAAGGAGGCACAGGACTAACTATGGTCAAAACTCATTTATTGATCGCCTTTGCTTAAATTATAATAAATGTTTCTCCTACTGTGATATATTTAGCATTAGCCTTCAAACCCTCAAAAGATTCCTTAGATTCGGCGCTATTTAATTGTTTAAAGGTTTGTGCTTCATTCCTCTCTCGCTTTACTCTATATTTTTATTTTATATGCATTTTTGAATTTTATTATTTATAGCAGGATACCATTGTATTTGTATTGTATTTTTAAGTTTTGTATTTTATAACTTGTACCATTTAGAGATTTAACTCTGTAGTGTATGTATGACCAAGTAAATAATATGGATGAGTCATATGTTCGTTTGTAGATGAAGTAACAAAGACAAAAACTTAAGTTAAGAACTTCTGGTTCTCGGGATTAGACCGTCTCAAATTAGATATTTCAGGTATCGTCATAGTACGAGATCTGAACACTGAATGAGTTGGGGAGACATTCAGGCTGGATTTTAAAGTGCGGGACACGAAAGAAAACCGGGCGGAGTCAATCGGTTTAGGCAGGTCGGCCAAGAAATCTCTTTAAACCAGTGGTGTCCCGTCGTTCTTTAAATAATATGGCACTCCTTTTTGACTATACGCACTTCAGATAATTAAAAAATGTAACTATGCTTAATGAACCTTTATCTATATTTGTCTGTTTTCTTTCGTGTACCGCACTTCTATATCTCTTGTGTTGCAAAAACGGCGAACTTTCGAATTTTAAAATTATTTAATTTTGATTTTTCTTGATCGATTTACCTATAAATATATTTTTTCTTGAGTTCTGTCATTAACGGTTCCCGGGCTACTGCCTACGTACAATATTTTTGGACCACCCAGTATAGTGATACACGATTTACAAGTCCAGATTTTACAAGGGCAGCCAGCACCAGATTCAGTGAACGAGATTTATCAAAATTTTAATTTATGCAGTTCGACTTTGACTATTTATAGGTAAATGTGGTCGCACTTGGTTGCACCCGACTGCACCGTTGTCAAGTAAGCAATAAAGGGGACTATAGGGAATAGGCCCTCTGTCTTTATTTAGTATTTTCTTACCACATTTAACTATTTCTACGCAAATGCATCCAATAATCTATTATTAGACGGATTTTTAATTAACTTAAGATTATTTATTCCTATTTGATGATTGTTTTCCAAAGCATGTTGGGCAAGGCTTGACTTTTCTGTTCTTCCGTATCTTAAATGTGCCATGCGTTCTTTAAAACGAATGTTTATAGAGCGTTTAGTTTGGCCAACATGTTTTAGATCGCAGTCATTACAGCTAATTTCATAGATGCCACTCCTCCTTCAAGTCGACTTTGTGTTTAGGGTTTTCAAGGAGATTTTTCAAACTGGTCTCCGTTTTGTAGGCTACTCTAAAACCTACGTTTTTATATACTTTTTCTAGACCTCTCGTATATCTGGGATTACTATTAAGTTCTTGGTAACCTCAGGTGCTTAAAGAGTAGTGGCATCTTTTAACATTTTTTAATTTTCATGTCTATTTACTAATTTATGTACAAAATTATCATTATATCCATTACTTTTAGCTATATTTCTAATCCGATTCATTTAATTGTTAAAACGTTCTATACTTAATAGAAAATTGATTAGCCTGTGAGTTAAGAAATGAAATGCCGCCATTTTGTGTTGACGGCAATGAAATGAGTCGGATGTTATATACCTATATATTAGTAAATTTCTTATAAATATCAAATTCTAATTTATCGTTATTTATAATAACTAAGGTGTCGAGAAAGGGTAACTGCCCATTGTTCTCCTTTTCGTACGTAAAATTAATGGAAAGGTATTTATTGTTTAATGTTTCTAAGAAAGTGTCCAAATTTTCTGTTTTAGTATCAAAAATAGCAAATATATCGTCTACGTATGTATACCACATCCTTGGGAAATACTTGAGTTCTTTTTTGATTTGGGCTTCTAATCTACCCATAAGCAAATTTGCAAGGAACGGAGATAAGCAATTGCCCATCGCAGTTCCCTCAAGTTGTTTATAATATTTATTGTTGAACTGAAAAAATTTTTGATTCATACATAATTTTGTGAGAAGCAAATATTCATCAATCATTTTTTTCTTCAAATTATTGAATTCAAGTAGTTCATTTAGGTACTCTAAAGCTAGTGGTATGGGTATACTAGGAAACAATGAGCTTGCATCAAAAGATATTAAAATTTCATCTTCTTTTAGGTGAACATTCTTAATTTTATCTAAAAATTCTAACGAGTTAGTAACCTCAAAGTTATCGTACGAGATATTTAATTTGCTGAATTCTTCTACTAACCATTTTGAAATATTGTACGTTGGTGATCGAACAGCTGAAACAATAGGTCTTATGGATTTACCAGGTTTATGGATTTTCGGAAGGCGATACAGTTTAGATAACTATGGATTACTATGTGTTAGTTTGAATTTTAGTTTATCGGACACAAGGTTTTTACACTGTTTTAAGGTACTTTGAACTTCTATTATCATTTTATCAATAACAACCTTATTTCCTTTGTCAGCTTTTAAATAAAAACATTCTTTTTTCTCCAGTCCATGGATAACTTCAGTGTTTTTACGAGAAACATATTTTGACTTGTTAACAACGTTTTTTTAAGATTTGATTTCTGCAAGCCTCCATAATGAATCCCTTAGTTGACCCTTGTATTGTATTGACACATATTGACCTTCAAGCACCTGAGGTTCCCAAAAAGTTCATAGTAATCCCATATGATCCCAGATATACGAAATGTCTAGAAAAAGTATTTAAAAACGTAGGTTTCAGAGTAGCCTACAAAACGTTGAACAGTTTGAAAAACCTCCTTGAAAACCCTAAAGACAAAGTCGACTTGAAAGAGAGGAGTGGCGTCTATGAAATTAGCTGTAATGATTGCGATCCAAAATATGTTGGGCAAACTAAACGCTCCATAAACATTCGTTTTAAAGAACACATGGCATATTTAAGATACGGAAGAACAGAAAAGTCAAGCGTTGCCCAACATGCTTTGGAAAACAATCACCAAATAGGAATAAATAATTTTAAGTTAATTAAAAATGTATCTAATAATAGATTATTGGATGCATTTGAGAGTATAGAAATAGTGAAATGTGGTAAGAAAGTACTAAATAAAGACAGAGGACCTATTCCCTATAGTCCCCTCTGTTGCTTATTTGACAACGGTGAAGTCGGGTGCAACCAAGTGTAAGGATAAGTTACTTTAGTTTATATCATCTGCTGATGATGCTAACTTGGTTAGCGAAACCCGCGTCCGAAACGTAACAAGTGGTGTAGTGTGGTTAGAACTCTTTTATTAAATAGTTTTTATACTAGTGGTCTCTTTCGACATGTATTTAGCGGCATTTCGGCATTTTTTGACAATTTGTAGAAAATTGTTTTTAGAGGCAAGGAAAAAAGTTGTCTCATGTAGAAAATATTTCTTAGAACGCTTTGTGGTGCCATTTGATGGAATTTAGTTGAAACAAAATAGTTTTACTAAGAGAAATTATTTGGCGGATAAAAATAGATTTGAAGGTTTAATAAAATTTTAAAAAAACAAATAGGTACTTGATGTACACAAAGAAAAAATTGTAAGTGCTTAAACGAAATAAGTTACACCTCAATGTGCCAAGAATGTTCTCAGCAAACAATGAAAAGCCAATTATAAGCTCGAAGTATATAGACGAGGATTAGAATTGACAACCAATAAACTAAAATTTAATTAATTAAATACAGAGATAGGCAGAATTATGCAAATAAGAAAACTAACCCAAATAACAAATATTTTGAAGAAATCTATAATGGCTATAATAAATTTGTCAAAAAAAAAAATTAGAAAGGCCAGACAAAATTATTTTAAAGAACAATTTTCAAGTAAAAACCAAAAAATTATTTGGATTAATTTAAATTTTATTTTAACAAATCAAACAAGAACAACAAAAACAAATATTGATTACACAGGGTAACAAAATGAAAACAAAAATTTGGTGCCGGAAATCTAACATCTGATTTTAGATGTTTTTAATGTGCTGATGCCAGTGAAAATGCCATCAGATTTTTTCTATCAGCTCTAGTTTTTGAGATACAGGTTTCAGGTTAATTGATATTTTTTTCTGATAAAGAACCACAAATAAAGAGATAAATATATACTTAATCGTCAAAATAGAAATTTCCCAGAATCTAATTAACCAAATGGATACCTGGAATTGTCCCTGACCCAATGTTCCTATACTAGGAACTACTCAATAGACTGCTCTTAATTACTTTTATACCTGTAATTGCCTATGACCCGATTCTTCTATACCTGCTTGGATGTACTCGATTTAGTATATTACTGAGTTTTACCAAGTAAAGTTGTGCTATCATTGGAAAGAGGAAGTGCCTAAAGTTTGGTGTACCAATGGTTTGGAGAGAACCGCGAAACCATCATGACGACTGCTATTTTTGTCTCGTTAATATTAAAGGCTTAAATAGAAACAATAGACACAAGTGGACATATCCTGATCTAGGTTCTGCAAGAAGGCCTGTAGCGCATTCGGAAGAAATACCCGTTCCATCATTCAGCAGTCTACCCGAACTGACAAAAGATGATATATACAACGTCTGACGAAGTTCAAAGAATTCAATCAGAAAACGACAGTGAATTTGAAGCAGATTTAGCAACTCCGCAGTGTTTCAATCAAGAAGAACTAAACGATCTTATAAGAGACCTGAATCTCTCAAAGGAATCCGCTGAATTACTTGCATCCAGATTAAAAGAAAAAAATCTACTTTGTCCAGGTACTAATATTACATTTTATCGTAAAAGAGATAAGGATCTGCTGCCTTTTTTCGCTCAGGAAAATGACTTGGTATTCTGTAACAATATAAAAGGGCTCTGAATACACTCCAAATGATTGGCGCCTTTTTATTGACAGTTCAAAACGTAATTTAAAATGTGTTCTTTTACATAACGGTAACAAATATGGCTCAATTCCTATTGGCCATTTTACTACCATGAAGGAAGAATATGAAACAATTGCATTAGTTTTGAGAAAAATTAAATACGAAGAACATCAGTGGGCAACTTGTGTTGATTTAGCAGAGTGGTTATACAAAATATCCCTGTTTTTTGTGCCTTTGGGAGAGCAGAGCTAAAAATGAGCACTGGGTTAACAAAAATTGACCTTCAAGAGATGTCATGAATGATTCAAGGAAAACAAAACGTGATCAACGAACCTTTGGTTTCAAGTTCAACCGGAATCTCAAAATGTTAAATTTATACCTCTTATTGATCCCAAAAATGTCCTTTTGCCTTCTCTTCACATTAAACTTGGGCTGATGAAAAACTTTGTGAAGGCTTTGAATAAAGATGGTGATGGATTTAAATACCTAAGACAAGTCATTCTCCAGTTATGTGATGCCAAATTAAAAGAAGGCATTTTTATTGGGCCATAAATCAGAAAATTGCTGGACGATGTCAATTTTACGCTTACCAGCAGGAACTCAGAGCATGGAATTCATTTGTTAATGTAGTAAGAGGATTTTTAGGCAACAATATGGATGAAAATTATGAACAATTATTTAATGAACTCTTATATGCCTATAAAGCGCTTGGTGCCAGAATGTCATTAAAAATTCACTTCCTCCATTCCCATCTGTCATTTTTTCCTAAAAATTTGGGAGCTGTTAGTGACGAGCAGGGTGAAAGGTTTCACCAAGATATCAGAACAATGGAAATTCGGTACCAAGGACGATGGGATCCAGCCATGATGGGTGACTACTGTTTGTTTTTGAAGAGAGAAGATAGGATACCTCATAAACGGAAAAAATAAAGTTTAATTAGTGTTTTAAGTCATTATTCTTCTCGTTTGCTTTTTTCTTAGATATATGGTATGTTTAATAGGCGAAAACTGTAAACGTAGTTAATAAACAGGGTTAAGAATTTTCTGAAATCATTTTTTCTATAGATATTAAGTATCATTCATCATAACATTCGATATGGTTCTATAACTCTAACAAGAAAACCCTACGTGCTACAACTTTCTATTTATCATTTTCGTATTTGGATAGGTCCATTCTATTAGATTATGCTATTCTGATTGTCTAGAAATTGCTAACATATTCATGAACATCCAGTATAAAAACCATATTTAAAAATAAGGAGGTTATCAGAGAAACCTTTTGTTACCTACCAGAATCTAAGGCTGACCACAAAGCACAGCTACCAAGTCGGTCTGGAGCTGACATGTCAACGCCTTTTGAACATAGAGCATCAACTACTTCCGGAAGCCTTAAAAATACCATATAATATATAATATATAAAAGGTAAAGTATATAATTACATAAAAAGGTAAATTTGAAAAATCACCGTTACATGTACATCAGCAATATGTAGTAGGATTAAGTTTTAAGCCAAAATTATGACCTCTTTCAAGCCGCTGCCATTTGAAATCACTACATCAAAAATTTTATAAATGGAAAGGGATATCAAGTGATATATCCTTAGAGTAAGAATTAAAGTAGAGACCACAATCCATTCATAAACCACGTTAGGGGTATGCGCCAACATGGTTCCCCTATTTTTCACATTCTATCGACCAATGTTTACGATAAAACAAGAAGTGGGGATGGCCCAAGTTCAAGAGGTGGCCATTTGTTGACGAATGCCAGTGGCGGCGCGAGTTTTCACTTCCCGCATAAGGAAATATCATTAAACGTGAAAAAATCATCGTTCCGGGTTTTTTCAGATCCTCATGTTTTTCCATTACTGTCGGTCGGTCGGTCGGTCTGTTCCGGTATAGCTAAAAAATCCACTTACTCGATTAACTTTAATTTTATTTAATTTTCCCCAAAAATTACGTCTGATACAAAAAAATATTGGTATGAATTCAATATGGCGAAATGAAATGACGACCTGTTAAAATATTTGATGTACGAAAATGAAGAAATGGGCCATGCTTCATTATCGTCGACAAAAGGAAGGATTCTTACCTATTCCTTAATGAGGCAAATAGGTATTTTTACAAAGTTCAAAGAAATAATCGTTCTCTACTTCACTATCTAAAATCAAACCAATAAGTTAGGTAAGTTTAAAAGAAATTAGTTATTTATATACTGTTAAACTTTAGTTTTTAGTTATGTTTGCCTTATGTCACTGTCATTTTGTAATTGTGACATTTGGAAAAATTATTTGTTCAGTTGTTAAAAATGTCATCTTGAACCTGTAACTATCAAGTTAGACCTAATCATAATCAATGCTTTTAACGCGCTTTTATTGGCTTCCTACTCGTCTGATTGTATGGTTGTATATCTGGTTCAAATCTTCTAATGGATTTTTCACCACTTCCATTACCGATTATTTTCAAATTTGACATGCAGACACTTTCGGATATAAAAAATCCGAATTTTTTTCAGTCAACGTTTAGAAATCCAAAATGGCGGCGCTAATACGGCCGACGAATTTTGTTACTTGTGTAGATTAAACTAAAAATTGTTGCCTAGGAAAATTTAAGAGTGACAGCATTTAAAAATTCAAAATAGCGGTGCAAAAATGACAATGTCAACAGTCGGTCGGACGGATGATTTTAACATTTGTGCGGGTTATTTGAGAATGCACAACAAAAATCAAAATGGTGGCGTCAATATAGTCAACGAATTTTGTCCTTTGTACAGATTCGGCTGAAATATCAATATCTAGAAGTATTTAAGAACGAAAGTTATGAAATTTTAGTCAATATTTGAGAATTAAAAATGGTGGCACCAACATAGCAGACTAATTTTAAAAGGTTTGCAGATTTGATTAAAATTCGGCGTTTTGGGTTATTTAAGACTGCACATCATGAATTTTTGTCAACATTTTAAAAATTCAAGATTGTAATGCCAACATGACGGCGGAATTTTAACATTTGTACAGATTTGAGAATACAATACGACTTTTTTTATATAGTATAGATATATTCTATAATTATTACAATTCTCCGATAGGAAAAACTATTGTAATCATCAAAAAAATCACCTCAGAATCTTTTTTGTATCATTTTTCTTCTGAGGATTCTCACATGACCCCCGACGAAATAAACGTTCTATTATACTGAACCGGATTGGTCAGTACGTCATGCGACCCAAAATAAGTGCATAAGGTATCTTCCATTAGACATGTCTCCTGGAAAAGGAAACCTTGCTGTTTACTTAGTAATTAAAAGAAAATTCCAAACTGAAACGGCCATTTTTTTATAAACTCACATTGCCGCACCATAGTTATGTCAACTAAAGCTCCTAGTTTCGCAATGTCCAAGATAAAGTAAATAAAACTTATTTCTTAATTATTTAAAAAATCAATGTTCTTCTAATGTCACCGCACCTTTAGAACGTTGCTTCTTGAAGTAAGGCAACATATAATTAGAAAATTTGAACCATATCAACAAATACACAATAATACATTACAAAATACAAAATACAAATAATTTTATTTCCAAAAAGACACGTTAGTGTATGGAATTCGTCATCTATAAAAAATTGAACATGTTTACACTAAGTAAATTTATAAATACAATTATTGAGCAAGAAACTCGTCTATACTGTAAAAACACTTATCGAGTAAAAATATTTTGAGCTTATTCTTAAACATATTTGCACTAGTGCTTTCTTTAATTACATTAGGTAACTTATTAAAGAGTTTTGATCCTAATTTAAGAATAAAATTTTTGCATAAATTCAATCTGTTGTAAGGCAGTGAAAACTGATTATTAAACCTAGTGGGGTAGTTATGGAAGTTATTATTCCTATAAAACAAGTCACAATTCTTAAAAACGAACAAACATATTTCTAACAAAACCACACATGGTACTGGCAGAATCTTGAACTCCTTAAAGTATGACTTACAAGAAGTAGAAGGAGATACTCCCGCAATACATCTCACTATACGTTTTTGGCTTTTAAACGGCATGAGGTGAAGTTCTCCAGAACTGGATACCATATAATATACGTGAATGTACAATAGCGTAATACACACTAATGACTTGTGACAAATCCATGATCAGCCTAAGGCTACGTATAAGATAACAAAGGCTATTTAGTTTTGAGGCAACATACGAACATTGACACTCCCAAGACAAATTTTCGTCTAAGGTAACACCAAGGAATTTATGAGATTTAATTCGCTGGAGTGGGTTTTCATTTAAATTTAATTCTAGATCGAGATTACTACGGTTTTGGGGAGTATGGAATCCCATGTAATTAGTCTTTTTTGCGTTTAAGAGTAACCCGTTTAGGGTAAACCACTTGTAGAGTTCATCCAGAGACCTACTAGAAGCTCTGTTAACACTTTCACAACTTAATCTTTTAACTATAGCCGAAGTGTCATCCGCATACATAGTTATTTGGCTGTGGACCACTTCTAGAGGCATGGGATTTACGAAGAGCAAGAATAGAATTGGGCCGAGGACAGAGCCTTGCGGCACTCCGATATCTACACTAAAGTTCCCCGAGAACGCGCTGCCAGACACTTCAGGTGAAGTATTTTTAATTTCCACAAACTGTGTACGCTCTCTTAAAAAAGATGAAAACCAATTCAATATTAAGCCTCTAATGCCATACATCTCCACCCTACGTAGAAGCGCATGATGCCCAACACAATCGAATGCCCTACTGAGATCACATAAAATCCCAATAGGGCGCTCGCCCGCCTCAAGGCACTCTACGACTTCCTCAACAAAAGATAAGATAGCAGAGAAAGTTGATTTTTTAGAGATAAATCCGTGTTGTTTAGGTGAAATTATATTATTTTTATTCAAGTAAGACAAAAGTCTGTCTAGCATCGCGTACTCAAAAACTTTTGAGAAACAAGATGTTAAAGCGATTGGGCGGTAGTTCTCAGGCGACATAGGGTCCCCCTTCTTAAAAACAGGGACCATTTTACATACTTTTAACTCAGTTGGAAAAATTCCAGTCTGTATGGAAAGGTTAATAAGATAAGTTAACGGTTTAATGCAAAACTTTGCAGATTCTTTAAATACATTTAACGGAATTTCGTCAGGTCCACTAGATCGCTTATTTTTTTAATTTATTATTAATTATATCTAAAATTTCTTTTTCAGAAAAAGGTAAGACTCCCATGCTGCATGAAAATATACCATTATTATGATTAAAATTACAATTGTTATTAATATTTTTATCAATATTTGTTACAATATTTATCGGAGTATCTACAAAATATTTATTAAAGTAGTTCGCAATAGCCTCGGGCTGATCAAGCAACTCACCATTGACCAAGATCTGTAGTTTTTTAAAGGGTGCATATGTACCACTACCATTGTTTATCTCGGATACAACGGACACATGGAAGGGTTATCAGAGTGTATAATTTTTTGTTGGTAATAATTCCTTTTACATTGGTTTATTAGGTTTTTATGCTTAGATTTTTCTAACCTGTACATAGCATCCAGCTCCGGATTAACACAACGTAGTTTATGTAATCTTTTTAAATTCATGCTAGACAATCTAACTTCATGTGTCACCCATGACTTCACGCTCAAAGGTTTACCAGACATTTTTAAAGGAAAACATGAATTAAAATGCCATAAGTAAGTGGCATAAAATAAATGAGAACTAGAATTTAGGTCTGTATTCTTTAACACATCATGCCAAGTTTCATTCTTTATATGAGAAACAACATTTTCAATACTCATTTTGCTAAAATTTCTACAAAGCTTTTTAGTTGGCCTACATGACCTATTTCCCAAACCTGTATTAAAGAGAACAGTTTCATGGTCTGAGACCGTATTACTTTCTTTAATTGCTTCTTGCGTGCAAATAAAATTAGTAAAAATTAAATCCAGAGTACGAGAACAGGTGGGGCCAATACGAGTTGGCATATTCACCCTATTTATGAGGTTGAATGACAGCATCAAGTCCGTAAAACTGTCCCTCTCGGAAATATTTAGAGAATTCGTATTAAAGTCGCCCAAAATAACAATTTTTCTATTAGATTTACAATATTTTTCAAGCATAACATTTATTTTGTTAATAAAAATGTCAAAATTTCCCGCCGAGGACCTATAACACGTAAACACAAAGAAACACTTATTATCATATTGCCATTTTATACCGCACACTTCAAAATCCCTATTGACACAAAACATATTTAAGCTAAGAATATCACACTGAATGCTATTTTTTACCCAAATAGCGACGCCACCGTGTATTTTCTCCTTACGACAGTAGAAAGTCTTTAAATGATATCCATGGATTGTCATATAATTATTATTATCATCTTTAGCCCATGTCTCAGTTAAACAGTAAAATTTAATGTTTGTATCATAATTCAGAAGCAGAAAATCTGTTTTGTCGGAAGTAAAACCTTTGATATTTAATAAAACTATGTCATTTTTTGTCAACTCCGCATCGTCAATTGTAGTCAAGTGGGTATTTTTTTAACCACTTTCGGAGGAAAAAACCTATTAATACAAGTTCCACTAGGCCATAATGTGGGAGTCATTGCAGCAGATAACTTACTTTCGCTTACAGTAACCTTAAATGAAGAATAATATGTCGGATATTTAGAAGTTAGCTGTTCAACCTGAACTTCGGGAAAAATAGGTTTTAAGAAGTCTATAAGATTGTTTACAGTTGTCTCGGGGTGAAGTTTGTAGACATGCAAAAAAGCAAGTTTAATTGAGGGCTTTAAACTTACAGAAGCCTCTCTGCTACAGCCTACTATAGGCTTGTTTCTCATCGAACGTTTTCTATTACTTACTACAGTAAAATCTGAATCATTAACCGTACTCGGTTTTGCGTTTTAAAACTCACGTGACCCTGTAGCAATCTGTACTGTAGACTATTATACTTTTTTACTATAAGGAGCCGTTGTCAATGAAAGTGGGATGGTCTAATACCACAGTGGGATGGTCTAATACGTGGAGTTGTCGATCGGGTTTGCCATATCTAACTAAAATTCTTGTTACTGGTGTGATCTGATCTGAAGCTTTGGGTATTTTAGTTTGTATTTTACTACTGCTCAGAAACTAATACTGGAAACACATTACTATTCTTTGTATGAAAATTTTATTGCATCATGTTTAAACATATTCACCGTAATATAAATTGGTATAAACATTGGTGTTCCTGGCTAGGCTTGGCAACGTCGTACGATCGACCTTATACTGTGAGGTAATCTTGGCAGTGGCTAAATATGTAAATAAAGAACTCTATTTTTATTCTTACTCTAAGGATATATCAATCTATTGGCTTTTATATTGCCTACATTTTGCAGCACAATTTTTTTTAGTCTGATAATTGATTATTTAAAGGAACTTATTTTAGGAAAACTAAAATAATTTATGGATTTCATGAGATTTATTTTGGATAAATACTAGTTAGACAGTTTTCAGATGTGTGTTTTTACCGAACCAAAATATACTTTTTGAAAAAAAAAAAGTCTTCTAAAAGATTCTCGAGTAAGGATAAAAATTTCGATATTTCGGTAGTTATCAATATCTGTTTTCTAAATAAAACACTTACAGCTCATGAAAGTGAGTGATAAATTATAAAAGCCAAAAAATAAAAAATACCTTTTACTTACAATTAGCTCTTGCATTTTCTGACCAAAAAAAACGTAGAATATGAACAAAACAATAATTTAAATCAAATTAAATCCTTTATTTCTTCATTTGAAAGTATTTAGAAAATACAATAATTGAAGAAAACGTCAAATAATAAAAACTAAAATTAAAAAGTAACAAAATGTAGACAAATAAATGATAACACAAAAACAAAAGGCACATCTAAGAAAACTCACTTACACTATAAAAATGTTTTTTAGCCGTTTCTTAAAAATATTTATATTGGCGGCATCTCTAATATCATTGATCAATTTATTAAACAGTACACATCCTGCAAAATAAATATATCTTAGTCTGGTGTGCAGTAATCATGTGCAGATCTCACTTCTTGAAAAATGGATCTGTTACGATAAACGAAACAACGCACTTAATAAATATAGATAACATCAACTGTCGGAACCCCCAAACTTTGGAAGGCATCCCTACAGGATTCTCTGAAACCCAATCCAGCAAACAAACGGATAACACGTTTCTGCAAAATAAAGACTTTTTTAATAGAGGGGCTCCTATCCCAATGTTATATCCCATATTTTATTCTGGAATTGATACTTGCATAGTATAATGTTAAAAGAACATCCCGGCTGTAAAGTGAAGACATAAAGTTGAGTGCATAGCAACTGCTGTGCAGCTTGCCACGCAGTTCCTCAATTTAAGGAGACCATTAAAGGTTTTATTTTATTTAAGTTTAATTTATTTTTTTCCGACCATAAATCGATTCTAGTATATACCTCCTCCGCGGAGGCCCGCAGTGAAGTGTAACTATCCTTGACAACCAGGACATTGGTGTTATCAGCATAGGAGGCCACCGAGATGCGGTACTCTCAATGTATTTAATCAAGTCATTGGCAAAAACCAAAAAAAGAAACGGTCCTAGTATAGAGCCCTAAGGCACCCCTGTCTTCACTGTTCTAAGACTGCTTTGAGTCGAATTGACTCTCACTGACTGTCTTCGACTCGTTAGATACGATTGCAGAAGATCTAAAGGCTTCCCCCTCACTCCATATCTAAAAAGCTTTGAAAGCAGCAACATCTATAAACATACCTAGTACTAACATTCTTTTATCGAGGGACTTAACAATTGTTCGTTGAAACTGATAGAGTGCCGTTTCAGCGCTTTTGTTTAGTGTAAAACCATGTTGAGATAATGATAACAGATTATTTTTGTAAAAAAATGAAACCAGCTGATCCTTTATTACCAGCTCAAATATTTTGGAAATACTACTCAAAAGGCTTATCCCGCGATAATTTTCAAAACCTTTTCTCCCCTCTCCATCAGAGGCTAGTTTTAAACCGTCGGGGAAGAAATCCTTTTCAATAGATAAGTTTATTAGATAAGATATCACCTCAGCTATTTTAAATTTACATTTTATGATGATGTTATTAGAAATACAGTCATGACCACAGGAATCAAAATTCTTTAGACCGTTAATAATAATTATGTCATTGCTACATATGCCATGAAAAAAGTTCTGTTTAAAACATGTACATTGACATCAAGAAAAGTTAAGTCCAAAGTATCATTATCATCAATTAATGCAAATTGTTTACTGAAATTCTCTGGCACCTCCACATTTGAGAGTTGAACGCTGTTATCAAATATTTGGATCTGACTAATTTTTTGGTTATGTTGGATAATTTTAATACATTGCTACATAGCTTTTGACTTATTGTCTGAATTTAAGATTCCTAAATCATTTGCATTGCGAACAAATAATTTCAATTTTTCCCTGTATATATTATTTCTTTACTAAGGTAGAGTATATAGTTTAGTTCCAGCAGTTGTACGAGGCGGTTGTGTTTTCGCTCGTATATTGTTTTGCCGGTATTTGAACGTTTGTTTTGTTTTGGTTTGAACTGTTTTGATTTCAATTTGTTTTTGTGTGCTTTGACCCGATCATCAGTTCGTCGTTTGCTATAAACTAAACTTGACCTTGTTTACCCGGATCCGGTTATTAGTTATAAATATTGTTTGTGCGTGACATTTAAAGATTTTGATTTATCAACTGGAAATATTTACATAATATTTACATAAAATTTATCTACATCTTTTTTTAATTTTCACTTTTTTTGTTCCTTTGAAAATTTTAATTTTTTATTTATTTATAAAATGGCTGAATTTAAGTGCGATTCTTGCCAAAAAATCGTTTCGGAAAAAGACTGTTACAGAAGTCGCTGTAGTGGGGAGTGCCGAAGAGATTTTTGTATGGTCTGTACAGGACTGGATAAATCCACGACAAAAGTGCTCTACAAACAAAAATTCAACAACATAAGATTTTTTTGCACTGTTTGCGACTCTCCAACTCTGAAATATTTGCATGATAAAATATCAGATCTCCAAAAGACTCAAATCTCTTCAGAATATCTCGAAGCCCTGAGTTCCTGCTTAAAGAAAAACAACGACATCCTTCCGATCATTGGCGAAATTTACGACATCTTACTCAATCATGACTCCAAATGGAAGATACTGCTAGAAAAAATTGAGGATATTCACAGCCTCCATTCTGGAATATCTGACAGTATACAAGAATCCTTATTTAAATCCATTAAAGAAATTAGGCAGGATACTTTCAATCTATCATCTATTTTAATGGAATCTCAAAATGAATCTGTCAAAGTCCAGGTGCATGATTCATCGAAGGAGCAGTTGACTAAAGAGATGGCTGAGCTGAGGCATAGTGTAAAACAAATGGCACTTACCCTGGAGAAGCTTGCTGATAAGAATAAACAACAATCAATAAAGAAGATATACACCACCGCAATGTCAACCCAAACCGATACAACAGATGTCCAAATGCCTGTCAATAAGTCTCCAAAAAAAGCTGTTTCCTTCCAGCCCAACAAAACACCCATTATAGAGAAATGGCATTATGTAGTGGTATCCATAATTCCGTCCACGTATAAATCAAATCAGCTTGTACACTACATCAAAGAAAAATTAGGAACCACGAATTTTGTGCGTTGTTTTCCTATGCTTAAGAATGCAGACACTTTGCGCTCCGATTTTAAAATTGGGGTGCAAAATAAAGATCACTTAATTCAGCTTAAGAACGCTAGTCTGTGGCCACCTGGTACCATAATTGATCCTACCAATGATTCAGTTTCACCAACCCTTATCCAAACGCCGCCCACTTCCACAGCCCATAATGTCTCATCTTCTACTCATCAAGATGTCAATATAGATATCCCAAAGAGCCGGGGGCTGTCTCCACCAAAGCCTCAATTATTGGAATCACCAGTGACATTTGTGCCTGAAGAGGATAAGTCAGTCATAATTGGCTCTGACAGGGAGGCCATAGCAGCTTGTAGGTCGTTGGCACTGGAGGGCTCTAAATTAAGCATGGAGAAAACTGCAAGGAAAGATGATTTTTTGCAGTTTGATCCAATGACTCCACCAAGAGTGCGGCTGTCCCAAGATTCGGATAAAGCAAATGGTCGCTATATATTAGCCAGATTAAGGGATCCTTCCTTACTAAAGACCTTAAGGCTATTTCTTGCTTATCTACACGACCAGCCATCTAGTGTGTGTTTTGAGGGGCATACAAGTACTAGCATTAAATTATTGCTAGCTTCAGAAGGCCTTCCCAGTGACAAGCACTCCCTGCGCAAGTTGTATTATCGCTTCCACGATGCCTATGGTATTGGTTCATCTGAAGTGGACTCAGACCTTGCAGCGTATAGATCTTTCTACCCCTCGGAAAAAATTTTACGGCTCCAAAAAATTCGTGAAAGTACTGGTAAATATTATTCTAGTGGTTCACCATCAAGAAGTAAAAATTTTTAGTCAATATGACGCGAAAAGAGGATCTAGCACCCTCTAGAAAATTGACTAATAGTAATTTTAATCTTTTTTTTCTTAATATTCAGTCCTTAAGACATAAAACAGACGAATTATATCTTTTGTTAGAAGAGCTAAATTTTCCAGAAGTCATTGCCATCACTGAGCACTGGCTAAATATCAATCAACCTGTTTTTATTAAAAACTATACCACAATTGCCAGATTTAATAGAACTAATTTAACTCATGGAGGCACCATGATAATGTCTTTAAACAACGATTTTTCCGAAATATCAAAGTATAATCATTTATTATCTGAAAAAGTATTTGAATTTTCTATCGTTTATCACAATACTTATGACCTTTATATTATTTGTATTTATAGAACACCTGATGCTGATGTGCAATTATTCTGCCATAACCTTCTAAGTTTGCTCGAGTCCCTTCCTGTAAAAAGCAAATTAATCTTATGTGGCGATTTCAATATTGACTTTTCCAGTGTGTGTGCTGCTCAGGAATGTCTTCAGTCCATCTTTGAGTCATTAGGAATTGCCATGCACGTCAACTCACCAACCAGAATTACTAAGACAAGTGCCAGTACTATAGATTACGTTGTGTCTTCTTTCGATCCTAGCTCCGTCGAATGTAATGTCTTAAGTCCAGGTTTCTCCGATCATGAAGCAATTTTCACAAAATTTTCAATTACATCCAAAGCCAAAAGTTCCTCTAGACAAGCAGGCCGTATTTTTCGGTTAGAAATTTCATTAATTTCAAACACCTATGTCAAATAACTGACTGGGACTCTCACACTTATGATGTCGACACTGAATTTTCTCGTTTTATAAAAACTCTAACTAATATAGCTTCTGAATCTTTTCCTCTTAGGCCTATCAAAAATAAAAGAAGTAAACCCTGGTCCACTAAAGGTTTACGTATATCTTCTAAGAACATGCGGTCACTATCTCATTTAAAGAAATTTTCGAACAGTGTCTTTTTTCATAATTATGTAAAATCATACAGAAAAATTTATCATAAGACTATTAAAGCCGCCAAAGATATTTATTACAATAATAGACTTTCTAACGCCAAAAATGTAGCTAAAGAAACCTGGTCTATCGTAAATGATTTAAGAAACAAAACTCCTTTATCCAACACTATCCTTACCTCTCCTGAGGACCTAAACAATTATTTTGTAAATGTAGCCAAAGATTTGACTAAATCCGTATCTCAATCTAATGACCCAATTTCATATCTCTCTAATCATAGGGTAAACCTGCACAGTTTCTTCTTTTCACCAGTAGTTTTATCAGAACTTCGTAGTACAATTAATGATATCAAAAATAAATCTTCCTCGGGAACTGATGGGCTTACTTTAAAAATGTATTCAAGTCTGCCGGAGTGCACACTAGAGCATCTGACTGCTTTGATAAATATGTCTTTCCAAAATGGTACTTTTCCAAGCTGCCTTAAAACTGCAATAATCATACCTCTTCACAAAGGAGGTGTTTCATAAGAAGCTTCGAACTATCGTCCAATTGCACTTCTCCCTACGCTATCTAAGATCATCGAAAGACTGGTTAAAAAAAGGCTTTTATCATTTCTGTCTATATACGAAATACTTACAAAACATCAATTTGGATTTTTAAGTAACAAATGCACAAGCGATGCCATGTTTTCCCTTCTTAATAGAGTTTACTCCAGCCTAAACAACCATCACGCTACGGCAACAATTTTCTGTGATTTTTCCAAAGCTTTCGATTGTGTGAATCATATTATATTAACTAACAAGCTGCAGTACTATGGATTTAGAGGGGCTCCTCTCGATTGGTTTAAGTCATATCTTAGCAACAGAAATCAAGTTGTGAAAGTTGACAACAGGATGTCTTCTTGTAGGCCAATGGAATATGGAGTGCCTCAAGGCTCGGTACTAGGCCCTATTTTGTTTCTACTGTTCATAAACGACATGGCTAATTTAAACATTAGTGGAAAAATATGTCTCTTTGCGGACGATACCAGCTTTACGTGGAGCCACCCAGATGTCACGGACCTACATAGGATTGTATCTAATGACCTAATCACCATTAAATCCTGGTGCGATTCTAATCTCCTATGTTTGAACATCTCTAAAACGAAAGTCTTGTCTTATAAAAACACGCTGCAACCTTTTGACCTTAATGGCACCACTATTGATGTCGTAAACTCTGTAAAATTTCTAGGGCTTCTTGTAGATGATTCTTTAAAATGGGATCCACATATCGACGCTTTATCAAGGAAGTTGGGTTCTGCTTGCTTTGCGTTAAGATCTGTTTCCGAGGAGCTTAGCTTTTCTACCTCTAGAACTGTTTATTTTGCTCTTGTTGAGTCGCACCTCAGATATGCTATTCCATTCTGGGGTACATGTTGTGCGAGTCAATTTGATCGAATTTTTATACTACAAAAAAGACCTGTTCGTTACCTACTGAGACTTAACAGTAGAACTCACTGCCGAGATTTCTTTAAAAGATATAAAATACTAACCCTTCCTTGCTTATTCATTTTGGAATCGGTTTGCTTAATTCGTAAGCACGCACCTGCTCTATTAGAGAGACCTTCTCACAACTACCCTCTCAGAAATACTGAGCACGATCTCTATCTTCCAACCCCACACTCAGAGTTAATTAAAAGATCAGTAATCTACAATGCAAAAAAAATGCATAATCACCTGCCATTTAACATCAAATCCATAATATCTCTGACTTCATTTCGCAAGGCTTTGAAATCATTCTTACTGGAAAGTGCCTTCTACACCGTGAACGAGTTTTACAACACATAATTTTATCCTTATGAACCCCTAGTGTGATAATTGCCATTACCAACCATTTTTACCGAATTTTGTATATGTATTTTTTTAATTGTTTCGTACTTTTTTATTTTTTACTTTGCTTTTTTATTTTTTTTTACATTATATTTATGAAAATGTTTATAACATAGTACGACTGACAAAGTACATTTCTAATGTACTTCTTTTAGGATTCTATAATATTAATATTCTAGATTCTTGATTTAAATATTATTTTTCTATAATATTTATGATGTGTTTTTGTTTTGTTTTGTTTGCTAATTTTGATGTTTGTAAACTATTTTTTTTTACAACAGCTTTGTCCAAAAAATTGTAAAATTTTTTTTGACAATAAAGCATTTATTTATTTATTTATTATTTATTTATCTTCTGTCATGCCTTGCTGGATCAGTGAACATTGTAACTCTCTCTTTAGTCTAACTAACTCAGGATAAAGCTTGATTTTTTTAGAGTTTTTACTACTATGGTATTTCCTTAACGGGAAGGATAAATTTAAGTAATACAAAAGAGTTCTAGCAAAAACACTGAACACTTCATTTGGACAGTCAATTCTACAAACCTCAGCAAAAGTCTCATGATATAGCGTAATGATCAGAAACATTCAAATTTACACCTTCATAGCTACACTTACTTGAAACACTCAACATAAAATTATAAATGCAGGCGGCAGAGACTGTACTAACCCTAGTAGGCGAACTAATTCTAAAAGACATACCAAAACCACTCAATAGATCACTCAAAAGGGACAAATTAAAGCTAGGTTTTTAAAAACTTCACATTAAAATCTCCTCCTACAATAAAATTACAGTTTGGTTTATTAAGGAAAATTAAAACTTCATCAAATAGTTCCAAAAAGTGATTGAAATCATCCAGGGGTGGACTATAAATGACAATTAAAAAGTGTTTTATACAATCAACTCTCAGGCCACAATGTTGAAAAACACCTTCAATACAAAATTGAGACAGATCATAGGAAACTGAATTTTCAAACATCCATAAATGGAATCAGGCTTGAACTAATCGAAAAAAAAAACAATGGAGATTTATTAATAAACTAATAAAAGGTAAAGTGGACAACATTATGGAAATAAACTCAATTGAATTACTTCTATATTTGTTAATAATAAAATTAAGGTAAAAAAATATTTTTAAAACATTCTTTTAGTTATAAACTATCGAGCTGAAAAGTAAAAAAAAAATAAGTTTAATGTTCAGTTCGACTGCGGTACCGTTCGGGTGTGCTTTGTTTTGCGTTCCTCGCAGTCGAGCTGCTTCGCAGTACGTGTGTTTGTTCTGTTTTGTTTTCGCTGTGTATTTTTGTTTCGAATTTTTCATTTTCTGAATATGGCTGAATACAAGTGTGACAATTGCCGTAAAGAGTTTTCAGAGAAAGACAAATACAATAAACTTCGTTGTAGTGGCGAGTGTAAACGATCTTTTTGCATGAATTGCACGGGCCTTGATAAGGCTATCACAAAAATCTTGATATTACAAAAATCAACCCACCTCCGATTTTTCTGCGCCCTGTGCGACTCCCCTAGTTTGAAATATCTCAACGATAAAATCACAAAGGTATCTCAAAATTTGATTCCACATGAACTTTTTGATTCAGTCGCAAACCGTGTATCTCAATTGTCAAGTAGTGTACCGACAATTTCTGAAATGTATGACATTTTAGTGAAGAGTGAATCCAGGTGGGATCTCATGGAGAAAAAAATTGACGATATCCATAATCTCTTGAGGGAGTTTTCCGCTTACAAACCAGATATGTTATTAAAGTCTCTAAGGGATATGGAACAGAATATTTTCAATATTTCCCAAATCCTCTTCAACAATGCCGAAGAAGTGATAAAAATCCAAGTACAGGACTCCTCTTCAATTGAATTAAAAGCAGGTATTGCTAACATTAAGAGCAACCTAACTTGTGTAACTGACTTGGTAAAGGAGTTATACTCCAAATATGAAAGCCAACATGAGTGTAAGCATATCAAAAATACATACCCTACCACCATACCCTTGCCTACACCAACTATGGAAACTACCTGCTCCACCGCCTCTACACAAACTGAGGTAACACCTACGGATATTCCCAGTACTACTGAAGGCTCCAGCAAGCTGGCTTGTAATAATACACAACGGTGGCACTATGTAGTCGTAAGAAATCTTCCTGCAGGGTTTACGCCTAACAACATAGTTCACTACGTTAAGGAAAAGCTTGGGACTACAGAGTTTATTCGATGCTACCACCTAATCAATCATATCTCAAATATTGATTTTAAAATTGGAACTCAGTCAAAAAAGTCAGCTGAAAAGCTTTTAGACAGCAATCTATGGCCACATGGCGTAGTAATAAAACGGTCAGCTGTATCCGAACTTACAGAAAAATCTACACCGAACCTCCCACCTCCCTCCACACCGAAAAAACTGCCCACCAACTCGAGCTCCGTCAGTTCACTGGTTGTCTCCTCTCCAATTTCTCAAAAGGGCACTATAATATCTTCTGACAAAGAGGCCATTGCTGCCTGCAAAGCAGATGTCTTGTTGAGCGACAACTGCTATAGTCTTTCCAAGAAAGCTCCTACTGACCAAGAACCTATTTTTGATCCAATGTCTCCCCCAACAGTGAAGCTTACGCGAACCGAAAAAAGTTCTGATAACCGTTTCCTCATGTCTAGACTAAGAAAACCAGCCATTTTAAAAGCCTTCAAGTTATATCTCGCCTTCCTGCACGACCAACCTGCGCCAATTCACTTTGAAGGGTTTACAAATACAAGCACCAGGCTGTTTTTGGCTTCTGAAGGCATTCCTATAGATTATAGAACCCTACACAAGATATATTTCGATTTTCATGCTGCTTACGGATTTAACGCAGCAGAAGTGGAAGCGGATCTTGCAGCCTATGGATCCTACATATCTTCGGAGAGATCGATTCATCTTCAGAGGACCAGAGAATGCCATAAAAATTATTTTACTAGCAATTCTCCCAAAAAAAATTTTTAGAAAACACGACGTGTCCTGAGGAACTAGATTCCTCAAAACTTCCTGTTGTTACTAGTCTTAATATGGTTCTAATTAATATTGCTTCTCTAAGAAATAAAACTGACGAGTTGTACCTATTTCTGGAAGAATTGGAGTTCCCCCAACTTGTTGCAATTACTGAGCACTGGCTGAATCTAAACGAACCCTTTTATATTGAGAGGTATACCACAGTAGCTAGATATGACAGAAAAAACTCAGCTCATGGGGGAACACTGATTCTATCCCTAAATGGAGATTTCATGTCGGTATCTAAATATGATCATTTGTTAGCGGATAGCTCTTTTGAATTCTCTATAGTATATAATCAAAACCTTGATCTTTATGTAATTTGTATTTATAGATCACCAAACTCTGATGTACAATCATTTTTAAATAGCCTGGTAAGTTTGCTAGACAGCCTACCGATTAAAGGTAAAAAAATTCTATGCGGGGACTTTAATATTGACTATGCTACTGTTTGTGCCATCCAGAAATATCTAATTTCTATATTCGACTCTTTCGGTCTTTCAATGCATGTATCCTCGCCAACTAGAATTTCAAAAAACTCTTCTTCTATCAACGATTACATGGCGTCTGATTTTTCTCCATCAGAGGTGCAATCACAGGTCTATAACTCAGGTCTTTCCGATCACGAGGCGGTAATTTCCAGGTTTAGTTTACCTATTAGGCCCTTACCAAGATCTCGCCATCGGGCAGAATTTTCTCGGCCGCAAATTTCTCAGTATTTCATAATATTTGCTTTAACACCAATTGGAATTTTGAATCTGATAATGTCAACACAAACTTCAGAACTTTTTTAAATAAAACTTTAAGTGCTTTTAACAAGGCCTTCCCGCTTAAGAATATCAAACCTAAGCGGCATAAACCGTGGACCACGAAAGGAATACGAATTTCTGCTAAAAATATGCGCTCGCTCTCATATATAAAAAAATTCACCGACTCCTTTCTTATTCTCGACGATATCTCTAATTATAGGAGGATCTACACTACTCTTATTAAGTCAGCAAAAAAATTACACTACCGAAAACGTCTAACAAACTCTAATAACGTTTCAAAAGAAACCTGGTCCATCATCAATAACCTCAGAAACAAATCAAACCCTGTGACTCAGATCTTGCCAGCGGCTAATGATCTAAATGATTATTTTATTAATGTAAGCAAAAATGTTACCTCTAGTATCTCGCCAAGTTTGGACCCTCTTTCGTTTCTCCCTCCTTCAAAAAATTTAGCTGATAGCTTTTTCTTAAGTCCCGTTAGCAACACTGAACTATTGAAGGTAATACATAATATCAAAAGTAAATCTTCGTGTAGCACTGATGGCCTATCAATTAGAATATTCCTGAACTTGCCACTCCCAGTCATAGAGGCCCTTACAACATTAATAAATGAGTCCTTTATAAAAGGTGTATTCCCTGATTGCCTTAAAACAGCTATAATTATTCCACTTCATAAAGGCGGCGAAAAACTAACTCTTGCAATTATCGCCCAATTGCACTACTACCAGTGCTATCAAAAATCATCGAAAGGCTACTGAAGAATCGTCTTA
>JAUTXW010001765.1:0-36878 GCA_030620095.1 Kuschelorhynchus macadamiae
AACAATATCCGATACGCTGATGACACCATTCTTTTGGCAGACACCTTTGAGGGTATGCAAGCACTATTGGGCTCATCTGGAGAACTTGGGCTTACAACACGGTTCTAACTTGAATGCGTCAAAAACCAAATACATGATTAATAGTAAAAATAATCATGTCAGTCAACAATTAGTCATTAATAACAAGACGATACAGAGAGTAGACCATATTGCATACTTACGATGCTTGTTAAATGATGACTGGGACCATTCAAGAGAAATTCGTCAGAAAATAGAGAAAGCAAGATCAGTCTTTCTTTGAATGAGGTCAGTGTTAAGCAGCAATTCTCTCAGCCTCCAACTGCGGAGAAGAATTGTAAGCTGTTATGTGTGTTCGGTGTTGCTGTAAGGTGTTGAATCTTAGACACTAACGGAGGCTACTTGCTGAAGAGTTGAAGCGTTTGAAATGTGGTTGTACTGCCGCATCCTTATCAGTTAGATCATATCACCAATGAAGAGGTACTAAGAAGAATGGACCTTCAGTCAACAGAAATACTGAAAACTATCAAGAAAAGGAAGCTCTCCTATTTTGGCCACATCATGCGAGGACAGAAATATGCTTTATTACAGCTCATCATGCAAGGCAAAATTAAGGGAAGAAGAGGACCCGGTAGAAGGATGGCTGAAAAATCTTAGGCAGTGGTTTGGAATGACATCAATTGAATTGTTCCGGGCAGCTGTGAACAGGGTAACCATAGAGATGATGATTGCCAACGTTCGCTGAACGGATACGGCACCAGGAAGAAGAAGAATCAATTTGCCAACGGAAGATCTTATGATGATGAGTCCCAGTCTAAGTTATCAAACTCAATTTCCATAGGGTTTGGAGATTGTTAGGATGAACTGGTTCCGGGAACATTAGACTCTGTCATGTCATTAGCAAATCTACTTTCGTAAACCTCATCCTCCGTCACTATCCGAGTTGTACTGATTGTTTAAATTACAACAACAACATTAGTTATCTGTCGGTCTGTTTGTTCTCGGCATAGCTAAAAGACTACTTTCCCGATTGACTTTAAAGTTTGGCCAAAAATTAAAATTTATATGGGAATGACCTGGTAATATTTTGGTAAAAATCCAATATGTCCAAACAAAATGGCGGCCTAGTCAAATGTAAAAAAAAAAATTACTAAAAAACTACTCACCGAATGTATCTGAAATTTTGGACACAAACCAAATATTACGTAGTAATTAACTGGTAACATTTTGGTACGAATTCAAGATGGCGGTTAAATAAAATATTTAAAAATTGAGTCTGAAAAACTACTTTATTGATTGATTGATTGATTGATTGATTTCAAATTTTGTGTAACAATTAATTGTGATATGCGTTGATAACATTGTGGTTCGAACTCAACATGGCGGAACAAAATGGCGACCAAATAAAATATTTGTAATCGTGAAAAAAATGTCAGGTTTTACGTACCTTTGGATTTTAGCGTCCAATTCTCAATTCCATTGGTCTGACTGTCGGTTTGTCCGCCTGTCAGTTTGCGACGTGGCTAAAAACAACTTACCCGATTGATTTTAAATCTTCGTCAAAAACTAAGGGTTTGTGGTAAAAATTCATTAGTGAAATGTTAAAAAAATTATTATTATAAAATAAATTACCCAATTTTAATCTGTAAGGGTACAGTTTCCATTTAATAGGTCTTTGTGATAAGCTCCTACCCTGTGTGGTACCTTTATATGTTCATGAGATGATGCAGCAAATTTCATTGTTTTAAGTTCATTAGTAATAATATTACACATTATAGTTCAGAACAAAATTTGATGTTACAACTTATCAAGACTTATGAAGTTGTGATAAACGAACCTTAACCCCCGTACTCACTAAAACGGTTTAAGAGTTAGATCAGGTCTAGTTGCCATTATTGCCATGACATTTAGAAAAATTATTTGTTCAGTTGTTAAAAATTACATCTTAAATCTTTAACTGTCAAGTTAGACCTGATCCAAAACATCTTTAGTGAATACAGGTGTTAACGTTTTATTGATAATTCATCGTAATATATTTTGTACAGAATGTTCAGCTTCTCTAAATTAAGATCAAAGAATCATGTTCTGTTGCATAAGTTTGATCACTATGGTCTCTTGTCTCTTAGACATCAAGCCAACTTTAAAAATATCTAGTTTTCACTTCGCTGGTCATAATTTCGACTCTGCTCAGGGGCAATTGCCAGCTCTATACGGGAATACTGAATATAGCCGGGTTCTAAACTTCATTTTACTAGTGGCAACAGCAGTGAACATGACTGTAATTACTCTATTTTATGGCGTTAGGTTGGCACAAGTTCTTTCTGAACCTGCGGAGGATTGTGGAGGGAGAATGTCAAAAACTAGATGATTGGTGATACTCTCTCCCCTTTTCTTGGTTCTCTTTAGAGGTGCAACATGCATCTGGCGATATAAAAGTGTCATAATGGACTGATTTTTGATCGAAAGTTCTAGAAATAGTATGCAGTGCAGTGCCCTTGAGGGAGAACTGCACGCAAAAAGTGAAAAACCAGTGGGAAGGTCTAGTCGAGATAAAAGTAAGATGAAAAGGTACCTTAATTAAGATAATTTAAATTACATTTCGGTTAAAAATGGGTTCAAAAGGATTCACGCACTGCAGAAATACAAAGACATGAGTACGATTTACCATTTCAAATTTTGCAGTTACGTAGACAAAGGATCAATGTAAGGCGGTAAAGAGCCATTTTGTGGAAAACAATATTATATGCGAAGGCATGTGCGTCAAAAAGTGGTCAAAAAATGGTCGAAAATGGACAAACCTACTTTTATTTTATATCTTTAGCGCCCAACTATACATATTTCCCTATTAAAATCACAGTGAAGCTAATACATATCTCTTATAGTTTTAACATAATATTGCAGTGGCGGAAGGCTTGCAAATGATCCATATTACTGCGTGCAGTTCCCACTTAAAGTCCTAGGGCCTATATATGGACATCGTCCGGCCCTGAATTTTGGTCTTGTCTTTGTTTGGTTTGACGTTTGACCAATCACATGGTAAGTCGATTTTTTAAGAATAGTTTCTTGCTGTGAGCTAATTCGCAAATATCTTTAATAAACAAAATGGTGTCCTGAACTTTCCTGACTGTCAGTTCCTCAAGGAGCTACTCTAGATGCCTGGAAATTCCTTTTGTGGGCGATCTGTGACATCAAAGGAGCGCTCTAGATGACTAGAGGTAAGGTAATTTTGCTGAATAGTTTTTATTCTAAATAACTTGTCTTTCCACACTTTGTGTCGAATTTATTTTAGGACAAGCCATTGTTTGTAGGGTTTTAGTCTATGGTTTCCAAGCTATAGTTTCAAATTATGGTGTAATTTTTGGGAAACAATTTACCAAGAATTCTATATATTATAGTTTTCTTCCGAGATGGTAGTACCTTTCTGTAAGACCAAGAGGATTTTAGTTTTAATCTCATATTTATAAAATTTAGATAAAGTAAGAGTAACAGAAAATGAGTAACCTTTTTTTTTTGTAAAACAGTCCCTGCGAATACTTTTACACTTTTATAACATTCTTTTTTCTTGTAGCAGTGTGCTAAAAGAAGAAATCATTAACTTTTGACTTCCCTGTGCGCCTTTAAATTTAACTTTTATATCTACATATTTGGACCATAACATTTCGCCAGATGTTCACAACTTGATATAATGGTAGTAACGTTAGAATTTCTCTACCATATTCTTAGTGATATTCACTCATGGAAATTTGAAACGACGACTCGACAAAATTTTAGTAATATTTGTAATATGATATTTTCTGATTCTATCTAGCGATTTAAATAAACTTTTTTTTTTGTTTTAAAGGTACATTATTTTGTACTTTGTTCTTGGACAGGACGTTTGATATACAGCACAATTAACGTCAATATACAGGATTCAAACACATGTCCTTTTTACCCAAAATTTAACTACATTTCTGAGTTAAACAGCAAATCCCAAAATTATGCTTATCATGTTAGATGATGCCAATTTTGCTTCAAAACGGGTTTTTTAAAAATATTTGCTGACTTGTACCGTTTTTAAACTATAAAGGTTTTTCTAAACACCTACATAACTGTATGATTTTTTTGTTGTACATTCTTAAAATAAGTAAAGGAGGCTTTGAAACAAAAACGCATCAATTGTCATCTGTCACCCAAAATGGTTAATAGTTTATTCAAGGTTTTATTTTGTGAGTTTGTTACTTAAAAACGCTTTAAAATATTGTCAAAATTCGCAGATATAATGCAACCGAACTTATGCGAGCAATCGGTATGCTAGAAAGTGGCTTATAAAAAAGAATTATGGCTAAAAGATTGCATATTAAACAAAGTGCTTTATCAAGAGCATGGCGCAGATTTCAAATTACTAGTTCAGTGCAATATAACCATGGAGGAGGTGCTATGAAAAAAACAAACCCTAGGACAGACAGACACATTGTACAGGGTGGTCCACTTAAGATGCTCCTATACTTTATCTCAATAAATAAGACACCGAGAAAAAAAAATTAAATACAAAAAGTATTTGACCCTAAGAATATTTTTTATTTATAATATTTTTATGTATACAGGGTGTTCCATTGTGCCAGGACAGTAACCAACTTTTTTCTTTTTAATGAAATGGTATAAATATTTTTAGAAATTCTAATTCTACGCTTGATTTTGAGTATTTTTTGCCATCATAGCATACAAAATTTTGAGTAGTTTTTAAGAAAAATCTTAAAAAAAAAAAACTTTTCTATTTTTTTTTTCGGAAAAACAGGTTTTTGGAAAAATGTTGTAAATTTTGGTTATGGATCCATGGGAGTAGTTAATATTTAATACTCTGACCTATCAAGAGCGAAAATCCATTATACAGGGTGGTCACAAACGACCATAAAAAATGTTTTTGTAACTAAACAAAATTATTTTTTTTAAATGGAACACCCTGTATTTAGCACTTTTATTATGTTTAGGATTTAATTCTGCATCATTCCATGTATATAGTTTATATTCCAAAAATTAGTAGTTTAGAAGTTATGACCAATTTTCTATAATAATTCAGGTATTTTTGTTAAAAATCTAACTAAACCTAAATAATATCCTATTATAAGTTTTTTTTAACATTATTATTAAATTTAACATTAAATCAACAAGGAATGCAAGAAAGAAAGTAACTAATTACTTATTACAAAACATTTTCGACATAACCCCCGTCTTTGGCAATACAAGTAGTATAATATTACGGTTACGATTTTAATTTTCGCAATGATAGCATTTCTATACGCGTCTTAATTTTACAAGATATCCATGGAAAAACAAAACTAGAAAAATTGGACACCAATAAATACACAGTTTTTGTTTGACATTTAGTTGTCTCTAACTCTTTTTAAAAGAAAAGTGGCTTTATACAGTGTCCAAGAGCGTCTAAATCTTCATGAATGTTACATAAAAATAGAGTCAAGCACTAGCCCTACGGGAGTATCGGTTGTTGTATCCTGCAAGACGGGTACCCACGAAACGTATTTTTTCACGAATTGTTCGTGATCTTGAACGTGGAGTGGTAATCAATAAAAAGAACGGCGCCCAAAAATCGTCCTAACAGAAGAAAAGCAATTAGAAATTCTCCTGTATTTTGAAAAAACTACGAAAATTCGCAAAGAGATGCATCCCGAGATCTACCGGGAATTAGTAAGACTAGTGTTTAAAGGACTTTAACTGATAATAACTACCATCCGTTCAAATTTTTGCCAGTTCAGGAGTTATCCCAACAGGACTTTCAAACAAGGCTTTTTTATTGTTTTCTCATGATAGACCACCATTTTGAAACTGACATTTTTAAAAATATTTTATTTACCGATGAGGCAATTTTCAATACGGCCGGCATGTTCAACCGAAACAATACTCATTACTGGTGTAACTCAAATGAACATCGTGTAAAAGAAATGAAAAAACAGGGTCGGAGAAGTGTTTATGTGTGGTGTGGTATTATCCGTGATCGAATAATAGGTCCAGTATTTTATGACTTGGTTCTGAATGGTGAGAGGTATTTAAATTTGTTGGAGAACGAAATATTTCCGTTAATTGACAATTTGCCGAACGATATTAAAGAAGGGCTTGTTTATCAACAAGATAGTGCTCCATATCACGTAGTGCCTCTTAGAAATTGTTTGAATCAACGGTCAAATAGTGTATTGCCAAAGACGGGGGTTATGTCGAAAATGTTTTGTAATAAGTAATTAGTTACTTTCTTTCTTGCATTCCTTGTTGATTTAATGTTAAATTTAATTATAGTGTTAAAAAAAAACTGAGAATAGAATATTATTTAGGTTTAATTAGATTGTTGACAAAAATACCCGAATTATTATAGAAAATTGGTCATAGCTTCTAAACTACTAATTTTTGGAATATAAACTGTATAAGGAATGATGCAGAATTATATCCTAAACACGATAAAAGTGCTATTTAAAAAAATTAAGTTTTGTTAGTTACAAAAACATTTTTTTTATGGTCATTTCTGACCACCCTGTATAATGGATTTTCGCTCTTGATAGGTCAGAGTGTTAAATATTAACCACTCCCATGCATCCATAACCAAAATTCACAATTTTAGTCTTCAGGTGTGAAAAAATCACATTTTTCTAAAAACCTGTTTTTCCGAAAAAATTTGGAAAAGTTAATTTTTCTCAAAAACTACTCAAAATTTTGTATGCTATGATGACAAAAAATACTTAAAATCAAGCGTAGAATTAGAATTTCTAAAAATAGTCATACCATTTCATTAAAAAGAAAAAAGCTGGTTACTGTCCTGGCACAATGGAACACCCTGTATACATAAAAATATTATAAATAAAAAATATACTTAGGGTCAAATACTTTTTGTATTTAACTTTTTTTTCTCAGCGTCTTATTTATTGAGATAAAGTATAGGAGCATCTTAAGTGGACCACCCTGTACGTTAAGCACTTTCCGAGAGGACTATTACGTCCACAAAAATTAAAACTCTTGTCCAGGTAACACAAAATGTAACTATTTCTACAAAAAGCTCATTTAAATTCCCAATGGACAATTCCGTTTTGGAGGTGGTTCTGTAACAGTGTGGGGAGGAATATTTACAGGTGGTCGAACACACTTAACAGTTCTTATTAATCTCTTTGTAAATACATTCGTTATTTAGAGAGTTTGGAGAATAACCTACCGTAAATAGCTGACAGATTTGGCAACAATTTTATTTACGTGGACGATAATGCCAGACCACATAGAGTAGGAATAGTTAACGAATTTATCGAAAATCATCAATATAATGGTTTGGCCCTCCCGCTCTCCGGATTGTAATCCAATCGAACACATATGGGATGCTTTAAAGCGGCGTTTGTACGCTCGAGCACTCTTAGAATTGTTGATGAATTTGTTAAAGCAATTTTTGAACAATGGGATTCAATTCCTCAAGAGTTAATAGACGATGTTATATCAAGTATGCCCAGAAGATGTCGGGAGATTATAAGAGTTCACGGAAGACCCACCAGAGAGTAGTACCTGTACTACCTACTTGTCTATAGTTTTTTACTTTACTTTCGGTTTTAGAAATAGCGTTTTAGTTGAGGTTAATTTTGCTACTAAATATATTTTAATGGTAAACATTGTTGTATCACTTTTTCACCAATATGGTAGTATCACGAATCCAGAAGTGTACAAAAACCTTGGTAATTTAAAAACGGAATAGGTTGGCAAAGATTTTTAAAAAATATGTTTTAGAGTAAACCTGAGGCTATCATTTGACGTGATAAGCATAATTTTGGGATTTGCTGTTTAGCTCAGAAATTTAGTTAAATTTTGGGTAAAAAACATGTGTGTTTGAATTACCCTGTATATTGACGTTAAAGGTGTTCTATTTCAAACATCCTCACCAATTATAAAATCTAACAATGTACCTTTAAAATAAAAAAAAGTTTATTTAAACCGCTTGTAGGAATCAGAAAATATAGTTTTACAAATATTACTACAATTTTGTCTGAGGCGTTTCGAATTCCCGTGAGGGTATTTGATGATACTTATCTCTAACTTTTATAATTGAATTCATCTTAACCTAATGTCATGTTGTTTTAACTTTTTTATATAAACCTTAAAAAAAACGGAAACAAAGGAAGCATAAAAAAGAAAGACAAAAGAACATTATTTAAATTGACAGACTGCACTTTATACAGTGTTTTATAGGAAATTTCCTCCAACCACTTTATAAAGCGTTTAAATATCAATATAAATTTCTTATAATTGAGTCATAGTCAGCTAGATGGCGCCCCTTTTAATTTCCAAAGGCGTACCCGAGAACCTGCTATCAACATAGCTCTCCAAACAATGGGTGGCGGCCGTTCGCTTGTATTGGTAAGTTCCCAGGTGATTTACGCCACAATTCCTACCGAAAAAAAATTAGGACAAACACACGAAGAATGTGGAGCTTTAAAGAAAGAAGAAGAAAATAATTATTTTTGATAACTGACGTTCCTTGACAGAAAAAGAAAGCAAATTCAAAAATCATTTTGCACCTGACTTGTCTGCATTCTGACTACTAAATATTATTTCACTATTACGGATTCTCATTTAACCTGCGAGAGGTGTTATTAAAAGTAATAAAAACAAAGCAAAATATTTACCAGAATGCAAAAATCGTTTTATTTTTATATCGCTGGAGTCTCGTGACAGATCCTTGACATGTATTGGCTTAATTCCGAATATCGACGATACTGATATGTGTGTGATTTATTGCGCGATGCCCGTTGTTGTTAATCAAGTCACGAACCATATAACGATTCGATTTGTCTACACTGCAGTAAATCAACGACTTATACAACGTTAAAAATGTGTTATATGAAAACGATAATTCCAGCATTTTAACATGTTTAAATGAAACTGGTCCTGTATGAGTCGTGTCTATATATCAGACTGTTGGACAAAACGGAATATTTATTAATATAAATTATTAGTCAGAGAAGTAAGATATGGTAAATTTATTTTTAAGAGCTTACGGAGTGGTCAGTTATCGAAATCAGGTATTCATGCCTTCAGTAGGTTTAAGCAACATTTAACGTACATACATCAAATTTATTCTAAGCAGTTTTTTAATATGGTTTCCTATGAAGCCATTCCACAAAAATTAAGTTTAAAGATTTTCACATACAGCTAGGTACAGATCATACAAAAATTTAAATTGTCATCATTTTCAAATCTCAGCTAGCGGATGGACTATGTCGTCGCTATGGCAATTACTTTGTTATAATCCGCCATATTTGTCAGTTATGTATTCCACTAACTTTTTTATATTTTTATATTAGTTGCTTTAGTAAATAATGGGCATAGCAACCGTTCGTAGAGCAATCCTAAAATATGAACAAACAGGAAGCTTTGCTCGGAAGGTGGGTTCGGGTGGCCCTCGAAAAATCTTCGATGATCGGTTTTGACACTGCGGATTTTACGGAATCGATCGAATACGGTTGTGAAAGTTCAAGAAGAGCTTCACCAAATTCGAGATGTTATAGTGAGTAAACAGACGGTTTGTAGACGTCTAGTCGAAATGAACGTAAAGGCTAGGAGGCCTGCAAAAGTTCCTAAATAGCTACCTCAACATCGTGCTGCTTGGAGATGTCCTGTTTACTGATGAATCAAGATTTTGCGTTAATATGGTGGATGGGAGAAAAAGAGTACGGTGAAGAACTGGCGAAAGATTCAATCAATCTTTGATAACAGAATGTGATAATTTTAATGGTAGTTCAGTTATAGTGTGGGGTGGAATTTCAATAATTAGACATACACCCCTTTATGTTTTTCCCATTAGAGAGACAATAACAGTCCAAATTTACATCAATGACATTTTAGAGCTGTATGTGTTACCTCTAACTGATTTAGTTGGTAACAATTTTATTCTGATGCAAGATAATGCCCGACCGCATACCGCAGCAATAGTGCAAAACTTCCTAGAAATTGCGGGTATCACCACATTACAGTGACCTGCGAGAAGCCCCGATATGAATGCAATAGAGGATTAATGAAATGAAATCGGAAGAAAGATGCGTTCACGCGAACGGCCTCTTGAAAGCCTAGCAGAATTGGCAGATGCGTTATCAGAAGAATGGATAAGTCACGCAGATTAGAAGCTCTCAGTGTTGCTAGAGGAGGTAATACTCGCTACTAAGCGCGTTCTTCAAGTCCTTCTTTATCCAGTTATTGTTATTTTGCGTTAATAAAATAGTTTCATAAAACTCAAATAATTTTTATTCTATTAGATTATGACTTCTGACAAATCAAGTAGGTACCTTGACAAAATGCAAGGTTACAATAAAAAATTTGTAATTCAGACATTTTCAAGACACATTAATGAATTGTCTTAGAAGAAGGGTCTTTCAACCAGTGTGTATGAATTTTCTATACAAATGCCCGAAGAATACACAGGATGAGTCAAGAAACAGGTTAAAAAGCAATGTTTAAGTTTTTTCATTAACGTTCATAATTCCTAACACTGGAACCTGTGGTGGAAGATAGACACAAGACACACTACACCATAACTTGTTAACAGTTAGCATCATCAACAGATGATATAAACTAAAGTAACTTATCCTAACCTAGACTTTTTATAGGCAAATATGGTCACACTTGGTTGCACCCGACTGCATCGTGGTCAAGTAAGCAATATATCTATACTCTCAAATGCATCCAATAATTTATTATTAGATACATTTTTAATTAACGTAAGATTATTTATACCTATTTGGTGATCGTTTTCAAAAGCATGTTGGGCAACGCTTGACTTTTCTGTTCTTCCGTATTTTAAATATGCCATGTGTTCTTTAAAACGAATGTTTGTGGAGCGTTTAGTTTGCCAAACATATTTTAGATCGCAGTCATTACAGTTAATTTCATAGATGCCACTCCTCTCCTTCAAGTCGACTTTGTCTTTAGGGTTTCCAAGGAAATTTTTCAAACTGTTTTCCATTTTGTAGGCTACTCTAAACCCTACGTTTTTAAAACTTTTCCTAGACCACTCGTTTATCCGGGACCATATGGAATTACTATGAACTTATTGGAAGCCTCAGGTGCTTGAAGAGTAGTGGCATCTTTTAACATTTTCTTATGCTTATGTCTATTTACTAATTTATGTACAAAATTATCATTATATCCATTACTTTTAGCTATATTTTTAATCCGATTCATTTCATTGTTAAAACGTTCTTTAATTAATGGAAAATTGACTAATCTGTGAGTTAAGAAATGAAATGCTGCCATTTTGTGTTGACGGCAATTAAATGAGTCTGATTTTATATACCTATCAGTATTAGTAAATTTCCTATAAATATCAAATTCCAATTTATCGTTATTTCTAATAACTAATGTGTCGAGTAAAGGTAATTGCCCATTGTTCTCCTTTTCATACGTAAAATCATTGGAAGGATATTTACTGTTTAATGTTTCTAAGAAAGTGTCCAAATTTTGTGTTTTAGTATCAAAAATAGCAAATATATCGTCTACGTATCTATACCACACCCTTGGGAAATACTTGAGTTCTTTTCTGAATTGGGTTTTTAATCACCCATAAACAAAAAACAAAAGGAACGGAGATAAGCAATTGTCCATCGCAGTTCCCTCAAGTTGTTTAAAATATTTATTGTTGAACTAAAAAAAAAATTGATTCATACATAATTTTGTTACAAGCAAATATTCATTTATAATTTCTTTCTTCAAATTATTGAATTCAAATAGTTCCTTTAAATACTCTAAAGCTAGTGGTATGGGTACACTAGGAAACAATGAGCTTACATCAAAAGATATTAAAATTTAACCTTCTTTTAAGTGAACATTCTTGATTTTATCTAAGAATTCTAACGAGTTAGTAACCTCAAAGTTATCGTACGAGATATTTAATTTACTGAATTCTTCTACTAACCATTTTAAAATATTGTGATCCAACTTGGATGAATATTTGCTTCTCACAAAATTATGTGTGAATCAAAATTTTGTTCTGTTCAACAATAAATATTATAAACAACTTGAGGGAACTGCGATGGGCAATTGCTTATCTCCGTTCCTTGTAAAATTGTTTATGGGTAGATTAGAAGAGTAAATTCAAAAAATAACTTAAGTATTTCCCAAGGGTGGGCGTCAAAATTGCAGCATTTCATTTCTTAACTCGCAGATTAGTCAATTTTCCATTAAGTAAAGAACGTTTTAAGAATGAAATAAATCATATTAAAAATATAGCTAAAAGTAATAGATATAATGAAAATTTTATACATAAATTAGTAAATAGACATAAGCATAAGAAAATGTTAACAGATGCCACTACTCTTCGAGCACCTGAGGCTCCCAATAAGTTCATAGTAATCGAGAGGTCTAGGAAAAGCATTTAAAAGGGTAGGGTTTAGAGTAACCTACAAAACGGAGAACAGTTTGAAAAATCTCCTTGGAAACCTTAAAGACAAAGTCGGCTTGAAGAAGAGGAGTGGCATCTATGAAATTAGCTGTAATAACTGCGATCTGAAATATGTTGGGCAAACTAAACGCTCCATAAACATTCGTTTTAAAGAATACGTGGCACATTTAAGATACGGAAGAACAGAAAAATCAAGCGTTGCCCAATATGCTTTTGAAAACAATCATCAAATAGGAATAAATAATCTTAAGTTAAATAAAAATGTATCTAATAATAGATTATTGGATGCATTTGAGAGTACAGAAATAGTTAAATGTGGTAAGAAAGCACTAAATAAAGGCAGAGGGCCTATTCCCTATCGTCCCATCTATTGTTTACTTGACAACGGTGCAGTCGGGCGCAACCAAGTGTGACCACATTTACCTATAAATAGTCTCGGTTAGGATAAGTTACTTTAATTTATATCATCTGCTGATGATGCTAGCTTGGTTAGTGAAACGCGCGCCCAGAATGTAACAAGCTGTGGTGTATTGTGATTAGAACTCTTGTATTTTGATTAACATTCATGTAGGTTGGCAGAGTTTCAGCAAAAATGCTGTAGTTCTGTCAGTTTTATAGATAAGTCGTTAATAAAAAAAAATTGCTCACAAAAAAAGGATCTTTCATATAGGGTATACAAAGTTTCTATAAGAATCCTCAACTTATATACAGGGCAAGTCAAAAAATAGCAAAAAAGCATGGTTCGAGCTTTTTGATTATTATTCAAGAATCTTTGAGAGCATTTTCATTTGTTTTATTTTTTCTGGAAGACAAAGCTATTATCTATCTACAAAAAAAATCTTCAAAATCGGTCCACTGGTCCAAAAGATATAAGATATATTAAACTTGGGTCAAAAATCAAGTGCGTCACTTTTTTCAAAACTGAGTGTATTTAAAGCTACTAATTAGCTGTCAAAATATAAATTAGAGCCCTGTACATAAAAATGTTGTGGAAAAGTATTAAAGTAAATACTTTAAGCGAGGGCAGTGAATAAATGTATATTAAAATTTTAGGAAATTACCGCGCTCTATATTCGTAATACAATTTGTTGCGATATAAAGTACAAAAGAGTATTTCTTTAAATTTTAACACTGCGGTTAAGTGCTCATTTGTAATTCGTACGCTCCTTGTTGCAAATTCTAGAGCCCGTTAAATTGTCGAAAATTGATTTCGACCGGACGAACTGCATAATCTGAATATATGCTAATTTACTTACCGACAACCAGCATATCTTTGATTACAGTAACGGCGGCGAAAGACGGCTCGTCCGTGGTCACTTCGCAGCTGAAGTTCCCGGATAAATTAAAGCCGATGTTTCGTAAGACCACTTGGTGTTCATTGGAACGATTCTCCTGAAATTTACAAATTAATTGTCAGTGAATGTAGCCGCTAAGATGCAGACTGTTTTGTGATATTGTTAATTACTAATTATTTTGTCAAGTAGACGTATAAATTGGTGTGTTCATTTATAATAATAATAAGGTAATAATAATATAATAACAATAATAATAATAATAATATTAATAATAATTAAACAGCAAAAAAATAACCTACACAAAATAAACTATTTCTTGTACCGGGTGGCCACCTAAGAATGGACGCCGGCCATAACTCGCTAACCGTTTATCATATAACTTGGGGGAAAAAAAATTATTAGCTAAATCGACTAAGAGAAATGGCTGGAAAATATTTTGAAGTCCGCATATGGCCGCTAGGGGGCGCAACTGTTATGGTCAATCAGAAAAAGGGCTGTTTCTTAAAAAATATTCATGTAAAGGTATATTATAAATACTGCCATCGTAAAGAGTAGAAAAATTGTGATTTTTTTGTTAAGGATATTTTGCTCTATCTCGTAAAATGTAGTGGTGGGGGAAGGTCAAACATGTTTTTATTTAAATGTCAATAACTCCGTTATAAGTCAACGGAATTGAACAAACTAGGTCTCGTTTAAAAGAGCCCATCTTAACTAATAATCTGATGTAAAAAAAAAATCCGATTTGATTTCGCCGTGGTAACTAGAGGGCGCTGATTGACATCACAACAATTATTACGCATTATTTTGAAAATTTTAAATAGCACGCTATATCTCTTTTAACACAATTTAATAGAGGAGGAAATTCTTAATAAGTCAGTGCAAATTTCAGCTTCCTAACTTTTTTCAAACCGGAAATATAAATAAAACAAATATTAGGGCGCTGGGTACGCAACATCTCCCTAATCTGTATGGACATAGCCTACATCACAATAATTCAGTAATAATACCACAGATAATATTCAACGCAAATCGCTAAAAATTATACTAATGTTCTGAAATAACCACCAGGTGGCGCAGTAGGAGTCAATAAGTGCAATATTAAATTTTCATTATAATGGGAAATGAAAGCCATTTCAATGGAACGTGTGAAAGAAACGATAATAAAAATATAATTCAATTAATGCCGCCCTAAATGTTCAAATTGTCGGCCATCGTTTTCCATGCACTTATGCATCCTATCTCGCGTGGATAAAACTGCAGCCTCCCGTTCAGCAACTGAAATAGTATTTAAACAGTCTCTTATTCGCTGAATCATATTTTCCCGTGTAGTGGGTCTGGTGGCAAAAACTAAATCTTTCACTCGACCCCATAAATAAAAATCTAAACACGTTAGGTCGGGTGACCTAGCTGGCCATGGAAGGGTGCCGCCTCGCCCTATCCATCGGCCAGGATAGTGGGCATCTAAAAATTCCCGAACGTTGACGGCGAAGTGCGCTGGACAACCATCGGGCTGGTATACCAATCGTTGTCGGACGTTCAGAGGTACGTCCTCCAACAAAATCGGCAATTCCTCCCTTAAAAATCTTAGATATCTCTCACCATTCAATGGATTATCGAAAAAAAATGGTCCGATAATTCGTCCGCCTAAAATCCCTGCCCAACAATTTACAGACCAACGGCCTTGGTGCTGGACTTCGCGCATCCAATGTGGGTTTGTTCTGGACCAATAATGTGTATTGTGAAGATTGACACGTCCATCGCTCTGGAAGGTAGCCTCATCGGTCCACAATATTCGCCTCAGAAATTGCCGATCTTCCCTCATTACACCCAAAAGCCAGTGACAATGGTTTAGTCTGTGATCAAAATCTGCAGCAGTCAATTTCTGATGCAGCACTAAGTGATATGGATGTAACCTAAAACAAGATGAAGATATTTAATTGATGTTCCAGGAAATTATTGGTTTTCTAGGCTTAAAGACCTATGTGACTTCTAGGCTTAAAGACCTATGACAGTTTATATTTGCAATGTCGTTGCTTACCTGTGCTCTTTGAGTATATTTTGAACAGTGGTTCGCGTTACTCCTAGGTCTAGCGCAATAATTCGAGTACTTAGTTGAGGATTAAACTCGATATACGCTAGCACATTAATTACATTCTCTTCGGTGCGTCCTCTGCGTTGTCTGCGGTATACGGGAATGTGCACGTTTCCAGTGGTTCGCAAACGTTGGATCACTCGAAGAAAAACCTTTTTACTTGGGTGGCGTCTCTGCGGATATTCCTGCGCATATACTCTTGCAGCAACCGTAGCATTTCTCAAACATTCAAAATAAACACCTATCATGTCGAATAGTTCTTGATTTGTATAAATCATTTTGTTCTTAACACAACGCAACACGAACAATAACAAATCTTGAACAAGAAAAATACGAACTACAACAATAACATGAACAACAGCAACTAGAAAAACTCAAAAAACACGAAAATCTCGGACAAAAACGCGAAATGATAGCAATACTATTAGGAAATTCAAGAACGATAAATAGCAACTAAAAGGCACTGACAAGAAACTATTGTTTATTTTTTGACGTATTACTTTCAATTTTGTTTTCACAGCCTACTATTTTTTTTGCTTGATGTAGCAGAAAATTGCTAAGGAATTATTATTTATCTATGTTTTTAGTTTATTGTTATTCTTGTGCATAAATTGTCGATTTTAAGAAAGACGGAGATTTGCAACGGTCGAATATATTAGGAATTTTCTTATTTATTACCTTATAATATCTAACTTACTGAAAATAGAGTAAACTACAAAAAAATATAGAGAAAAGTAAAATTGCGAGTAAAACTATGCTTATTAACGTCTACTGCGCCACCTGGTGGTTATTTCAGAACATTAGTATAATTTTTAGCGATTTGCGTTGAATATTATCTGTGGTATTATTACTGAATTATTGTGATGTAGGCTATGTCCATACAGATTAGGGAGATGTTGCGTACCCAGCGCCCTAATATTTGTTTTATTTATATTTCCGGTTTGAAAAAAGTTAGGAAGCTGAAATTTGCACTGACTTATTGAGAATTTCCTCCTCTATTAAATTGTGTTAAAAGAGATATAGCGTGCTATTTAAAATTTTCAAAATAATGCGTAATAATTGTTGTGATGTCAATCAGCGCCCTCTAGTTACCACGGCGATATCAAATCGAATTTTTTTTACATCAGATTATTAGTTAAGATGGGCTCTTTTAAACGAGACCTAGTTTGTTCAATTCCGTTGACTTATAACGGAGTTATTGACATTTAAATAAAAACATGTTTGACCTTCCCCCACCACTACATTTTACGAGATAGAGCAAAATATCCTTAACAAAAAAATCACAATTTTTCTACTCTTTACGATGGCAGTATTTATAATATACCTTTTCATGAATATTTTTTAAGAAACAGCCCTTTTTCTGATTGACCATAACAGTTGCGCCCCCTAGCGGCCATATGCGGAACTTCAAAATATTTTCCAGCGATTTCTCTTAGTCGATTTAGCTAATAATTTTTTTTCCCCCAAGTTATATGATTAACGGTTAGCGAGTTATGGCCGGCGTCCATTCTTAGTTGGCCACCCCGTACATGGATGACATAAAATTAAACGCAAGCACAAAGGTACAGCTAAAGGAACTCCTTAAAATCACAGAAACGTTTACCCTGGATATCAACATGAAATTTGGTGTAAGTAAATAANANCTGCTTCNTATCAACAAGAGGCAGTGAAAAGACCACCCTACGACGGAAACAATCAACAATAAAACCGTAGATAACGTGCTCAAAGAAGAAACATACAGATGCCTAGGCTTCCATCGAAGCACCAAAATGAACCACACTCATATCAAATTAGAGCTCAAAACGGAATTTAAAACCAGACTCACAAAACTGAACTCCAGAAGTCTAACAAAAGCTATTAACACCTTCGCCATACCTATTCTTACGTATTCGTTTGGTATTATGGTTACACAAAGACATAAAAGACATTCCACATTTTTTTTCCTTTTTCTTTGTACTGACTTGGTATAATCCCGTCATTATAGAATACAACCACAGAAATACTGTGAGACAAAGAAAAAAATAATAATAATATTAATAATATTCAAATTAACGACAAGAACTTTAGGAAATATCGCAACGAATCAGAGACGCTGATGCAGTTACTTACAACATGCTCAGTGTGGGCTACCTCGGTGTATGAATACCGGCGTAATGCGGCATTGCCTCTGGTATTGACGATGTTTCTAGATAGCCTTATGTTCCTGAGGAAGTTAGAATATACAATCGAAAACCAGAAATATTGCATTTATTGGAACTATGCTTTCGCGATGTTTTGTCTGATTTAGCAGCAATATTGTGGCTGAGGCTGAATGCGACTCTAGCTAGTTGTGCCAGTACTGGTTTCTGTGTGGTTTTATCCTCTGATCGTTTTAGACTGCTGTCTGTAGTAGCCGTAGTTGCCAGTGTCAATCAGTAGTAATTGTAGTAAATTTCTTCTGTAAGTTTGCTGCTAAACGTACTGAGGTATTCAGGGAAGTCCATCGTCTTCTTGTATTCATAGTATAACATACGTACCTGATAGAGGTTATTTTTAACTGTCTGGTTTGCATTTTGTCCTTTTTCTTCTACTTTTTTTGTAATTTGAGTCTTTAAACTCTTCCGAAAAGTCGTTGCATATTTCAACCTTGCAGGGACGGGAAAATCAGCTCCTCCACCAAAATGTCACATTGGCATGTTTCTCGTTAAGCTTTCGACGTACGTAGCTTAAAATAAAACAATTCTTTAGAAAATGACGGTAGAGCTGAATATTGACTTGGCTATTACTTAGTTATAGAAATTAGACGTGCATCCTTTCCCTATTTTGGAGAGTTTAAGAATAACAAATACTTAACGGAGCTTTAAAGACTTGAGTATTTACTTAGGTTATAAAAAATAGACAGGCTTCAAGCAGGATTAGCAGGATTAAAGTGGTAATCTGAACTGTGTTCCTACCTATAAGGGAATATCGCAGAGAATCTAGAGTGGTTTTTTCAAACAATCAAATCTGACTTTATTGTAAATCGCTCTACTTTTATAATGGAAATTCTGCTGATTATCAGCAAGGTCAAGTTTATCGTGTTTAACTTTAGTTTATTCACTTAATAATCTAGGCAAAATATACTAAAAAAAGTGTTACACGGTCACGTTCCCGTGAGAAATGCAATTCTGCATTTATCTTATTAATCATTAATCTGCTGCGCCCCTCCTGCGCTGTTCAACTTATCAAACATCACCCAAATATTACGTTTTGCCACCCATTCGAAACTCAACTGCACGAGATCCAGATAACAAAAATAATCGACGACAAATGGCTGATACCAGTACCAATACAAATAATTGCCGTCATAAATTGTCAAAAATCCGAAGATAACATACCCTTATATGGTTCCTATCTTCTTGAGTCATCCCCAGGATGTAAAGTACGGATAAAGTCAATTACGCTTGAAACATATAAATCGAGCCAATTAACATTTAATGGAATTAATCTACCTACCTTTAATTTAAGTCTAATTAAGGAAAACCGAGATTCATTCTACAGCCCTCCTAGCATGGACTTAAACTACGTAAACCTAAAAACTACTAAAGAAATCGAAGCCAAATTGGAAAACCAAAGAAGAAATGACCACAACGATTTATGTAAAGAAGACCAGTTTTTGGACAATTTTACTTTACATATTCATTTCAATAATTTTTATATTTTTCATATACAAAAAACTTGTAAAAAAGTCTAAGAAAAAACAATTAAATGCAAACTCTAATACTTTAGATATTGAAGAAAATAATAGAATTTTCTAAACTATTAATAATCTTTAAACCTTTTTGGTAATTTTTGATAACACGTCTTTAAGAACGTGCTTTCAACTAAGAGGGGAGGAGTTACATTCCCGTGAGAAATGCAATTCTGCATTTATGCACTTGCAATTCTTAGACTTTTATCTTTTCGTTCTCATGCAACATAAGCATTACTGAACTTATAAATATAACTAAAATGCATTTTGTGTTTTATTTTTGGTGTATACCAAAATACCGTGTTTTCACAAAATGCCTAGAAATTGTGTAAATCACCCAAACAGTTTCTGCTATATCTGCGGTGAGTTAACGTTTAAATTCTAAAAACGTTCATTTACACCTCTGATTAAAAAATGCTACGAACAGTACTTTGGCTGTAAAATAGGAGATCAAGATAAACCTTGGGCCCCCCATATTTGTTGTGTTAAAACTCTCACAGCCTGGGCAAAAGGAACTCGTCATATGGCATTTGCTATTCCTATGGTTTGGCGAGAACCTAAAGATCATAGCTCAGATTGTTATTTCTGTTTAACAAATATAACTGGAATAACATCAAAATCCAAACACACTGTCAAGTATCCAAACTTACCATCGGCAATAAGACCAGTACCTCACAGTGATCAGCTACCTGTACCACAGCCTCCGGAGCATATGATCCTGAGTGATGATGAGTCGGAAGATGTTTTAGAAGTAAACAGGGCAGAAACAAATTTGCAATCTGATCCGCTATTTGACCCAGGTCATTTTTCAAATAAGCCACATTTGTTAAGTCAAGGGGATGTGAACGATCTTGCACGAGATTTAAACTTGTCTAAGAAGCAAGCTGAACTTTTAGGTTCTAGGTTAAAGAATTGGAATCTCCTTCAGAAGGAAACTAAAGTTTCGTTTTATCGTAGTCGTCACCAGCAATTCAGTGACTTCTTTTCCATTGAAGATGGGATAGTGTTCTGTCATGATGTTATATCTGTAATGCGGGAACTTGAGCATGAATATAAAACAGATGAGTGGCGATTGTTCATCGATTCGTCCAAAGTCAGCTTGAAGGCGGTTCTACTGCACAATGGAAACAGGTTTCCGTCCGTTCCTTTGGCTCATGCTACCAATATGAAGGAATCATATGACAACATGAAGCTTATGTTGGACAAAATTAATTATAAAGACTTTAAGTGAGCCATATGTGGTGATTTGAAAGTTGTAGCGCTTCTTCTTGGAATGCAACTTGATTACACAAAGTATTGTTGTTTCCTTTGTGAGTGGGACAGCAGAGACAAGAAAAACCATTACACAAAGAAAGTATGGCCAGAAAGAACATCTTTGATTCCAGGGAATAAGAACATTGTAAATCCTCCCCTTGTAGATCCTAGGAAAATTTTACGACCCCCTTTGCATATTAAGCTTGGCTTAATGAAAAATTTCGTTAAAGGTATGGATAGAGAGGTTAATGGATTCGCGTACCTAAGAAATAAGTTTCCTAAAATCAGCGAAGCAAAAATCAAAGAGGATATATTTGTAGGACCCAAAATCAGAGAACTGCTTAAAGATGACAAATTTATTTCAGAACTCAATGCATTTGAAAAAAAAAGCATGGCTATCGTTTATCAGGATTTGCACCGATTTTTTGGGAAATTACAAATCAGAAAACTATCAGGAAATTGTAAATGATCTTTTAAATTGCTATCAAAAAATGGGATGTAACATGAGTTTAAAAATCCATTTTTTGCACTCACACTTGGATTTTTTTCCGAAAAATCTTGGGGCAGTCAGTGACGAGCATGGAGAAAGATTCCATCATGATATCTCTACTATGGAAAAGCGTTACCAGGGGAAGTGTCCCAGTATGTTGGCAGACTATTGCTGGACACTCAAGAGGGATATACCTGAAGCCAAATACAAGCGAAAATGCCACATAACTATATTTTGAGGACAATTTTTTATTGTACAACTGACGTTCTTGTATGCTTATTTATGAAAAAAAAAGAAAAAAAAATATATATATATATATATATATATATATATATATATATTTCAAAAATTAAAGGCCTTGTCACTATAAAACTATGCGTGATGGAAAAAATCCGAAAACATATTTGAATTGAGCGTAAAAAGTTTTATATAGTGTACCTTATTTAGTTCGTGTGGCAAGAAAAAAGTCTAATTTTGTTAACCAGTGTAATTTTAATTTTTTAATATTTGCAATAAATTTGAAAACACCCGAAACAACTGAAGATAGATATAGGTTATTGTACATAAGATATGTCTAGAGTTTTTTGAAGAATCCTTAAAGTGAATAATATTCAGGGTGTTGCATTTAAAATACGACTGTTGGTATTGGTCACTGTTACATGACACATCCTGTATAAAAAGTTTTTGTTGGACACAGTGCACTTTTTTGATTATCAAATTTATTCCATTTGGCTGATAAACATCGTATAGTTGATATTATAATGCTCATATTAGTATTATATTACATGATGTTCTATTTAATACACTAAAGTTTTGCTTTCGAACTCCAAAGGCTTGTAACAATTCACCAAGTTTGTAGAATCGTGAAACCTTAATAGACTTTAGTAAAAATATAATGATAGTATTAAAGTTTAACTTATAAGGGGAGAATACTGCCTTCAGATATTTCTCCCTGGAGATTTAATGTACTATATGCTAAAGATAAAGTAAACTTTTAAGTTTCACAAACTTAAAGGAAGTTTTCATTAAATATTTACTCGATAATTTTAGTTAGACGTATACACATACCTAAATATCCCTATTTTAGAGACATAAAAACTATTCGCTATAATACGTAGCTATTATGCTACGGGAATGAATAATATATCTGAAACCATCTAATTATAAAACAATCGTGTTTATAGAATTCGTATCCTGTAAATTAATTATTGTAGATGAACTTTTGTAGGTTTCAAGGTTAATAAAAGGCCTTATTTTTCACAATGTCAACGTTTTGATTTTTATTTAAAATCTTCCTCGGGGCTACAATAAGAAATACAATACAATATTATATATATATATATATATATATATATATATATATATATATATATATATATAAATATATAATTTAATAGAATACATTTTAATCGTTTTTATTTTATGTATTGCACATTTGTTTGTTTTAAAAAAAAATTTCAACCTTTAATTTTATCTAGTCCTGAGGAAAATCTTAAATAAAGATCGAAACGTTAGCATTGTGAAAAATAAGTCCTTTAATCGTTATTTAAATGCATTTAACATGGCTGAATGGCTCATTTCTCCATGTATATTACCAATGATAACTTCATATTTTAGATGTTAACGTTGCCGATTATAAGGAAAAGAACGGGCTTGTACATAACAACCAGTGGATCTCTCGAACAGTTGACATTGGTAATTGCTTTGCCCAATATTACAGTAATCATTTCAGTAATGAGACTTACAGCAACTGCTTTCTGAATGGGAAATGAGCAGAGGAATCGAACACCATTAACTTTGCAAGCAATACGGAATTCTCATACAACTTTCCCTTTAACTCCAAAGAACCTTCTCATGCCATTTCTTCCAGCAGAAACAGTGCTCCTGGTCCGGATAAAGTACTTATATCGATGATTGCTAACCTCCCTTCATCTGCTATTAACTTCCTCTTAGGAATATACAATCTCATATGGACTAGTGGGATCTTTTCGCACTCTTGGAGTCATATTGATTCCGATCCATAAGGATAATAAACCCAGGACAACTGCGGACAGCTACAGACCCATATCTCTTACTAATCATTTGGGCAGGATTCTCGAGAGAATGATTAACTTCAGACTCTGCTGGTACCTGGAAAAGAGTTCTTTATTGAACAAGCATCAGTTCGGCTTTCGGCAAAGGTTTCGATATCACTTGGCGATAAGATATCCTCTAGACTTTGTTTAAGTGGGGCCTCCGAGGATATCTTCCTATATTTATTAGCAACTTTTTGCGAAACCGAACCTCTAGAATTCCCATTAGAGAATGGCATCCCCCAGGGCTCTGTGCTTACTCCTACCTTATTTATAGTTGCTCTGAAAAATATTCGACATTTTATACCTCCCCAATTATCTTATAAATTATACGCAGATGATATGGTACTACTGTAGTAGTAGCATTAGAACTTCAGAGAGACTCCTACAAATAGATCTTAATCGCCTTAATCAGTACTCTCTCCTACACGGTTTTACCTTCTCCCCTTCCAAATCTTCTGTCGTTCACTTATGTTGTAAGAGAAATTGTCGACAACCAACTCTCCTCTCCAGGTGTTCCAAAGACTTTTGTCTGATCAAAATGCTATCAAACTCTCACTGGGGTTCAGATAACCACACCCTACTTAAAATCTACAAGTCAGTTATCAGATCAAAAATAGTGTATGGCTGCATAGTTCACTCCTCAGCGCGAGACTCCTACATTAGAACTCTGGATTCCATCCAAAACAAATGCCTTCGCATGTTCTGCGGCGCCTTTCACACAAGTCCAATCCCCGGTCTTCATACATAAACGAAACCATATCTGTACAACACAGACGTACTTTACTTCTATTAAATTATGCTACTAACCTCTGGTTTAAGCCACTCATAGCAGCAATATCCGTTTTTAAAATTCTCATTTGAATACAACTTCTCCCTCCCTTCAATCTTTCCCCCGGCATCCTAACAAATTCGCTCCCTGGACCCTTCCCCAAAATCACTTTAACTTCGAACTTTCACATTTTGATAAAAACTACAACCACAGACTCATTATCAACCAGTTCCAAGAGCTTCAAAACACAAAATTCATTAGCTCAAAACTCATATATACAGATTGCTCTAAAACGCCCTTGTACTCTAGCTCTGCTAATAAACATTGTAGCATATTCACGGCTGAACTTTTTACCATAATGCAGGCTTCTGACTACTGAGCATCCAAAACCCTTTTTCCTCCCACTCCCCCTATATGCCAAGATATTCATGACTTATTGGTGGAACTTGACCGTAAGGAGATTGCATTGTCTTTTCTTTGAATTCCAAGTCATATTGGAATAAAAGGCAACGAACTGGCGGACGCGTTGGCTAAGGATGCACTTAATAACGGCACCAATCTCTCCCAAGCTTTTTTTAGCAGGGACATCTGTCCTGCACTTAAGAAAATTATTAATAATTTTGTACAACTCGATTGGGACGTGATGCTGCTCCACAACAAGCTATTGGATTGGACATACAAAGCTCACTCATGAATACCTTCTGAAATCTCCCACCCGTAATCATTGTAATGTCCGACTAACTCTCAAACACCTGTTTCTCGAATGCATCTCGCTAAATCCATTTAGGACTGCTTGCAATTTAAACTTCAATTGCCTTAAAAGTATCTTTGATTCTACCCCTACAAACTTAATAAACACGATAGAGTTGCTAAATGAGTCATCTTTATACCATAAGATATCATATATGACAGGCGCTAAATTCTCTCTCTCTCCCTCTCTCTCTTATTTAATTTTCCTCCACCGAGCCTCCGAGGAATAGTTTTTGTAACAAGGCTAAAGATCTTTCCCGAGTCCTATCACTGGACCCTGTGGTGGAAGATAGATCAAAATTCAACAGTTCTAACCACACTACACCACAACTTGTTACGTTCTGGAAGTGCATTTCGCTAACCAAGTTAGCATCAGGAGCAGATGATATAAACTAAAGTAACTTATCCTAACCGAGACTATTTATAGGCAAGTGTGGTCACACTTGGTTGCACCCGACTGCACCGTTGTCAAGCAAACAATAGAGGGGTTTATAGGGAATAAGACCTCTGTCTTTATTTAGTGCTTTCTTACCACATTTAACTATTTCTATACTCTCAAATGCATTCACTAATCTACATTTTTAATCAACTTAAGAATATTTATTCCTATTAGGTGATTGTTTTCCAAAGCATGTTGGGTAACGCTTAACTTTTCTGTTCTTCCGTATCTTAAATGTACCATATGTTCTTTAAAATGAATGTTTATGGAGCGTTTAGTTTGCCCAACATATTTTAGATCGCAGTCATTACAGCTAATTTCATAGATGCCACTCCTCTCCTTCAAGTCGACTTTGTCTTTAGGGTTTCCAAGGAGATTTGTCAAACTGTTCTCCGTTTTGTAGGCTACTCTAAAACCTACGTTTTTAAATACTTTTTCTAGACCTCTCGTATATCTGAGATCATATGGGATTACTATGAACTTATTGAAAGCCTCAAGTGCTTGAAGAGTAGTGGCATCTTAACATTTTCTTATGCTTATGTCTATTTACTATATACAAAATTATCATATCTATTACTTCTAGCTATATTTCTAATTCGATTCATTTCACTGTTAAAACGTTCTTTACTTAATGGAAAATTGACTAACTTGAGAGTTAAGAGATGAAATGTTGTCATTTTGTGCTGAAGGCAACGAAATGTGTCGGATGCTATATACCTATCAGTATTAGTAAATTTCCTATAAATACCAAATTCTAATTTATTGCTATTTAAAATAACTAACGTGTCGAGAAAAGGTAATTGCCCATTTATGGTTTAATGTTTCTAAGAAAGTGTCCAAATTTTTTGTTTTAGTATCAAATTTATCTTCTACGTATCTATACCACACCCTTGGGAAATACTTGAGTTCTTTTTTGAATTGGGTTTCTAATCTGCCCATAAACAAATTTGCAAGGAACGGAGATAAGCAATTGCCCATCGCAGTTCCCTCGAGTTGTTTATAATATTTATTGCTGAACTGAAAAAAATTTTGATTCATACATAATTTTGTGAGAAGCACAGATTTATCAATATTTTCTTTCTTCAAATTATTGATTTCAAGTAATTCCTTTAGGAACTCTAAAGCTAGTGGTATGGGTACACAAAGAAACAATGAGCTTACATCGAAAGATATTAAAATTTCATCTTCTTTTAAGTGAACATTCCTAATTTTACCTGAGAATTCTAACGAGTTAATAACCTCAAAGTTATCGTACGAGATATTTAATTTGCTGAATTTTTCTACTATTTTGAAATATTGTACGTTGGTGATCCAACAGGTGAAACAATAGGTCTCATGGACTTCCTAGGTTTATGGATTTTGGGAAGGCAATACAGTTTAGATAACTGCGGGTTACTATGTGTTAGTTTATCGGATACAAGGTTTTTACACTGTTTTAACGTACTTTTTACTTCTGTTACCATTTTTGATAACGGGTTTTTCTCAATTTCACAAATCGTAAGGACCAGTTTGAATCAAATTGACTACTCTTTCAAAATAATCTGTTTTGGTCAGTATAACAACTTTATTTCCTTTGTTAGCTTTTAAATAAAAACATTCTTTTTTCTTCAGGCCCAGGATAACTTCAGTATTTTTACGAGATACACATTTTGACCTGTTGTTAACAATGTTTTTTGAGATTTGATTTCTGCAAGCCTCTCCAATGAATCCCTTAGTTGACTCTGGCACGTATTGAATGGAACTTTAGATATTCGCTATAATAGTTAGTAAAATATTTTTCGCTGGGGGCTCTGCAAAATTCAAATTTTTATTCCAATGAGCGATTTCTTTATTATCTGACTGAGAAGAAAGGTTTTCTACAATGTTCTCGACTTCCGAAGAAATTTGTTTTTGTGGTTTCAACTTTCTCAATTTCTTTTTAAGTGAACACATTTTCTTCAAAAATGTGGCATAGATAACTACGAACATTCTTCTTTGGAAATATTACCATTGTTTAAATTCTAAATTACTAAGCTCATAAGTGAGTTTGATGTTTCAAAACTCGGAAGAATTATTTATTTATTTAAAATAATGGGCACCGCGAAACCTGTCAATATAATTGAAAATGAACTAAAATATAAATAATATCAAATATCTTCTGTAAGTTTCTTCGTAGATTATAGTGTACGCTTTTATAAAATGTGCTCGTTAGTAATAACCAATTAAACATTTTTTCTCACCAGATTCAGCGACCTGGTATCTTTCGAACATTAGCAAACTGCAACAGTGATGTATCTTCTTCTTTTACTACTTTAATATATCAAAATACAAGAGTTCTAACCACACAACATAGGATCATCAGCAGATGATATATATATATATATATATATATATATATATATATATATATATATATATATATATATATATATATATATATATATATATATATATATATATATATATATATATATATATATATATATATATATATATATATATATATATATAATATTTGATATTTTGATAGATATCAAATAAAAGTATGATTAAGACAAGAAAGTGATATTTTTTTTAATATTTATAAAATATTCGCAAATATCCCCAACTCTTGTGAAAGAGTTTACTTATACAAATCAGGTCCCATCAATATGTTTAAATACAAAATTAATGAAATTGCATAGGCGATAAATAGCGGTGCAGGCAAAGCCTTTGATTTAGCATCGAAGCCGACAGCCATCAAACAAACATGGAACGCTAACGGTACTAAAAATTAATGAATACCTATATAGGTAACATCTTGTTATCGAATAATTTTGCATTTATCAACTTAATGATATTTGCGAACTTCATTTAAATCTCCGACGCTGAGCAAATAATTTATGGTGATTCTTCATATATTGATTATGTTAAACTGCAAAAATATTTAAGCTACCTGTAAATTGTCAAACTTTTGCATAAATTTGATAAATATTTACTTTTTGATGGTTTCTTGTTATACGAAGCAGATTTATTCGCTTACTTTTCGTCCGGAAAATACTGTTTGTTTGAAAGTGTTAAAAATAATAATAAAAACACACCAAAACCCTTCTTGAAATTTCTTATGTTATTTTAATTAAAAGAAATATAAAAACAACCTTTCTACATACTTTTTAAACTTGATTTTTCTATCTATGAATAGACCAAGAAAAACGAAGGGTTAAGAACTAGGTACCGTGGTTGATTTAAAGACCAGCAGATGAAGAGAAGGGAAAGTCATTTGCTGAGAGAAAAGTGGATATGTGGGTTAGAATGTCTACGACCACCTTTGAAAATAAATTTCTCTAAAAAAAATATTGGCAAATAAATATGCTTTCAGATTCATTTTTTTTGTCAAAATCAGATCATGAGACCATATTCCACCAAATATTAAGAATTTAGTAAGTTTAAATAACAGTTTAAGTTAAAGTAATTAGTGTCTGGACCCATGTCCCCAGACAGGCGTTAACAATTTTCAATTCTTTTTTAAGATATATATATATATATATATATATATATATATATATATATATATATATATATATATATATATGTATATTTGGGAGAACTTTTTGTTTAGATATATATATATATATATATATATATATATATATATATATATATAATCAATAGCTCTATCTCCATTTTGTTCCGGCAGATATTGGCAAACAAGATATATGAAAATAAAATAATATTTCTTTAAAGATTTGCTTGTTTATTGTGTTTTGTAAAATACGTTGTATATATTATAAGGCATTTGCCAACAAAGCTAAGAAGAAAGATTGCAAACCATTTTGAACAGTTGCTATTTGACGTAGAGAGCGATGCATCTCAAGATAGTTTCAACATCAACATCAACGGTTATTTTTTACACTTGGAAATGCTCCAACTTTTAGCAAACAAGGAAAAACCCTCTAATATAGGCCTACAAGAAACACATTTCGAACCAGGAAAAACTTATTGCGTGAAGAAATATAAGGGATTTTATCACAACAGACCAAAACAAGAAAGAGCATGTACAGGGTGTCCGAATTTGGTTGCAAAAGCAGGGTATTTCCCTTATTTTTAAAGATAGAACCTTGCGATTTTCACGAACCTGAGCTAATTTTTTGTGAAACTCATGAAGCCGTAAACAAAATTTTCATAGTCTTGGTGACTTATGATACTTCAATAGTCTGACGTTAGCGAGAGTGAATATGAAAGTTGCGTGAATTGTGGTGAAGAGTACTCTAAAACAAAGAAAAAGTAGATTGGTTACAGTGTTTGTATTGTAAAAAGTGGTATCATAAATGCTGCAGTAAATATATAGATCTTTGTCACTTATGTGGTAAGTTAGTTGTTGAAACAAATAAGAAGCTACCCTAGATGTAAGTATTTTGTTAAAGGCGTCACTCCCGACTTGAGATGCCATCTCTCCCGCATTGTAGGGAGAGTTGGCTAATTTATTGTTTTTTATTTTTTGGTTTTAATGGAAATGTTTAGAGTTTTGTTGTTCTGTATTGCCCTCTTATGACCTATTAATAAAGAAAGTTTTAGTTTGTTTCATTGGATTTAATGAAAATATCAACAAAAAAATATAATTAGGTCCTGAAAAAACGTGGGAAATCTCTACCGGACTTACCCTAACGCATACCCAAATTGGACTTTTAGAAAACTGATCACATTCCTCAGGTTTCAGATTCTCAACCGAAAAAACAAAATGTGTAGTATTTACTAACAAAAATGAAATAACAGAACCACAATTAAACCTGTACCGGTCAAAACTAAACTAGTATACGTTTTGTAGGGATTATTTTTGCAAAAAGACTAAACTGGACACATAAAACATTTAGTAATAACATGCCAGGCGGGAATAAATATATTAAAAGTGCTAGCGAATAAATCATGGGGGCAGACTCCACAGTGCTTTTACGAGTATATAGAGCCTTATTAAGGTCTAAAATTGATTATGGGTGCACGGCCTATAACTCGGCATCTAACTACGTTTTAAAAACACTAGATTCCATTCATAACTCTGCAATACGATTAGCTCTTGGAGCATATCGAACTAGTTCAGCCTTTTATGTGAATCTGGGGAACCGCCCTTTTATCTCCGAAGAATATATTTGAGTCCTTCATATGCAAACAGAATAGCTGCAAATCCTAGAAATCCAGTAAAGAAAAATGTTTTCTTTCGAAGATATATTGAATACTCGGTATTCAACAACACAGACCTCGAATCAAAACTATATTTTATGAAAGTATAAACTGGTACGAGTCAGATATCCAAGAAACGTTTCCTCCTTTAGCCCGTTGAGAAACATATCATCCTTCTTGGTTAATAAATAACATTAAAATAATAACAACCTTATCTACCATAGAACGGAAGCTTTCACGGCTTTGGTCAATTAAGAAATCATGCTTCTTGGGATTAGACAGTGTCAAATTGGTATTACTATGCGACGTTTTGCCTTCGATTGTACGAGGCATCTTCAGGGATCTTTACTCCTATAACTGAACACTGAATGGAGTGTTCAGGTCTCGTGGAGTAAAGATCTCTGAAGATGCCTCGTGCAAACGAAGGCGAAACGTCGGATAGTAATTCGAATTTGTCACGGTCTAATCCCAAGAACATGATTAAATTAACCTCATCTACTTTTAATCAAACCACTACAAACCCAAAAATCATTCATACAGAACTATGCAACATTCTTCAAAACTTTCCAAATAAATGTTCATATTCATACAGATGGATCCAAAACTGAGGATGGAACGGGAGCAGCAATAGTCACCGGGAATACCTCCCTTAGATTTCAAATGACCAGTTTCACAAGTATTTTCTCTGCAGAACTATATGCAATATATCAAGCCCTGAAATTTATTCAACAAAACAACATTTATTACTCGATAATATTAGTTGTTTTATAAAATAATTTTTGATATGTGAAATTTAGCTTACATTCAAAAATTCAATTGACATTAAGATATAAATCAAGAAAATGTAAAATATATATAAAATATATCAAATATGTGAAATGCGATAGAACGTTATTAGCATTATATTATCAACCTATGAACATCTGGCGAAATGTCATGACGCAAATATGTAACTATAAAAATTAAATAGCGCACAGGGAATCAAAAATTCATGAATTTTCTTTTACCACACTGCCGCAAGGAAAAAGTTATAAAAGTATATAGTATTTCGCCAAGGCTGTTTTACAAAAAATAGGTTACTTACTTCCTTTCTGCTACCTTATATAAAATTTATAAATATAAAAATTAAGAATTAATTCCTCATACTCTTACAGGAAGGAACTCCAAAACCATTGTAGAACTCTTGGTTTATGTACTCCAAAAATTACACCATAAACTTGTAATTATATCCCAAATCCATATCTTGAATTCTTAACCTGAAACCCTACAAACGATTGTTTGTCTTAAAATAAAATCGACATGGAATGTGCAAAACCAAGTTATTTACAACACAACTATTCAAAGACATTGCCTTATTTTTAGTCATCTAGAGGGCTCCTTCGACGTCAACGGTCACCAACAAAAGGAATTTCCAGATATCTAGAAAGGCTTCTCGAGGACCGGCAGCCAAAACAAAATTCAGGACGCCATTCTGTTTGTAAAAGATAATTGCGAATTAGCTCATAGCAGGAAACTAATTTGAAAATCGACTTACCACGTGGTTGATCAAATGTGGAACCAAACAAAACGGGACCAAAATTTAGGGCCTGATGATGTCCATAAATAGGCCTTAGGCTTTCAACAGCACTGCACTTTAAAAGAAATTACTCATGACATACTTTCAGTACTTTAAAAAATTGGTTCATTAAGGCACTTTCATAAAGCCGGACACGTGTTGCACCTTTAAGGAGAGCCAATAGAAAGGAGCGAGAAAATCAGCTACAGAAAATTCGAAGAAGTTTGACATTCCCCTCCATCATTCTTCCTCACTTCAGACTTATGCCAACCTAATGCCATAAAATAAAATAATAATTACAGTGGAGTCCACTGCTGGCGCCACTAGTAGAAGGGAGTAACAACGCGATAATATTCAGTGTCCCCCGAATAGAGATGGCGAACTGCCCCTGAGCAGAACTAAAATCATTGTCAAAGCTGGCTGGATGCCGAAAAATAAGAAACCAATGAAACCATAGTGACAGAAGAAAAAGGCAGGCAAATTCCGAATATTTGTAAACAAAACAAAAACAAATTTCTTTTGTCTTAATTTAGAGAAGTTGAAAATACTTTACAAAATGTAATCCAATGAATTATGAATAAAACATATTGAGGTATGTAAAATGTAATTTACATAAAAGTCTTGATATTTTAAAGGTTATATTTAACTGCAAAGTTATAATGTTCAATTTTGTTTCAGATCACTAATTGGTTTAAAATAATGAAAAACCATCAGCGAAAATGTCTGTTTAACCATTCCATACCAAGCAAACATAAAGAAAAGTAGCTTGGACAAATGAAAACAAAAAGTTATATAAACTGTAACTTTCTAATAATTCAAGTGTTCCCAAAGTGTTAAATTGATATGTTACAAGAAAGAAGAGAGTAAATATGTTTATCATAAGTCAAGTGAGTGAAATGAACTGAAAGAAGAAACCAAAAAAACAGAACATTTTATTGTAAACGAAAAAATTGTTATTTTCACTAATAAAGAAGGCCAGTATCTTATGAACTAAAACTGATGATATATTCAAGATATGTCACTTTCAATAGAAACACCCTATTAATAAAGATTCTATTAACTTTCTTTTATAAAGTGTATGATATGTAAATTTGGAAAAATCCAACTCGTAGAGTTATTCGACGGGATGGTGTTAGAATACTGTGTAAAGATTAGTAACTATATAACCAGCCAAATTTAGTAATTGCCTCAGTGTTACTATAAACTAAATAATTATACATACATTTGAAAATGTTATACTATCAGTGTCATTCAATGTATTTTCCCCACCCACCCTATAACAATCAGCATCAAAAACATCATTTTAGATCTTCAACGAACCTCACATAAGATAGTCCTGGTTTGGGTGCCTTTGCATATTGGAATCGCTGGCAACGAGATGGCAGATGAAGCAACGAGAATCGCGATCAGCGACATTAACTCAAACATCGTTCAAGAAAGTGTCGCGAGTGATTACAAAACGTATTTAAAAACTAAAGTGCTGAATCTGCGGCAATCCAAATAGCAAAATTTAACATCTAAACTGTCGGAAATAAAACCAAATGTAAAATCATGGCCTTCTCTGACAACAAACCGAACTACACAAGTAATACTTAGTCGTCTGAGGATAGGTCACACAAAGCTAACTCATGGACATTTTATAGTGAAGACAAACCCACCAATTTGTGAAGAGTGCCGAACTGACATAACTGTTAAACATATATTTATAGACTGTAAAAAAAAGACAGTAGAAAAAACATTTTAAAAGACAATTTATGAGGCATTCTTATAAATAATAGTGAAAGTATTCAAACCGTTATTCTATTCGTGAAAGACTGTAATTTCCTGAAAGATATCTAAGACCTTAGGATCACAAACTGTAACATACTATATTCCTGCGCTAAGAACCATATGCGGTTGATGCGCCTCTGAGAAAAAAAAATTTATTATAAGTCCTTTCTTCCTTAGCTCAATATTTACAAAAAAACAATTCTTAAAATTAGGATAATGCTAATTAAATATAATCTATTTTAAATGGTTATTTAAATACAATATTATTTTATTTTAAAAATATTAATAGTCTTCATCAAATATATATTTTTAAAGTTATACAGTAATAATATATTCACAAAACAGCGGTTAAATTAACCGACCAACGCGAACAGCCACAATGACTGCAATGAGGCACGACATTCGATTAAAATTCAATATTCCACCACTGTTAATATTAATTTGGGAATTAAAAATTAATAAAATAACGATGACATTTTCCAGAAGCCTGAAAAGCAGTTAACCGTAGGTAATGATGGTGTAGGGGTGTCTGGCCCACCCCGAGGAGAAAACGAAAGGGAGGAGAACGGGATATTAAAATGCCCCAACCCAATTTGGCAACGCCCTCTACACTAATGGAAATCGTAAATTTAATTTGAGGTCGGTAATGAGGTACACATGAAGTGTATTGAATGAAATTTCCATAATTGATAATCTGGGGATAAACCAATTTTACGACACGCACTCGGTTGAGTGTGGGTAATCGAAATTTGAACCACATGTTAGGGTTTAGTACAAACTACCCTATCAATGTGATTTGGCTTAGAAATTTGAACTGAGCGTCATTTAAACTTAAACGACTATTGTTTTTCCACAAAACTAAAATCCTTGAAGATTCAAATTTTGAAAATTCAATTGAGCAAGGTAAGATAAAAGGCTGAATTTTGGCATACAGGTTGATTTAAGGGTGTAGAGGTTCGATAAGACGGGATTTTACAAAACTTAAATTCTGCCACCACTCCTTATATATTACAATATTGTTTATTTAAAAGACGTTCAGATTTTTGGAAAACCGCTTGAACACGTGTTTTTAATTTATTTTTTTACATGTTTTATACAGGGTGTTTAAAGGGGTGAAACCAGCAATTAAATAATACAATATTTTTTTATTTAAAAACCGGTTAGTTTTTCGAAAAAACGCTTGGACAAGTGTTTGTTAATTTATGTTTTTACATATTTTAGGATATTAAAAAAAAAACATACAATGTTTAAAAAGGGGTAAAACCATTCCTTAAATATTATAATAAATTTTACTTAAAGAACGGTTAGTTATTCGGAAAATGCTTGAACATAATATGCTTTATATTTTATTTTTTACATATCTGAAAAGTTTTTAAAACCCGAGACAGGGTGTCCCAGGGGCTGAAACCACCCCTTTAATATTATATTTATTTAAAAAACAATTAGTTATTCGGAAAAAAACTTGAACACGTGCTTTTTATTTTACTTTATTAAATATTTTAAGATTTTTTATAAATTGATACAAAGTTTTTGAAAAATCGGGTCATTGAATAATTTTTGCGACCATAAAGAGATAGAATCTATTCTAAAGATTTTAAGGAACAACCTACCTGCTATTGTCCACTTTACCAGAGTAGGTAAGAAGAACTCTAAGGGTTCCCGAGCTCTAAAGGTCACTTTAGGTTCAAGAGATGACGTGCTTTCTCTGATTCGCTCTCGTCAGAAACTTAAAGGGAAACAGATCTATATAAGCTTCTGATCAACAACAAGCAGATAAGCGAGACTGGACTGAGTTCAGGGATCGCAAGTCCAAGGGAGATAATAAGATAAGGGTTAAGTATATCAACGGCAATCCCCGAATTGTGGAAGATAAGGAAAACTAATAACTGACGGCCAACATTCCAACCTTGCAACTACAGACCTCCTTGTATATTACCAGAATGTTCGTGGATTACGAACAAAGCTGACTGATCTATCCTGCAATGTATCAACAAACAACTGCCATGTAATCATGCTAACTGAAACTAACCTATCTGATGACATCACTGATGCTGAACTGGGCATGGCTAATTACACCATATTCCGAAGAGATCGATCCAATGAAACCAGTATAAAGAAATCCATGGGTGGCGTGCTGATTGTTGTCCAAAAGTCCATTTCCTCTGGACTTATCCATACCACAGCACCAGTTGAGCAAGTTTATGTAAAAATTGGTTCAGGAAATAATCAATTCATTCTTGGCTGTATATACCTGCCTCCAAATTCTCCTCGTGGGAACTACCTTCTGGTTAGTGACACCATAGACTCTATTTGTGATTCCTCTCCGGACTTAGAACTGTGCATAGCTGGTGACTTTAACCTTCCGAGTGCAATGTGGCGTGATGAGCAATTAAGCTCAGTTGCCTTCCAGAGTGATGATGTTTATGTCCCTCCTCAAATGTTAGACTTAATAATAACTGTTTGGGATTTCTGTGCCTTACATAATCTTTTCCAGATTAATTATATTTATAATAATAACAATGTTATTCTAGATTTAATACTTAGTCATAAAAAATACAATGTCAACAACTGTGACCCTCTACTACGAATTGATGTTCATCATCCTCCTTTATGTTTTAATATTGTAATTGAAAACAAATTTCATACTCCCAGTAAACAAGCTAATGAATTCTATTTTGATTATAAATCAGCGGATTATTCGTTAATCAATAATTATTTAGGTTTTTTCTTGTGAGATAATGTATTCTTAGATCTGGATTTAGAAAACATGATAAACACATTTTATGACATTTTATACAATACTCTAAATATTTTGTACCAATTAAAAAGTTTCTACCAGAAAATTTCCACTTGGTTTACACATGATCTTATCGATCTAACCATTCAAAAAAAGATCGCTCATAAAAACTACAAATTTCAGCCAACATCCCTAAATTACCAAATATTTTCCAACCTTCGAACACAGTGCTCAAACCTTTCCAAGCAGGGTTATAAAAACTATGTCCAAAATATCGAATTTTCAGTCCAAAATGATGCAAATCATTTTTGGACCTTTGTTAACTCTAAACGTAAATCAAATGACTTGCCCAATATTTTGTCTCTAGATAATATCGAAGT
>JAUTXW010001767.1:2500-332500 GCA_030620095.1 Kuschelorhynchus macadamiae
AAAGGCAAATTAGCCGATATTTTAAATTTAGAATAAAATAAATTGATTGCGACGTTGCCATTAAACAAATATTATTTTTATCTTAATATTCAAGCAGCTAAGGTGCGAAAGTTGCTTGCTAATTTTTCTTAATTGAACATACTCCTACTAAACGTATTTCTTAAATAATTTTCCTTAAGAAGTTCTAGAAAGCTAGAATATGTCTCCTATTTGTATCTTCCGTTGGGCTCCTCAAATCCATTGAATTGCCTAGATTATCGCCCACCAAATCATTCGATTAAGCCTAGCATGACGCATTGTTAACAAACTCCCCGCCTATGGTGTTTCTCCAAAAGGCATTGTCTGGCTTATACAAAATCAACGCAGTAGTCCAGATAATAGGGCAGTGGTTCCAGACGGTCGTCAGTGTTGGCGCTTATCCTGTTCTATGTAACAACTTTATCTTTTCAAAATCCTTCTAAAAATCGTAGAATGTGGAGCAAACACCATTGTCCACGTTAACGTCACTATATTTACTATCTCACTAATGAAATTAGCTAATTATAGCAATAGCAACATTTGAGAGGCCCCTTCGATAAGTAGTTTCTTAATATTACTTATTTAAACATTTTCTGAAACGGTCATTTTGTTCCGCCATATAGGCTTTTTACCAAAAAAATTACCATTAGATCGTCAGAAGACCATTGACTTTTGACCAAAATTTGAAGTTAATCGGTTAAGTAGTTTTTGAGCTATGCTGCGGAAAGATAGAACGATAGACCGACGCACGAACCGAAAGACTGATGGAAATAGGGGAACATGTTTTTCGGGTTTAAGGATTCTAAAATGCAAAAATCTCGGACGATGATTTTTTCATGATAAGAAACTTACGAGCGTAGATCCGGGTAAAGCTAATGAACAGATTTTTTTTCAGCTTTTTTGATTTATGTTCATTATTCTTAGATTCCTGTCTAAAAATCTACTGTATGAAAAATATCCTTGTATCTTAAATAAGTTCAGTAACAACTGACAGCCTCGAAAAAAAAAAGACTTTTATTTTAATGACATCCTAAAAAGTACTTTAAATTTGAGCAATTTTGTTTTAGGTAGTCAAAGGGGACGTATTCTAGCTTTCTAGAACTTCTTAAGGAAAATTATTTAAGAAATACGTTTAGTAGGAGTATGTTCAATTAAGAAAAATTAGCAAGCAACTTTCGCAGCTTAGCTGCTTGAATATTAAGATAAAAATAATATTTGTTTAATGGCAACGTCGCAATCAATTTATTTTATTCTAAATTTAAAATATCGGCTAATTTGCCCTTACCCGGAACTTCTCTCGTAGCCGCAGCAAACTCTACGACATTCAAATTACACAGTTTAAGTATGCGTATTGTTTTTTGATACTAATTTTAGACATATTATTTAAATTGTATTTATTTTATTTTTTATGATAAGATAAATGTTCTGTTAAAAGGGCTTTATCTATTTTCATCATCGTTTTCGGAATAAGTAAAACAAATTTACCACCCACATTCAGTGCATTACAACAGCATTTATTTAGAGCCTATCTTTAGGTCTAAGAATAGCTTAATATAAAGTTAAATCCTGAGGAGTAGGGGTTCATTCAAAACTGGCTTCTGAATATTTAATAATTAAAATAAGTTGTAAATAAATTAAAGGCTGTAATGTGAGTTGTCGTTGCAGGAAATATGCCTCCGTAGATCTTCAGTATGCGGCTCGGTATGTGGACATTGCCGTGGACAATCATGCTTAGACATTAAAGTTAAAGCATAATAAAATAATGCAGATAACGATAAAGAAGTAGACCCAATAGCTGTCTTATTTCATGCAGTAGTATTATTTCTTAGGCAACACAGGAAGATGAGAAATGGAGTAAAAGGTCTAATAATTTAAATTGTTTTTCTTTATTGTATATCGATGTAGACATGTCGATTAGGTCTACTGGTTTACCATATGAAGAAACGGTAAATTGCCCTTTATTCAGAACTATCGGGAACGCAAGTGTGGGAGTTGGAGGGAGCTCCCCACCAAAGTTCTTCAGGTAGGGAAATTAGCTTCCGTAAGTTGTGAAAACATGATATGAATTCATTTTCCAGTTAGGTTTTTCTTACTTATTCCTCCCCCCGATATTTTCTCTTTGGGATGTCCCTGGGAACTACCCTGATAACGAATTTTACCACATTCAATTAACAAATACGAAAATCGGTAAAACCCTTTTAAGTAAAATTATTAACAATTTAAATACTATGTAAAAAATTTATAGAATATAAAATTACCAAACAACTATATGCATCCATAAACTGAATAATTTATGTGTGGTAGAATTTGCCAGCAGAATTGCAATCAAATAAATTAAGTTATGTTTCATTTTCCTTGATTATTTCGATTGGAATGACGAGATTTATTGAATATAAAAAATGCTAAGTTGCCACTTAAAAAAATTCAAATTTTGATCTATAATGTTCAAACCGGCTGCGCTGTGAAAGTTGATTGCTAATTTTTCTTAATAGACGTTCTTTTACCAGTTTAGTTCTGTGGCATGGAAAAGAAAACTTATTTTTTAGACAAAAAAGCGGATATTGATTTACAAAAATCCATATTGGTTGGAACTTTTTCGAACTGTTGCCCTTATTGTAACTAATAATTTTATTGGACTATTGATGGTATTCAAGAACTTTTAATAAACTATAAGAATTGTCTAAGTCAAAAGAAAAAATGTTCTAATTCCGAAATGGTTTCAATTTAACTTTTCATTCTTAATAATTACAATCTGTAGTAAGTATAATTTGTACTATTTTGAACTATTAAAATCATGGACACGTTTCCATTTTAGAAAATATGCCTTAATTGCGAAGAATTACAGAACAAGTTAACATTTTATTAAACTAAACTTAAATGGTAATATAGCGTTTTACAGTTTCTGGCCTTCCTTAAATTCTCGTTGTTTTGGCTCCTTTATGAGCTGGTTAACTATAAACGGAACAAATGACTTCATGTTACCATTAAAGTCTACGAAAGTGTAACGTTCCGGAAAGTAAATATTATAATTCAGTCGCTGTAGTATATGGAATACATTTTAAATAACCGCCTAATTCTCAAAAAAATATAATACTTGATTGGTATAAAGACATAAAAAATTTAATATTTAGGAGAAATTTAATAAAACGCGTTGCTAGCTGCACAAAGGATATACCTATTTGGTCATTTCTGAAATGTTCCGTTAAACAGAACAACAGGTGTAATTCAAGTTTACATTTGTATTAGAGTATATATAAAAACCCTGGATAATTGTTATTAAAAACTGAACCGTTTTAAGAACATGGACACAAAAAACTTAAGAGGAAGGAGATTTCTTAATATGTTATAATGATTGAAAGTAGTAGCATTAGAATAGTTAATTAAGTTACTGTAATTTTATTTTTTTTCTGAACAGTAACTAATAAATAATCTAATTATGCTTCCATAATATGCGATGCTAAGATATTCGTGTTTATTAAACATATTGAGTAAATTGTATAGTTGAAAAAATTGTAGTTCATCATAAATTAATTAATAAACCGTTTGAGAGATCGTGTTTTATATAACCAAGTTAGTATAATAACTAAATAGCAACTATAAAATAGTGTTAATTATAATATGTTAAATGTTTGAATGTGTCTAAAATATTTAAATCTACATGCTATACAGCACTTTTGGTTAACTTTCAATTTAGATACACTATTGGCCGGTTGCAGAAAGCTCAATTAAAGTTTAGAATGTTTAACGGAATGTCAAATTTGACAAAGAGTTCCTAGATTTCTATAAACAGCTTGTCAAATCTGAAAGCTCGGTTAAATATTCTAAACAGCAATTAAGTTTTGTGCAAGCGGCTGTATATTTTTTTAATATCGTTTAAATTACGTACCACTCTAATACATTCTTAAAAAAATAAATTGTGTGAAGATTTTAAATTTTGTTGGCATAAGTTCTGATTTGTTATTGTATCTCAAAAATGTGGAGCAGATATATTACAACTGCGAGTAACATTTAAAACGAAACAATTTATTTATAAAAAACGTAATTTCTACTTAAAGTTGTTTATCTTGAGCTAATAACATTTTTAGGTTTGTCAGGAATAACTATTTTACTTTTGATTTGTTCTTCAGTGTTAAAAATATATTAAATAGATAATGATTCTGTGTTTACATATATATTATTTATATGTACTATTTTTACTATGTTTCATCTATTTTTATTTTTATTATTGTAAGTAATATTAGTAATCACTAAATAAAACCCAGAGTAACAACATTGTTTTTTATTAAATATCTTTGAATGACATTCATCATTTAACCTATTAACCTATAAATTTACCTCTTATTTAATAAAAATACTATCTCTAATGAAATAAAAAAATACAGCACTAGAATAGCTTGTCGAATGAAAAATACCTATAATATAATCAATTAATTTTTAACTTAATAACTAAAAGCGAAACAGGTATATTAAGAATATAGGAAAGTTTTATCTTGTTTTATCATCTAAGACTTTTCATGACTAAAATAGAATTTAAACGTTTTTTTTTATTATGAATTTCAGTTTTAAAAAGTCCAATGTTAGTGTAACGTGAGTTTCTGATAAACAAAATTTTAAGGGTTGTTGAATTAAAAAATAAAATTTGAAATTTTATCAAGACTAGTTGAGTTATAAGCCCCTGTCAATTAAATGAAAATAAAGATCCACTAAGCTTAAATTTCCTTTTTCTAGTTAAATTTGACATTTGAATTTTTTTTAGGAAACACTCTTTTTTTCTGTCTAAACTCCTTATAATATTCTCGGCAATTGGGGCATGATTTTTCTTCACTTCTACAATTGTAACTTTGGTAATATTCTAGTTCACATTTGTTTACAACAAATTTATTAACAATACGTTTTATTTAATCCAGCAAGTATAACTTAAATATTTTATTTAAATGCCTTTCCTTGCCCTCTCTTAATGTTGTTTGAATATATATGTTCTATAATGTAGGCATAACATCAATACCAACATCCGTGTATCTGCAGAGTATTATTGCAACGGTTATGAGTTTTCTGAAATTGATTACTGAATTACTTTATTTAAGTATCTAAATACTAGATTGTGTTAAATTAATTTTTTGGTAATAGCCCATTTTTTCGGACTGAACTCATAGTATACTAAGGAATTTATATAAATAAATAAATACGAAGCAAACTACTACTTTATTTTAAATTTAAGGTACGATTATTTTGAAGAGAAGCCATATGTATAATAACTAATAAATTATCCAATTTTTATTTCATGTCAATTACTTTAATTTTCTTTAAATAATTGCTGCACTTAAAAGGCTCGTCTTTATAAACAATAATTTTATTAAAGACTATGATCTCTAATGCTTTAATCCTTGAAGTTTTAAACAATAAACCATAAACGATCTATACATGCCTTCATGTCATTGTTTTCTGTGACATTAAGGACATTAACTCTTATTGATCAGTAATTTCTCTTCACTCAAGTAGAAAATTAAGGCCTAGCCTTTCTTGTTAATTTAATTTCCTAATCTAAAACTATAATTACAGTTCGTCATCCTTATTAAATTGAAAAATTGCTGGATTTGATACGACTCAAAATGGTTGCGATCAGGGGTGGATCCAGAATCTTTTTAAGGTGGGGGGGACACTTAAGACTAAGGCAAATAGTGTAGTGTAAGGAAAAAATGCAGCAAAAATGGAAATTATTTCTTAAATAGGTAAATAGTAAATAACATTGGAGTTTTATATTATTGTAATGTTTACTGTTAATTAACATAAAAAACCCTAAAATAAAATATAAATTATAATTTATAATTATAATAAACAAACAAGGCTTTTAGAAACTAATAAGAATTATATTTTTAATGTGTCTTTTTCGCAAACAGGGGTGGGGGTGGGTCAATTGACTCCATTTTTGTGACTGCATATGGTTGACATCTGGAAAGATTTAGTTTACAAGAGGTCAAATAAAATCATAAACTCTCAATGCTGGTAATGCGATTAGGGGAAGGTAATTTTCCAACAAATATAAAAAGGCTACATCAGATGCATAATGCGAAGTTTAATTTCGTATTTAATAAATTTAAAATGCAAAAAAAAATGTTTAACTATTTTTTTTATTTTCGAGATGAATAAACAATTTCAATTTATATTTCAATTGTGTAGATTTGTATCTCTTGTAACAAACTTTAGTTGATTTGGAATAAAAACAATACTTCAGTGACCTGTAAAGGTCATTCGATTATGGTAAATCAATTTTGGTATTTTTTATTAATTCTCATAAAAAGTCGATTTTTTAAATTTCCTCTTCTTCAGTTTTTATATCGGGGTTCGATAATTAAAATTATAGAAAGACCCTCAAGAATTCTAAATTTAACTTTAGCAAGAAATAGAAACTTTAAGGTTTACATTTACCATAAAACTTGGTATAAATACAATTATAATATTATAAGAAAATAAAACCGACTTAAAAAAAGCATTAAAAAATAAAAAATAATATTTTGTTCGATCTTGAAAACTTGACTTTGTGAACTTGGTATAAAGCTAATAAAGGCAGAATAAATGGTATTATTTTTAAGACATTCAATTTATAAATATTTTTTGTCATTAAGTAATTAAGAGTTAGTTCGACGCCGATTTCATAAAGTGAAATTTTCAAGATATAACACTATATTTTTAATTTGATGATGGAAAAGTGGATTTCTCGAAATTCAAAAACATATACCCCCGTATTCACTAAAAAGTTTTAAGAGTTAGATCTTTTTACCATGACAACTGAAAATGTTAGTTCACCAGTTATGTTTTGCTTATGTCACTGTCAATTTGAAGTTCTAAGTTTTGGAAAAAATATTTTGTTTAATCGTTGCATATGTCATCTTAATCCTATAATTGTTAGACTTGGCCTAAATTTAAACTTCTTTAGTGAATATGGGTGTAAGATTATTTCTATAAATTCAATTATTGAACCCCGGTAACGTGAAAAAAATGTACAAAGGTTTCTACCAGATATTTTTTTATTTACTGCTTAATATTTGTTTTATATTAGAGAAAACACTATATTAGTTATGTTTTTGTATTTTTAAACTTAACAATCTTGAATTCAGAGAGTTTCAATTAAAATTATATCTTAGGCAAATAAAACTATACAATTTATTTTATAGAGATTTTATAAAATTAATTACAAATTTGCTTAACAAATTATTTCATAAATATCCATATCGAAAAAAGTTCGGCTAACACTAATTTTTTGTTAAAAAATAACTTCGAACTTAAGCATTTTATGCCCGGTTTCTTCTCAAAAACGCAAAGCAATAGTATAGTGCATATCTTAAAAAAAAAAGATCTAGATAAAAGACATTACACCAGAAAAGGTGTTGGTTAAAGAAATAGGAGCAAACCGCGAATCATATTGTTCTTATAGTATTTTTTTTATAGAGTATTTCAGATAATTACGTCTCCGAAGTCATACGTAGGTACGGCACCAATTTGGAAAGCAGCAGGACCGGTGGAACTCACAACTTCTGGATAAAGCCCATTGTCCTAAGCAATGGAGAAATATACCAATAATAATCTTTTAAATTACCTTTCTTATTATTATTATACTTATACACGACAGGTAGTACGGCTTCCGCCACCTAAGATCCACCGCCTTGCCTTCGTAATTCCATTGAGAAGCCCAAAGTATTGCCCTCGACATATCCAAAGCATTTGATCAAATCTGGTATGACGCATGACGCACTTCTTAACAAACTTCCTGTCTGTGGTCTTCATCCCAAAACGTTATACTTATATTGTCAGTTTTCGTTCCAACAGAAGTATCTGTAATGGTTGACGGCCATTCATTCTTTTCCGAGCTCGAAAATACTTTTCTTCTGCCAACTTGTTTACCCTTTACACTTCGCATATCAGACCCTGCCTTAAGTATTGCTCACATATATAGGGTGCACCTCCTCCTTCAATCCTTAATATCCTTGTTCCTTTCCCAAGAGAAAAGCTATTTGCCTGATCGATGATTCAAACATCATAAAGAAGCTTGCATCACTTGAGCATCGTCGAATTGTGGGAACTTTTACAGATACTACCGCGGATTCTGTTCTGTTGAATTATCATCCATTATACCCTTCTTAGTCAGTCTTGCCAGGGAGACACGAGCATCAATTTACATGCATCCCTTCACCGTCCAACTGCAAAGACCAAGGACCTACCACTTTGTTCGCTCCTTTATTCCCAGAATGTCCCGATTTTGCAATGTGTTACCAACAAATTTCTTCTCCTAATCTGTATGTATTTAAATCGCACATCAATAAACTTTCCATTTCTTTATTTAAAACAACCATGGTACCTAGTACTTAAGCCTTCGGGCTTCGTGGTCTGCACATAGGTGAAAAAAAACATTCTATGGTGCATCTGTAAATAGCAATTTAATCAATTGGTGCACGTTTTTCAGTTAAATGATGTCTGTTCCTGTACTGATACACTATGAGTATCAGTATCGAAAACTCATTTTTGAGGAAACAGGTTAACTATTTTTTAACGTTTAACTTTATTTTTGACACCATCCCCTCTTGCATACCTCTATTTTTAATTGCTCTATTGTCAGATTGGCAGCAATATTTTACTTTTCAAAGGGTCGAGCCGCCGTTGATTATATCAGTATCGATTAAGATTAAACATTGCATATAAGAAAAAATGTTCCCGATAAAAAGATATCTGAAAGCTACTCTATTCTCATCAAATAACAATAAATCGCCAATAATTTTCCAATTGTCGACTAAATCGGTACAGGCACTGCCATTTTCAAGAATATTTCCTTCTGTGCCAGTCACCATTATTCAGCAAAATTAATACACATTCTCTAAGTTATTGAACTACAACTATAAATAGATAATACCTTTGGTGGTTATTAGTGGTAAAATTGGGGAGCTTTTATATTAAGTGTATCCAAAAACTCACTTTGTTAGTTTGTTCCTTTTGTCATGTTAATGATTTGAAAATTACATATTGAAAAAAATTTAAAATTACTTTGTAAAATAAAACAATTAATGTTTTTAATACTTAACAACCTATCTATTTGGTTATTAACATACAATTCACGTTTTTCTTTCTTCATTAGGAACATTCAAGTAAAAAAAATTGTTTTAAATGGATACACTGGGGGTTTATATTTAATATAATCCTAATAGCAATATTAAATACCAAAAAATGAAAAACAAATATTAAATATAAACCCTCAGTGTATCCATTTAAAACATTTTTTTACTTGAATGTTGTATGTTAAGAGCCAAATAGATAGATTGTTAAGTATCAAAAACATTAATTATTTATTTTACAAAGTAATTTTAAATTTATATATATATATATATATATATATATATATATATATATATATATATATATATATATATATATATATATATATATATTAAAATCTTTTTTACATCACTATAGAAAAACAGGCCTAACCAAGGCTAACCAAAACGCGTCATCGCCCGAACCAGGATTCGATCAAATATCCTTCGCAATGAAACTTAACGCTGCCACTGCGCCTCGATGCTTCACCACGAGAACTTAGCGAACTTTGGTTATGGGTTTCTAGCTAGGAGAGATGCCACCTCAGTAAAATGCAGAAAATTGTATGTCATTGCTACTGGCAGTGATCAATGTTTAGATCTTTTTCTCTTTTATCACAAACTATAAGGTAATTTTTAATACCATATTTTTTAAGAATACAATATTGATAACATAATCTGGATAACTGGGCATTAGGGCCATGGAGGCAATGATGGATAGTTGAACTAGCACGCGAAGGTTGCCATATTGCTTTCACTAGGACCGAGCTTGTTCTTGAAATCGCTCCATCAGATGTTAGAACTACGTTTATAAATTAGAAGTTAAAAAAATATATTGCAATATTGCAAAAAAGTTGTACACGGACAGTCTGGTCCGTCAAATTCAGCAAAGGTCTATCACTTTTTCTCAGATCATTCCTACAACGATCTCTTCGACTTTCTACTAAGGTTGATTTTCTAATCTCTGAATTTCCTTCTTCTGAAATGGATACCATTGAAGACTTTAACGTTCGGTTAGGGTCCACTAAACCGACTCTCGTCATAAAAAAAAACCTAGCTACTTTCCAAGCATCGATACACAGTCAAAATCCTTTGAATATTTTTATGACCATCATTCACTTTCTGCTTCCCTGGATTGTTTTGCTCGTCTAATTACTGTCTTTTATCCCATTCAACATAATCTATGCCACCTTGTAATATTTGCTAACGCTGGTTGGGATGGGTTATGAAATAATCCTGTTTGTTTCTCTTCCGCCGATTCTTCCAAAATGTTCTCTGTTATAATCCAATTAGGCATATGAATCCTATTTGTACAATCCATTAGACAATGTTTGACTAGAGAAAATCCATCCTCATCACAATTTCCTTAAGAATCCTATTTCAGACAATCGACAGACGGTAGCTGCCGAACAGAAAAAGTAGCGATAATGATGAACAATCAAACTTGTTTTCTGGTAACATGGCTGTAATTAGCTGTGGAGTGGATCAGACAAGACTACAGTTCTTTGTGAAATATTGTCAACATCAACGAATTATTTTTTATGTAGGATAATAATTTCTACTTATTTCTGCACTGGCTTAGTTGGGCTTTTTGTTTACATGACTATCTATGCAACTGAATGAGAACCATTCTAGAAGAAACTTCTAAAATTGTTTTACTTATTGATTTTCATTCTGTTTACAAAATATTTTAATATTCAAAGAAAGACATATTCATTTTGACTTTTCAGTAACGATACGGACTTATTTGGTCTGGAAATTTTATAAAATATGGTTTTTTTTGCCATGTTTAATATGCCTTTTTTTTCAAATTAATATTTAAGCACCATCTATAGTGATTTTTCACTCAAGCAAAACATTATTTAAAAAGGCAGAGAGATAGAATCAGTTTTTACAGTTAATCACTACGAACAACTCTAGAAAAAAGAAAGTTCAAAGCAGGATTTAATGAGTCCCATAATACTTATGCAGCACTCTTTTAAACCTAAATTAATTATGACAACAATGCATGACTTCCCACTTTTCAATAGCTGTACTAGTGACAATCAGCAAACATTTATTGTTAAAAGTTCGAAAATGAAAAAAGGTAATTAAATAGTTACAAGCTATCCGTTCTATGAGTATCGCTAGAAAATTAGTCTAATTAATTAAGTGTTATAATTATTTTTTAATTGTCGCAGTAAATATTTCAACAAATTATTTTCTGTAAATCATTGAAACTTCAATTCTAAGACTATATATATATATATATATATATATATATATATATATATATATATATATATATATAATATAAATAATTTCCACTGTGCTATTGTCACTTTTTCTCCTCTACAAAACGGCAAGGTTAATTTTCCCATTAGACGTTTCGGATTTGAGAGATCATCATCAACTTTCTTAATTTAAATGCGGACCAGGATTTATTTTCACTTTTCAGTGCCCTTCATAACTACCAAATAAATTGTGATATAAAAGTCATACCGTACCATTTGATTTTTTTTAGAAAATCAGCATTATTTGGAAAATTCCGGAACAGCGCTTTCTAGTGACCACTAACAAAATCATTACGGTTAGTATTACGGAAATTATTAGAGAAAATTGGCATTTACACTTTTATCTTGCTGTTACGCCCTCCAGTGCCGATTTACCTATAAATATGTTTTTCCTTAAGTTCTGTTATTAACGGTTCCCGAGCTACAGCCGACGTCCTCTATTATTGGACCACCGTGTACATGTTTTGAAATAAAGAGAATCGCTTAGCCTCACACACGCTCAACGTAGGGACGCGTCCGTCCTTCTAGATAAAACGTGTTTCAGCTCAGATATTGACCGCTTACTCCAATGAATTTCATCAGGATTAGACTGTAGGATACCGAATCGAGTGCCTTGGAAATATTTACAAGAAAATTTTACAAAACTACCAAGTTAGTCGGTGTAGCTCGATTATTGAGCAAAACCCGTGTTCCGTCTTGTTTAGGGCAATATAGATCTTTGAAAGTGGTAGAAAACGCATGGTTCTGAAAAGAAAATACCGGAATTTCATTGTTGGATCCAAATTAATTTAAAAACTGGAAACAAGGTTGAATGTTTTAGTCTACATGTCTACGTCAAACATACTTGCATTTTACTAAGGAATAAATTCATTCACACCGCGTGTTAGACATATAAAGAAAAATTTAAAAGAATTAACAAATTACTATAAAAAGAACATAAAGAATACACAGGTTTTAATTTGTCTCTTTAGAGCGAGTATCACTAATAACAGCTATTATGGAGCTATTAGAATAAATATTTACAGACATGTTAGGGGTACTCAAGTGTGGTCATTTGGAGTAGGCGTTTTATTTCGTTACCCTGAGAGGCAATTTAAAAACAGCAAAACATTATTCGGACCAAACATTTTTACATCATTATTTGAATTAATGCGGAATATATTTGTTGAGGCGACCAAATGGTTTATTAAATATTTAACAGCGGTGGATAAAAACTATTTTTATAAATTGTTAGGTATACGCTTAACTTTTCGGGCTTTATACATAAATATTTAATATGAATATAATATACTTTTCACTCAAAATAAATAAATATTTTCGTGATTTTGACGATCTAATTCCTAATAGGACAAGTAACTCACGAAAGCTTTTAAATTGCTATAGAGGACAGAAAAATCGATCAATAGTTTCTTGTAGTAACATTTGTTTTGTCACGACATGCACGTTGCTAACTAAAAAGCAAAGAATTTGCAAATATGAAAAGTAATTATTTAACTTTATTTTTTACTCAGATAACTAACTTCATAGAAATGACCTTTTCAAGTAACATTCTTTTCCGCTTCAACTGTGGTTGCGTTGTTTTGTAATATTTAGAAAGTTTAGATCAGAATTAGTATTTAAATATTCTTTTTTTTTTAGAGAGAATGTATATCCGTCCATATTGGTCAAGCTGGTGTCCAAATTGGTAACGCTTGTTGGGAGCTGTATTGTTTGGAACATGGAATTCAACCCGATGGTCAGATGCCATCCGATAAAACGATCGGGGGTGGAGATGACAGTTTTAATACCTTTTTTTCAGAAACAGGGGCAGGAAAACATGTTCCTAGGGCTGTATTCGTAGATTTGGAACCTACGGTAGTAGGTAAGTTTAGTAAACAACATCAAACAATTTTTTAAAATAAACAAAGAATAATATTTCATCTTGTAGCTGAAGTTATTATTAGCAAGTAAAATTTTATATTATGTAAAATTTATGGACCCGTGAAGTCTATAGATTTTAATTTTGATATATTTAACCATTAAGGTGGCCAACGTGGACGATCAATGAAGTCCCGTTATAAGGATTTTTTTCATTCTGATATGTATATGAAATCCTAAAAAGACACATTTAGGACCAGTTAAGTGCAGCACGGTTAAGGGATATCAAACTGGAGATAGTTATTAAGATATTTGAAGGAATAATGCTAATTAGGAATAGGAACTTATTTTGCACGAAGTGATAAATGATTTTCATTATTTCATATTTTTTATTGATTCCTATTCAAAATTTTTGACACTGAAGACTGTATTCGGTGTAAGTTTGATGAGACATGCTTTTTCCTTCTGCCAGAAGCAGCTAGATTTGATCTATAATTTCACATACGCTCATCGTTTTGTGTATGTTTAAAATGGTCCTATATTTTCGTGCTAACAAGTTCGTTTGTCCCACCTAATACATGATACACCTGAGTAACATTGGATTCTTATTTCAATTTCCTCTTAGTTATAGGTAGCACGTGCTGTATTTTAAATGTCTTAGATATCCTTGGAATATTATTTGAAGTTTTCTTATCTTATTTATTTAAGTAACTTAGTGGTTTCTTTTGTATTAGAAAAAGTTCGATTCTCGCATTTTAATCTAGTATGTTAAAATTTGTACGATGACATGAAGGGTGCTAAATTTTATTGGAATCATTATTTTGAAAATAGATCACCTCTAAACTCATAGAAAGAAGTGTTAATATTTTTGGTTAAAAGGTAAAGGTACTTTATCATGTAATTGTACCTGATGATGGTAAGAAAGCCCCAGTGATACGTAGGTTTTAACGGCGTTTTGTGTTTGTTTACTTGATTTCTCTATAGTCTTATTTTTTGTAGTTTCATTTGACAGAACGTTGTTAAATTGTGTTAAATCTTGTACCTCTAGGGTACCACTGTCAACGTTGGTGCTTTGATTTAAAGTATTATATTCAGTACTACAATCAGTAGACACTAATGAATGTTGACTAAATGACTTATAACTTGAATTTTCTTTTATATTTTGATTTAGTTCTAGAGAACTGTCATTAAAAATTTGACACTGGGCTGACCAGCACGTTAGGCAAAACAAAAGGGTCATGTTCATCATGTGAATCTCCCAAATCGGCCCTCCGTGAAGTATTAAGCGTTATCTCAGAGTTCTCCCTGCGGGAGTAGTTATTTGCTATTTCGATAAGCCTGGTTTGTTCCTTTTTAGGTTTCTCACATTCATGTCGTTGGTTACTATTATCATTAGTTTTATGCTTATAACTAAAATTTCTATAACTAGTTACATTATGTTCATCCTTTGTCATAGTCAACGGTACGGGGTTTTTATTAGCAGGGTATTTATTTAATGGGATTAACCCTGAATGATTAAGTTCCCGTCACCATTTAGCCGGTTACCCTCTGGAATATGGACATCCGCCTCAAAAAAGATGGGGAATCCTAGGGGCTCTAAAGGGGAAGAAAAGTTGCTGGGCGTAGATTTAGACATATTCAATAAAAAACAGAGAAGGTGGTCTCTGCCCAAATATGCTATTTAGTATTTCTTTTATTTTTTAACCAAATTTGACAACTGTGAAATAAGTTTTGAGAGTAGCGACGGGAAGGTATTATGGGAGAAAGTAAGTCAGTTTGTTTTAAATAAATATCATAAATTCATACAGTTTAAAATTAAGTACGATTTTTTCAACCTCTGTTAACGTGAACGCAGGGTAGATAAAGTACTACAACTAATTTACAAAATTTACGCTTGCACTGAATTTTATTTAAGTGTTTTTTTTTTTACAGTTTAAGTCCGAAAAGTTTGTCTAACTGATAAGAGTTTATATTCAATATCATTGTAAAGCCCAAAACTTACTACAATCGTTTTGCGTTTAAATTTAAAATGTTTCACAAAAATGTCCTGAGGACAAAAACACATCTTAAAATCAAAAGTTTTAAAAAGTATTGGATATTTTTGAGTTTTGAATTTTTTATTGTTTTTGGTAAGAAACTATTTCCTCTTTTCATCAAACGTTATAAAAAGATAACTCCACTCGGGAGCTTATCCAGTAATTCTTTTGATTTATAAAAGATTTCAGAAAAAATTATTAACTTCACTAGTAAAAAAAAATTGAAAGTCGAAGTTAATATTACTGAAGGCCAAAAAAGAAAAGCTCGGAAATTTTCAAACATTCCAAAGAGAAATTAAAAAGCACTAAAATCACTTGTAAAAAATTCGGATTATATGGGAAAGCACAAATATGGGTAAATAATGGAGACTAATAAGTAGCTTCGATTGCGAAAGACTGACTAATGAAAGATACCTTAATTATCTTCTTCGCAAAAATGTGTTCTATTATTCTGATTACCCCTGCAGACTGTGTGCATACATAGTTATTATGACACATGACCTTTAGGCGAACCCACGGGCAAGGATCCTACTTTAGAGCTAAGTGCAATGCAGAATTACAGATAAAAGCCGCAGCGTGTATCCCTCGTTGAAGGAAAATTCCTTATCGATGGCTTCGGTACTAACGTGTTAACTGGATACCTTAATTGATCTTGGGGCCAAAAAGTGTTCTAGTTTTGTAAACTTTTCCCGGTGTCCGATTATGCGCTTTTGGACCAAACAGAGCGAAGCCGAATTTTCGGAGACCCCTGAATTTGGTCAGTCTTGATTTCAAATATATAGGAGCAACAGCCAAATTTAAAGCTCCCGGGAAGTTGGTTTTTATTTTTTCTTAAGTAATTTTGATGTTTTACGGACTGGCGATTATTTTTCCTGTATTCTGCGTATGAAAATCTATGCCTGTGATTTTTTCTGGATATTTTCCATAAATTTGATTTTCTAAATTGTGTTAAAGATTTTATTTTGTCATGTATGTAAGGTTATTTATTTTTCCTTATCTTTTGATGCCAAAACGAGACCGATAGGTTAAAAAAATGTCCCAAAAAATTTAAAAAATACCTAAAAATCGGGACTGTATCTGTTTCGAAAGAGAAAGTTAAAATATGCATTTTTTCTTAATAAATTTAATTTTCATCACTTTTTTTAGACGTAATGAGCGAAATTAGAAAGTTAATTTTCTAGAAAAATTTCACTTAAAAACTACAAGTTGTCCAAAAAGGTCATGCTAGAATTCAAAATGAAGTTAATGTTAAATTATACCTTTCTGTTTGGTTTTTAGTTGATTATCAGTCTTAGTTTTTGTTTTATGGAGGGTTTTAGGGTTGGGTCAGAATGAGCCTATTTTGAGCTGTAAAAAAATTTCTATAAATCTGATTTGACTCAAATTTTCAGAAACAGTGGACTTTAACTATATATTTCTTATTTTAGAGGGACTTTCAAAATATCTTCACAAACAAAAATTTTCATTTTTGAAATATCCCTGATTTGGAGCTCTCCTATCGCCCTGTATATGAGCTTCTAAAATTCGCAAATGAGTTTTTTTAGTATCATCTGTAGTTCTCGCACCTGAATACAAACAGTGAACGCATAAGTTAAGTATAAGGCTTATATTTTATCCATTTATTCTTGCAGTGTTTTGAGAAAATTCGATTTAACTTGTCTCTTGTTTATTTGCCTGAAAGGCTTATGATATCTGAAAAATTGTTTAATTTAACAACAAAATTATATAATACAACTGTAAGAGCCTTTATTGATCTCAGAATCTTCTTTTATTTTGATGTATGCGAGTTTTTTCAGCGCCAGTTGAAAATCAGATTCCGGCCGTATATACCACGCCACTTGAGATCTTATACATGTAAAAGGATAGGAAAAGCAATTCTTAACGCCCACTACATTATTAGACTGATTTTAAGGTTTTGCTTGAGATTTATGTGGACAGTGTTGGCTTAGGGCCTTTTCCTGTTTTTGCGAATGTTATTAAAAGTTATTTTCCATTAGCTTTTAAAAGAAGGAATGAAAGTTTTTTTCTACTCCGGTTTTTATATTTGTAACCATTTCCTTGTGTGTTCTTATGTTAAAATGATACGTTTTCTCGTGGTCTAGACCTATTCTAGGGCCTTGTCTGGTCTCGAAAACCTATCCGGTTAAAGGTTGAATAAATATGTTCACTGAAGAAGAAATTTTAACTACAATCACTCAACCTGTTTTAGAGAACCGCGCGCATTCATTGCAGCAATTGCTACTCTATCACACCTGCTGTATGCTAGGCCCTTGAAAATGCCTTCTAACCTTTTGTTTGAAAAGTTTTGTAACCCTTTGTTTGTTATTTTTTTAAAATAATTTTGGGACATTTATTTTTGCTTTAAGTTTGAATTTTTTCGAGGCTACCTGTTGTAACAGTGTGGTGTTTACTGGCGGAGCTGCATTATGCTAAATAAATATCTCAATACGTAAAAAATGGCATTTATAAATTGATAACAACTTTGCCCCCTGGGTATAGGTAATCTTAATCAAAATAGGTTGATTCCAAAGAGTGGGTATGTACTGATACTACAAGAATAATTTATCTATTTTTGTGCCGATACCTTCAATTGCGTAACAAATATAATTACGCAATAAATGGTCCTTTTGCATTGAAGAGCTTAAACGATTATAAGTTTGTTTTTGTTACATGTTATTAGGTTTTTGTATGTTCTCGAAAGTGAAAAGAATAAATAGTCAGTTAAATATAGATTTGTGTCAGGTCCTTCGATTAAATTATTATTGTCCCCCTTTCACTCCCCTTAGGCACAAGGGGGTTATTATTTACACACTGGCGTGTTATTATTTGCGGTTTGCCTGTATTGAAAGGTAGGCTTTAGACTTGTCTATTTTTTCAAACAAGTGCTTTAAAGCATCCAAACGTCAAATTCGATATGTTTATTTTCACCTGTTGCGGCTAGCTAGAGGGTTTTGCATTTTATTTTAGCGAGTTAACATTATGTATGTGAAAATTAATTAAAATTATTAGATAGCTAAAATTATATGTTTAAAAACCACTATCCAGTAGATTGCATCGTGTAAATATCATGACCCTGGGCATATAAGTAGATTGTATCAAATTATTATTATACTAAATAATACCTTTTAACCCGCACAATCTTAATATGTAATAGGTTTTGCGGAAATATTTTAAATTAAATATACACTTAGAATATAAATTTCAAATTGTATCTGAAATTTTGCTTATATTGCGAACTCATTACAAGAAAAATGCGTTTGTAGGTAACACTATTGAAAACCTAACTATCTAGCTTATGTTTCCATATAAAATCAACCACTGTGCAACGGCGGTGGTATCATCCTGGATAAAAATTATCGCAAGTTACTCATTTTTTTTTGTAAAATAACACGATCGTAGACAAATTATTACATGTAACTCGTGTATTAAGGTATTTTTTCACTCTGTGATTGCGGTTTTTAGATTTCACCAGCTCTAAATTTAAGAACAATTAAAAAATATTCAAGCAATTCCATTTATATATTTATTTTTGTTCTTTATGTTTCCTCACAGAAACATTAATGAGCCAAAAATTAAGTTATAATTATTTATCGTTCGTCTTTACATCATGTAGTTAAAAAAATTGAAATTATTATGCTTATTATTAATTAAATTAATTAAAATCTATTAAAAATCAAAATCTAATTTAAAATCAATAAAAAATATAAGAAAGACATTTTATTTTCTAAACATGATGTTTAGAAAATAAAATGTTTTATTGATGCAATAATATCCTTTGACACAAAATGGACACACGTATGTATTTATATTCATAAGGTGAGGGCTTCTTTTACTAAAGGTCGAGACGAGTCTGGTCTCAACCCCATCATTTTTGTCTCGTCTTGTCTAGATTGCCGAGACGAGACGTATTAGGTCGAGACGAGAGTACAAATTTTGTCTTGTTTCGCAGAATCACTACTTGACTTTCCCTACGGTCTCAATGTGACACGCAATCATTCTTCCGGCATCCTACATCGGGATTGTGCTCGGCCAATTTAATCTAATAAAAAAGAGAAGTTACAATAAGTTGAAGAAGTGAAAATAAAATGGTTTCGGATTCGGCGCTAAGTTTAACACTGTTGTTATAACCTAAAAAATAAACTTATATATATCTGAAAATCAAAATTAAATTGAGAATAAAATAACTATAAAATGAGAATTTTTAACTAAAGTTATATCTATGAAATTCCAAAATTCTGTCAGGTTTTAACAGTTAATAAGTGTATGATACAAATCCAAAGTGAAATTCAGCAACTGCCATTGGCAGTAATTCATCATTCTATATTTGTCAACAAACTGTTCGTAATCGACAATCAATTTCTCAACAAATGTTTGGTTCCAAGCCCATCCCGGATGCATGTAACAAAAGAAGGGGGCTGATTCTGAGCAGAACTGCCTTCTGGATGGCGATGAAGGTCTTACTATGCAGTCCTATGATTTTCAGGTTCTGTTCTAGTGTTTTTGGAACTAGTCCAGAAACTTCTTCAGTCGCCTCTGCTGTAATTCGATGGCCAGCTCTGCATATTTGGCCTTTTTCTCTTGATTGGATAAATATCAAATCCAACACTTTTTTGTTGAGTACAGCGACATCTACTAAATAAGCTGTCTTTATTTCCTTATTTAACAGTACCACATCAGGCCGCTTATTCGTCACCCGTTTATCGGTGATAACTGCCCGGTCGTAGTACAATTTGAAGGCATTATTTTCAAGCACTGAACTCGATTGATTTTTATAGTAGAGAACCAAGGTGTTCAGGAGCTCGTATTGATTGGCAAGCTTCTGATGTATGATGGTTATGTTACTAGAGGTAGTCCGTGTTTGCTAGGTAAGTGCACTCAGATGTTATATGCCTGTTTAGTCTCTATATTTTCGACACTTATCGGATTCAAAGGACCGGTCTTTGATGAAGAATTTCGTATAATTCCGTGTGTTAAAAACCCTCTCTTCGTGGTAAGGTCATTCGGAGAATTGATGATCTTGGGTGGTGTGACTTGTACTTCGTCATCATTATACGAGTAATTTGTTGTAGTTCTTCTAGCTCCGTTAGTCCATTTCAAGATTCCGAAACTGTAGGCCAGCACGGGCACAGCATAGGTGTTAATTGCTGTAATGAGATTTACGGCGTTTTGTTTCTGTCTTCAGAAAAGCTCGAACTCTTTGAACGTACTGATCTTTCAGCTCGGTTGTTCCTTGCTTATCCTGGAGCAGTCTAGCTTGTTGGAACCCTAGGTATTTATAGGTCTCTCCTTGGTTCATCGTTAGAACTATTTCCCAATGGGTTGGGCTACATCATCATTAATGACTTTGCCTGTTACGATGTTTAAGGTTTTACATTTTTCCGTTCTAAATTCCATATGGATGTCTTTCGCGAAGGTGTCTGTCACGTCAATAAGCTTTTTTAGTTGGTTATGGTTTCCACCATAGAGCATAATATCATCCATATACAGAAGGTGGGATATGGTGTGGGAGTTGTCTCTATTGGCGTTGATGTTGAAGCCATTTCTTGTATTGCTGAGCAACGTGAAGAGGGAGTTCATCGCTTGGACTTAACAAGTCTCCTTGGTAAATTCCCTTATTGATGTATATCTTATCGGTGGTAAGATATTAATCGCCATTATAGATCCTCAAATTCGTTCTCCACTGGTGTTTGATAGTTGACAGGAAATTGATGATCATTGGATACATTTTGTATATTCCTAGTACGACTATGAGCCAGGAATGGAGTACACTGTCAAACGCTTTTTTATAGTATATAAAGCAGTGTGTATGTTGCGTTGTTTTTTTGTGCAAATCACTTTTCGCAGTACATTAAAAAAGCGTATAATTCCTAATTTCGCTCCTGAAGTTTCTACCTCTCATCGGATTCCTAATTAATACCTTTCATCAAACTATTCCTAACATGGTGAATGCCTAAAAAAGGTCTTCCCCTTGGACCTCTCCCCAAGGCCCTGTAGAATGGAGTGATATGAATGAGTGATGTTAAAGAACTGTATCCATTTTATTTTTTGTAATTTTTTATCTATGATTCGGTATCCTGGTCCAAACCAAGGACGGGATACCTATATTTAATACCTTTCAACTAAATTCTTTAACAATAATTCCTTGATACAGGTTCTAAGCTAACATATATACTAAAAAGTTCTATTGATAAAGATATTTCTCTCTAATAGCTTGTAACTCATGTCTTTTTTATTACAGTAATTTTATATTTTTGCAATTGTGACATTACAGAATAGGGTTTTCTACAGTTAGTAAACTAAAATAATTTTAATTGATGAATTATCTCAAATGAAACCCAAATGTTTGTTGCTACGATTTTTTTCTTAACTGTAATTTTTAACCATGAAACATTTTTTTTTTATTTTAATTAATTACACTTCATACTTTTTGTTAAGGCACAAATTGCTTCCTGTATTTTCACATACTTTATTTAGAAATGGAAGATCCTTGCTTCAAAAGATAAGTATATTTTTGTCTTAAATTTTGACTGTTAAAAATGCCAATTTTATTGTGTATTTATGAGACAGTGCAATTAATCAAAGGTTTTTGTCACATGTGTTTCACAGTTCATCTTAATCGCCAACCCACTTTCATAGCTTATGTTGTTTGGGGTGAACGTCCACTATTAAATTTTGATTTGCTTCTAAATTCAGCAACGGTCGTCACGCGACGTTAACTGTCTAATAATGACTCATTTAATGCAGAAGTTCAGTGATTTAACTGTTTAATTACTTCTTAAGTTCTTTTGTATTGTAGATTAGCACAATTTTAATATAAAATAAGTTAGGAGTTGGATGTAAATATTAAAAATATTTTACCCTTAAAACATTAAAATTTAGATAAGTTAATTTTTTAAGGGTTAAATGTTTTTCAATTTATCAACCCTCCCATGAGATTTGGACCCTATACCTGAATTAGCTTATCAAAGGCAGAATTATTTGTCCGAATGGCCGTTAAACTTCCTCCCTCTTTAAGTTGTGCCTCTCTCTTTAAGTTATGCTTATGAAGTCAATTGTTTTAATTGCCAAGTAATTTATCTCTATTATCCCACCTTACCTATGTTAAATACTTGAATTCTGTTGCGAATTTGTTTGTACATAACAAGGTCCAACATGATATCAAGAATCGGGCTAGAATCCCTAAACTGAATATTATGGAAAATTGTATATATAACCACAGGCACTAGAAGGTTTAAATTTAAGGTAGCTGGCAAAGTAATATATTGCATCAATATTATCAATTGCTTGTCGAACTTACTGGAATATTTAGAGTTAAAGATATTCAGTTATGCTGTCTGTTTAGTTATAGAATATTTGCCTTAAGTTTTAAAAAATGTAACTCAACTTTCTAGGGAGGGTGGAAGTGCATACCTTTGCCTTCCCGTTTCGACGTATATCCCCTACATGTTTTATTTTGTATTATATTTAATTTTATTGCCTAAAGTTGTCCATTATAATATTATTCTTAATCTTCTTTTTAAAACCATTGGTTGATTTATGTTATACATATTCTAATTTGTTGATATAAATATATCATGAATGTGCAAATTATGCAAATAACCGAAATACTTAATGATATTGGTAAAAATATACTAGTCAAAAATTATAATTATACCTACTATTTTGTTCGACATATTAAATGGCGAGACATTTTTACCTTGAAAAACTGTTTCGATCAAATTTTCCGAATTTTGTATGTGCTGTTATGGCTTTTTTAAGTTATTTTTGCAAATGAAAACAGGGAGATGGTTGATCGGGCAGTTTTGACGATGCAAAAGGTACATTTTGGAGTACCTACAAATATTATAAATATGAATGGATAGTTATACTGTTAACCCACTGTATAAAATATGAATTTTCAAATAAGAAACTGATCTATTGAGTATCTATGTAGAAGTATTGTGCATATTTTTGGGCTGCTTTGAATATTTGTAAGCTTATTATTGGCTTTAAGAAATATTTTCAACTCCATGTACCTCCGAAATGAAGAATTATCGAACTTCTATTAATAAATTAATTCTTTTTTATTGTTATTTTTTTTGTTGTATAATATATGCACATCATTTAATTAACACCCTGTATTAAACTCAGTTTTTGTTGTTTCGAAATTAAGTGTACCTAATTTGAATCCAATGTAATGACTCTTAAATAAAATAAACATTCTTTACAAATTAGGCACTATAATTAGTGTTTACTCGACATATATAATATAGTGAACATTTATATATGTGTAACAAGGCCATAAATATGCTCACATATAATTAACACTTGAACCTAGATTTTGTTTAAACATTATATATCGATTTTCTTATATTAATATTTTAAATAGTGGGTTAACAGTAAAGTAACCCGTTTATATTTATTTTTTAGTACTCCAGAATTGCCACCTTATTCTACCCTAACTCAAAAATTACCCTATAAACCCCCTTTTTTACAAAACAAGTAAAGGGTTTTATCAGAAAATAAAAAAATCAAGAAAATTGATCGAAACCGTTTTTCTATGTAATTAGTGTTTTCTATTGACGAATAGTGTTGGACGTAAGAACTACAAGCTATTTGATGTGTTTTCAAAGCTCTCGAACACTCGCGGGTACGAGGTGATTCCGTCTTAACCTAATCTAAATTTCAGTCTTGCTGGCGAAAGGTTCATCAGCAGCTTAATGTATTTTGAATCGAACAGGTCGAGGATATCTTTGTGAAATATTTTGTCATGTATGAATGAAAATGATTTAAAAAAAGTAGAGAACTTAGCCAAACAGTTTAGCTGAAACTTAAATTCATTATTAAATATAACAAAATATTAAGTTTTATTAGTGTACAAATTGGTTTTACACAGTTGTTATTTCTTATTGTTCGAGGAATTGTAGTTTGTAGGGTACCAGATGGAATTCAGTAACCCCGAAGTCTTTTAACCCTTCCGAATATGTTTATTAAGAATAATAACAGTTAAAAAAACTTTTCACTTAATCAATACTCAACAATTAATTGTACAACATCAACTCTCTCGTCTCTGTCATGGATTTCTACTAAAAATTCTTTTAACAAATATTAATGTATTAATGAAATAAAATTTAATTAATCGTAATATTTTTTTTAATTATAGTGTTATATTAAAATTAATTAATAAGGGTGAAGGCAATTTAACAGATTTATGTTTTAATAAATACGGATTTTCTTCTTATAAGTTTTTTAGATCTTTTGTACTTAAGTACGACAGTTAAATGCTATTATAGCCCAGCTATAATCGTCCATCTAATGGATAGGTTCATTCGCTTTATAAACTATAAGCTTTATATCTAATTACCTTGTATCAATGAAAATAAGATGCTTAAATGTGGTTAATATAATGCTTAATTGTCTCAAACTGAGATTAAGATATTGTGTTAATGAACTTTTTGCTGCGAAAAGCCAATTTGTTCTAATAAATGACGGTATCTTACTCGTTAAGAATCTTTTTTACAATAATAAATGTAGCAATAACAATCAGTAGTTCCAATCTTGGCAATTTTGATATTTATGAAGTTGTGATAATGCCAGTATTTTGAGTTTTAATGATATAAAATGTAAAAACCAAGTCCAAAAATTCAAATCATTACTGCGTACTAGGTGCAAACTTTCACGTGCTCGAAATTTGGACATTATTAGTATTATTTATTGTTAGCTGTTTAAGTGTTTTTTAGATTTTGTTTTGGTTTATAGTACTAGTGTTGAAAGTTTTTAAAAATACTAATAATTATGCAAGAATAAGAAAATATGGGATAAAATTTAAAGAAATTTAAAAATCGTTATAACTTTCTTTTAGTATACTTCAATGAGATATTGTTCAATTTTGACACAAACACTTCTATATTACATGCCTAATTTAATAGGACGGTGACACTATATATGTATCCAATTAGAATTCGGCATACTGTTTCTAACTATTTCTGACTAGGTCTGGAAATACAATAACGTTTCTCCAACGTTCTATGGCTGCAAGGTGTTTCTGAACGGCCGCTTTTACAATAGCTCGTCTTAGACCTGATAATTGTGATTATTTTTTTGGTCATTATATTTCGACAAACTGGCCAGATATGCTATATTCATTTTGATATCCGGGCTCCCCTGGTTCCGATAAACCAAATGAATATTCCTTTACTTAAATCTGTATGGTATATTCCAATGTATTATCAATTTTGGAAATAACCTCTTTTTCTCTTGGGATACATACAACTAATCAGATGTCATGTTCTTGGAAAGTAGCAAAATTTGGCTTGGTGTCCCTTGGACTTGATACGATCGCTAGAGTTTTTCAGTAGTCCCGTTAATTATAAGATCAAGTTTCTTGGTGTGGATTTCAGTGGCATAATTTGTATTTTCTTTCTTACCTCGTGTTATAATCCAAACATTAAATCACAGGGTATTGTGTTCTCTTACAAAAGAAATTCTGATCGGACTCTGATATGTAGAATCTTGTTTTAAAGCCACCAAAAGCAAAGGCATGTGTTGATCCTGCTAGGATATTATTAGTCCACGAGATTTTTGGAACCTTTACTTGCAGAATAAATGTGTCACATCTTCAGCGACGCTCTCATTTTAAGAATTTTGTAAAATATTTCGAGCCAACGTGGTCTTCTAATCGATTTGCTCTCCATTCCTCTGTTGACCACTCGTTACCTGGTTCAAGTGAAACCTTTTTTATTTTTCTACTATAACTTTTGGCAATATTTACAGGTCCAGCATCAGCGTTTTTCTGTTGTATCTATGTTTAATTTGAAAGTCATTATCATCAATTGTTTATCTGGTCCGTTCTAATCAGACATTTTCTACTAAATAAATATTTATGGATATGGTCTAGAACATGCAAGGTATTCTACACAATAGTTCCATTTTGGTTTAGATAATACGCGCTTGTGGCTCTCTATAAGATAAGTGGAATTTAAATCTAATTTCAGTGTCTTATACACAGAGTCGCGTTCTCGCGTCTAGTTATAGACCGATTTTATTTGACTCTTCGATAACTCTATCACGAAGCATGTTATAGATTATATTTAAACTTCGTGTCGGTGCGGCTGTACCTTCTTGTCTTGCAAATCAAATTCTGGTTATTTTCACTAACTTTCACAGCTTACTATTTGCTTGATTGGTTCGAAGATTGTTCAGTTTTAGAGTAGGCTATAGAAGCAATTGAATAATTCTTGATTTCTATTGATTGATTTTATTAATAAAGGTGTAGTGATCGTTTATTTCAGGTTTGTGCACATTCCGTCACCTAAGTGAAAAAACAAACAAAAAATAAAAACATTTGAAGTCAGTCGAAATTGGATATGTAGGTATAAAATCAAGAAATAAGCAAATTTTTTCTTTACCTTTATCTTTTAAAATTTTGCATTATTTCAAAACAAAAAATTTCTAAAGTAATTATATCAGGTTTCAACCTCCCAATGCTAAACCGGGATTGGGAGGATGGTATATTGGTATCATCAGAATTCCAAAATGAAGTAGCAGAAGTACTGGTGGGACATATGTTTTACTTGGAGTTAAAAAAACTCAACAATATAAAAAATCATCAAAACAAACGTTTAGATTTAATTCTTACAGACGATTTATGCTACACTTATTATACACTTATTAAGGCTCAAGAAATATGCCGCTTAGACAAATTTCACCCAGCTTTGGAGGTCAGATTCAACTAATAAAAAAAACTGTTGCTATAAAAAATTTAAATAAACCCAGTTGATTATCAATAATATTCAGTTCTAAGGAAAGAAACGAAATATCACATCGATCTATACTATTTACTACCTGGAACAAGCATAGAGCATATGATTCCTGGAAATATTAAATATTTTTGGTCTTAGATTAACAGTCTACGTAAGGATAGCGGAATAGCACTTTCTATGAAGCATAGTAATCAGGAACTCAACAGCCCGCAAGACATAGCCAACGCATTTGCTAGTCATTTTAGATTATGCTATTCTAATTATGGAGATGTGGATATTCCCAATACATTGGATATTATGGAAGTAGTACACCTGGCCTCTAGAACATTCACACTATCCGAAGTCGAAAACAAAATTAAATCGTTGGATTGTACAAAGAGCGCTGGGCCTGATGGGCTATCCCCTACTTTTATTGGAAGATGTGTGGAATCATTATCTCGTCCCCTTCAGGCAATACTCCAAAGATCATTTAACGAATGCACCTTTCCAATAAGATGGAAACAGTCTACATTATTTCCCATTTATAAATCAGATCCCATTTATAAATCAGATGATCCAGATGAGATTGAAAATTACAGAAGCATCTCACTTCTATGCATCATGGGTAAAATTTTTGAATCCATAGTAACTGATGAGCTTTTCCATGGATTTATGAATCATATAGCCTTAGAACATGGTTTCTTTAAAAACCGATCTACACTGACAAATCTTGCAATCTACCAGGACTACCTGGTATGGATACCATAGACAGCGTTTGTCATAAATTATTACTATATTAAAGTTGAATATCTTGGAGCCTCTGGATCTTATTTGGCATGAATAGCTTCATATCTGACTTCACGCAGTCAATGTGTAAAACTTAAAACTTTCTAGTCACATCTGGAGTACCGTGACACAGCAATCTTGAAAAAAAAACTCAAAATAAGTAATAAAATTCAAGTTGATATATTTTTAAATTTCCTCTCTCAATATATGTCGAGGGTCCAGATAATTGGAGATATACTGTATAATTTCTAGTTTTTGTGCAAATATAAGAAATAGTAGGCGTACAATTATAAGATAGTAACGTATTGCATGTTCTCTAACAAGCAATTTTATTATTCTTAAGTTTAAATCTGCAGCGTTATAGTATTATCATTGCATAAAAAAAAATCTAAAGGATTTCCTAGATTTACATCCTCCCGGTAAATTCTTGTTCATCGAGTTTTTAAAGAAAAGAAAATAAATAAAAGAATAATATTTATTTACAAACATGATGCATGTTGCGACATCTGTTTTGATAATATTTTGAATAATACACTATATACACATGCCATTTAGATGATATTTACAGTATTTGATAATACTTTAGTATAATTTGTTATGACAACTAAATTATTAAGAATTAACGAAACGGTCATTTGAATATTTTCAGTCGTTCTTGCCCCGTTGCCCGTAAGCAATAGAAAAAGTTATGTATGTGCCAAATATTTTTTTAAATATACGATATTGATTGAGGATAGATTAACTGAAAGGTCAAAATTACCCTATAGATGTACTATCAGTTATTTAAACTACCGGCATTTGCTAAATGACACATATTAGTTACACCATGGATGCTATTTCAGCGGTGTGTACGCCCTGTCCTAAAATATTAAATTGCAGGATGTTTACGGTTCTTCGTCTAATATTTCTCTCCCTAAAAGGTAACAACGGAAATGGTCGAACGGACGACGTTTTTTTTTTTGGCTCAGTTGGGTCATGGAATATATTTTAACTATTTTCCTGCTTTTGCAGTACGCAGCATCGAATACCCCTAGTATTCTATATTTATCATTAGATGTAAGTAGTAGTGAAAATATCTATAATAATAAATAATCGAAAAATACTTTACTCTTTTTTTGTGGAGTATTTAACATATAAATATATAAAACTATAAAAATGTGACACATCTTCAATAATTATGAAGTGAAAGTTTGTGACACAAAGCCATTAGCCACCAGAAAAAGCTGGTCAAATTTAAGTAACCAGTATAATTTGGGGAGTATTATTATCTTTTCGGTGTAGAGATGCCAAAAAATCACGATTGTCATCTATAAGTTTTGACTAATAAAAATTGTGGTCAATGCACGACAGCCAAAGACGACTGTTTAAAAACGGCCGTATCTCTTAGAAAGGTTCAATTTGAATATTCACATAAATGCTTCTTTTGTATTTACTAGATGTCAGTATAAAGCAGTTAACATTAATTCGCACCTGATTGCTATTGGCAAAAATGGAGACACTCGACAACATATTTAAATAAAAAATTCAGTTTTCCTTTCCCTTTCCTAAACAGATATTTCCACACATTTTCTTAATTGGAAAAATGGTTGTGCGATGTTTTAATCGAATAGCATTTCCATTTTCTACATAACTATTTCATGTATATATATATATATATATATATATATATATATATATATATATATATATATATATATATATATATATATATATATATATATATATATATATATATATATTGCATTTTTTTATTCATTTTCAAGAAAAATATATTTCTGTGATTTTCTTCGCAGTAATTTCAATACTACGAAATTGAATTGCTAAAACTTCATTTAAAGAGACAGAGTTTCACTAGATGAATATAAGCTTGTTATTGTCAATAAATCGTCACGTAACTAGGAGTCGAATCTTCCCAGTACATATGTTCATTTCCAAACAAGAAATACGGAGTTCGTGCAATCTGACACAAAGTAGTCATATTGTGGTTTTGGTTCAGAGAGAAAATATTACTTATGTGCAAAAAACGACTTTTAAAAAAGTCTTTAAAATTATATAAATCCAACCTTATATAATAAAATTGGTACACGAGCTGAAGGAGGATGACTTTGATCGTCGGCTGTAATTTGGTGAATACTACAGCGACTTGCTGAATAACAGTAAGACTTAATAAAGTAAATTTTGTTTTTTAAATAATTAATTCAACAGCAGAGGTGCCGATATTAAAGCGACTCTTATCGTTACAAATGAATGTCTGAGCAGGGATCTTGGATAATAATATTGTTAGGCCATTTTTCATTTACAGGTATTTTAAATGGAAGAAAATTATCTACTTCTGTAGGACTTCGTCAACCCCATGAGAAGTGAAATGGTAGATCAATATTTTGGCCTCAACAAGGCCAAGCCCCTTCCCACTATGCTGCTCCGTTTCTCTAATGTTTAGATAATTTCCTGATAGATGGATAAGCAAGAGAGGTCCAGTGGACTAGCCTCCTACAGCACCAGATCTAATGCCCATGAATTTTTTCTTCTATGTTCCATGATTATGTGAGAACCAAGGTGTGTGTGACGAAACAATTTACTTCATCGAATTATTTATGAATATCGTTTGATTATTCTTGAAATGATAAATAACGTACACAGACATTTGGAAGACCGATTGTACCTAAGTATGAACGTCACGAACTAGAATAGACACTCCTTGTCCTCTTTCTATCTGTAAAGCGAATCGTTAGATATACAAAATAAACATATGAAATATGGTCTTTAAAAATATCGCACGACCCCCTTTCTAATTTAAAACTTTTGACGGTACTCCTCTTGAGGACGGGGATGATGAAATATTATGACAAAATGTACATTTTTTTCGAAAACGGTCATCTACGGGGATAAATGGGGGAGTGTTTGATCTGCCCACTTTGTTTTTTGACGTATTCCATCCTTCACAAAGGTGGAGAAAGACTGAGAAACTTTTGGAAGCAAGCTATTAGCACGGTACTAATAGAAAAGCCGGCCAATTCAAGATGGGAAATATTGACTATTTAAAAACGGCTGTATGTCCGAACGAAATTGAATTTTTCTTTTTTTTTTTTAATGGAAAGCCTAGGGTACGTACTATTTTTTAAAATAATTTTCATATATAAACATTAGTTAAAAAATGTAATTTTTATTTAAAAGCAGGTTTCTAAAAACATTTAAACATGTTTTCTTTATATCACCGTTATATAGGAGATCACAAAGGAAAATTGCTGTCAATATAAGTAGTAAATGCTGACTTGTCTGTATCAAACCTCATTTTTAAGTTTGGAACTTATAATTATTTATTTGGTTAATTTGGACAATAATTCAATTATTTCTTTTGAATTAATTTTAATATGAAAATAAGACACACCGAAGTTGGTACCAAAATGTAAACAAAAAACATAGTTGCCTTAAAACATTGTCTACAACTTAGCTTGTATTATTTTCTTTATTTATATTATAATACCATATCTAGGTTTATTTATTATTTACCATATCTAGGTTACATATTGTGTTGAAAGTGCTTTTAAAAATTGCATTTTTTAAATTAATCATTGATTTAATAATTAGCCATTCTACATATAAAAAAATATAAAATATAGAGATTATTTAAACTATCATTAACTGATGCACGGAGGTCTTTGGTGGCTATTTTTTTAAAGTAATTATTAATGTATAAGTCGCTGCATATATCAAAAGAGCTACAGCACATTTTAAGCTTTATTTCATTATTCCGTCTGATTGGAAAACAGCGTATATTATGCCTCTACTTAAAGTTAGCAATCCCTCGGGATTCAATGATCTTAGACCATTAAGTATCCTGCCAGATCTGTCTAAGATATTGGAATATGCGGTCAAACGCCAACTAGTCGGACAAATTAAAAAGTTGAACATTCTGAAACACAGTCAGGATTCAGGGAGTTTCAGCGGTGCGCGACGGCATTACTTAATATAACTGTACTATGTACTATCTTGGTTTTACTTGATTACTTTAAGACGTTTGATACCTTGGATCATACAGCTCTGGAAGTAATATTAAGGATTTGCGGGTTAAATTAGTCTGTGCTATGCCTTTTTTGAAAACTTATTTTAAAGACAAGAGAGAGAGAAAACAAGCAGGTTCTCCCAATATTTGTGTACTACTAAGGGTGCATATACTTCTGTTGCATAAATTCATACTATAATGCTCAAAGGTACGCTGATGATACCCAGATCTTTTACTCTTTTCATCCAGATTCTGCAGAAAATATCTGTCAACTTATAAATGCGAATTTTGAATATTATTCGCAGAATTTCCCTTGATTATTGCTTGGGATTAAATCCGAAGAAGTGTTCAGCTATGTTATTTGAGAAGCCCACCGATAGAACTAAGGTATCAAATAGATTAGACATTCGTATTGACAACCAGGAGATACCTTTTAAAAGTGAAACTAAATATCTGGGACTGACGTTGGACTGTGATCTAAGATTCGAGAAACATATTTCAACTTGTATTAGAAAAGCAATTATTAGAATAAAACTTCTTTATAATTCAAGGCATATTCTCGACACTTAAATTTAAAATGGATTTTGTGTGTTTCTTTGGTGCTATCAATTGCGATGTTGTATACGGACTTTACCATTCAGACGCGATGGCGCAGCTGGAGCAGTGGATACAAAATTGCTATATCTGTATCAGGTTTATATATGTAATAGTAATAAGAAGACGTCACTCTTTATGTCACAAACTACTACTTAAGTTTCACGGTGCAGTCTTGTACCATAAAATATTAATTAATAACGAGCCTTCTTATCTTTACCGTAAGGTATTATTCAGAACATATGTTCACACTTTAAATGTTAGATTTAAGAGTACTCTGAATCCTCCTACCTATGTAAACTACAGGTAATTTTCTTATCAAATTGCTTCTATTTGTAATTTTTAAAAAAATGTGTTTAATTTTTGTCTGAGAAAACAAACAACAAAAAATATAATATGAATAGAAAAACTATTAAAAGAGATCAGCAGCTAAATTATTAAATTAAGTTTATTATTTTTTAGAAAATCTGTATACTAATACACTTATTTTTAGGATTCTTTTGGGTTAAGTGTAAAAACAACTTATCAAGACCTGTCTTAATAAAGTACTCTTCGCCCTTTCATTTTTTACAAAAAGTGTAATTTGCATATTTGTACTATTTGTTTGAATAAAGAGTTCAATTATTATTATTATTAGTGGTAGGGGTGGTTGGGTTAAGACGACAACAAAGTCATAGCTTTAAAGATCTAAATGAGTTTAATTCTCTACGTTTCGGTTTATATTAGAGCATCGTCATGAGATTAAAAAATACATAGGATAATAAGCAAATAAGTAAAGTGTACGTACACATAATTAACAAGTACAACAATTATTTATACAACAAAACTATACAAAATATAACAATAACAACTCATCAAACAAAAATATTTGCTTTAATTAAGTTAAAGTTAAATAATATTAATCAGTTGCGAAAAAGCCAAAAAAGATTTTTGGTTGTTTCGAGTATTAATTACAAGACAGGAATTATTTCAGATGAACACATTTTTTTTTTAATCTAAAAAACAAAAAACTACTATTTTTATTTTTCGGGCTAATAAAGAAGTATTAAATGGAATATCCAATATAATATACCAGGTGTTATTTAGATTTAATTTGATTGAAATAGGACAGGCTTAATTTTTCAGTATCTTGTTTTTTATTTATGCTAGTTTTATGTTTCACCTAATAACCTTTTTTTGTAATTAATCTGCTTGTCACCAATACTAGTTTCCTCCAAGTTAAAAGGACATTGAAAACTTTGAAAATATTCAGCTAAAGCTATTTTTGATTTATCATTAAGAAGATTATTAGGTCTTACTTACGCTTCTTTTGTTGTTCGCTAGATACGTGTTTTTAAGTATCTGCTGCCTATATATCCGCTAATACAGTTCATGCATACAATTTAATAAATAATGCTACTTTCTTTTGATGTTGTAGTTTTTGTTTGTGAAAAAAGGTACTTTTGTAATTTTATCACCCCTTAGTTCTCTTTTAATCTTCTCCGAAAGGTTTTTAATATATGGTATTTTAAATAATGTTTTTTGTTCGTTTTGTTTATTCTGTATTTTGGTACGTATTAACATATTATTATATTCATTTTATTAATTATCTTATAAGAGTAATAATTTTTTAGAAGATACTTTTTTATATTATTTATATTTTTTTGGAAGTTTGGATGGGATAGATAATAGATATGTTTTAAATTATAAAAATAATTTCTGTCTTAATGTTCTATATTTTTAAAATTAATGTAATACAGAGGATCTCACTTATTTCGTAAGTACTTAACTTAAACTTAAAATTTATTAAAAAAAAAGAAAATTTTAAGATGTTTTAACTGGTGTGTTGTTATTATTATATTTTGTATAGTGCTAATTGTTGCACTTGTTAATTCTGTTACGTACATCCATTTACTTATTTGCTTATTATCCTATGTATTTTTTTAGTTTCCAGAAGATGGACTAATATAGACCAAAACGTAGAGAATTAAACTTAGTTAGATCTTTAAAGTGCACGACTTTGTTGTTGACTCAACCCAACAAACCCTATCACTCAATATACTCGAGGTCACTAACAACAAGAATTGAATTATTATAATTAAAAAAAATAATTCTGAATCTCCGTTCAGAGAGATGCGCCATCAGTATTGGCTATTTTATATTGACCCTCATTTTTGTTGGTTATCAAACTAAGGTTGGCATTGTTATACACCTATATAATTAAAGTATAAACTAATACGAGTATCCTTAAATTATATTGAATTTTTGACTGGTCCGTAAGCAATATATATCAAGGTAGATAGAGACCGCCCATATATATATATATATATATAAGAATATATATATATATATACATATATATACTGCCTTTTCAAATATTTTTATTAAGCGCTAATTTGTTCCACCATATTGGTTTCGTACCATTATTTTACCAGTTTCTACCTATGCCATACTCGATTTTTGGACATAATTTGAATAAGCAGTTGTTAATTTTTTTTAGACCGCCATTTTGTGCCGTCATGTTGAATTCATACCAGTTTATCCTTTTATCACATTTAATTTTTTTTTGCACAATTTGAAGTCATTTGAATAAGAAGATTTTATTAGGTTGGTTTTTTAAATATTTTTTTTTGTCGTACCACAATCTTACCAGTTTATCTCTATATCACACTTAATGCTTGCACAAAATTTGAAATCAATCTTTAGTAGTTTTTTCAGGGTGATCTTCAGGAGTATTTTATAAGATCGCTATTTTGTTTTGTCGTCAGTTGTTATCAGTTTATTTTCAACACTTGATTTTTGTGCAAAATTTAAAATAAATTATAAAATTCGTTTTTTAATTACATTTTTTTAACATTGCACCAGGCCGGCAATTTGTTCCTACGTATTAGATTTTTATCAAAATCTTATCAGGTCATCCCCATATGATCCTTTATTTTTGAACAAAATTTGAAGGCAATCGGGTAAGTAATTTTTTAGCTAGTAATATAAGACAGACCTACGCGCGGCGGAATAGAGAAAACAAAGTTTTTGGCATGACAGAGGGTGATTTTTTTTCACGATTATAAACATTTTATTTGGTCGCCATTTTGTTCCACCCTTTTGAAGTCGTACCACAATTTTTACTGGTATATCACTTAATTCTTGCCCAAAATTTGAAACAAACTAATATGTAGTTTTTTTCAAGCTGATATTTTTAAAATTTTATTAGGCCGCTATTTTGTGTCCTCATCTTGGATTCGTACCAATATTCTACCAGTTGATTTCTACATCATACTTCATTTTTGTGAAACATTTGTGGTAAATTGGATAGTTAGTTTTTTGGTAATAAATGTCAGTAAGTTGCCATTTTGTTTTGTCGTACTGGATTTTTACCAAAATGTTACCAGGTCATCTCAATATGACCCTTCATTTTTGATTAAAATTTGAAGTCAATCGGGTAAGTAATTTTTAGCTATGCCGTGAACAGACAGTCTGACAGACCGACAGAACGACGGAATTGAGAAACCATATTTTTCGATATCTAGGGACACTGAAACGTGACGATTTATAAAAACCTGGGAGGGTGATTTTTGCATCATTAAACTACTTCCCTTTTACAACGGAAGTAAAAAGACTCGCACAGTTTAGAAGAGGTTCCGTTGAAATACTTAATAAGTATTTCATTTTGTGATGAATTATTTCATAATGTTTTAAAAACTACTATAATTTGCCTTATCCTCAAGAAGGGTAACAAATAGACATTTTAAGATAAGTGCATGTGTGTCAGACTTTATTTAAGAATTAAAATAATTGAAACTGAAACCTCAACTCTACAATAGGTCTTAAGTTCTACTGTCAATGTCAATAGTACAATTTTCTTGTAAACTGTATATTTTTCACAGAATAATAATTAAGTGTACAGTTAATTTTATAATTGATGAAGTGTGCATCCTTTCCTTTCAGACTATTGCGATGTCGGTACCGGTGTTCCGAGTGAAGTAACTGTCGGTATGTCGAAGTACGACCAATAGGTACAATTTCCTAAACCAAAAGATGTAATGTCATGGTCGATTTAAGACGATAAATAGATATGCACTACTTACTAGAAGAGTCGACGACAAAATTGTAATAATTTACTGTCCTACCCGTTTTGCTGGATAGGAATTATCAATCATTTATTGTGGTTGTGGTATTCAGAATTTTTCATCTTTATGTGAGGTTTATTTAATCGTGTAAAGAATTTTTTTTATATAATATATATAATAGTTTGGTCTGTAGTAACACAGTTGTGTTAATTTACATTTTACATCATATCACCAACATTTCATGCCACGTTATGTTTTGACTTTCACACTTTTAGTTTTTCTTGCGTCTACAGCAATACTGTTAGTATCACTTTTCCCCAGGCAGTGGCGCAACTGGACACCGACTTTTGGGGGGCTCAAGCCCTGACACTTATAAGATAATATTGATTTGCGGATAAAACCAATTTTAAAGAAACAATGATTTTTTGTAAATGATATTTTTCCAAGTTAATAATGACACAAAATTTTCATGTCAACTTCATCTTAATCTTAACACTACAATGTATATTAAATAAATTTCTTGTATTTCACCATTTTTCGAAATATTACCTCTTTTATTTTAAATATGTATAATCTAAAAAAAAATAAGAATCTACACCAGTGACCTCAGCAATTTTTTAATGTTACATTTACCCCAACTATATCTTTTTCAATTTGACTATAATCGATCGATTTGGCGTTCTCGAAATTTTACCAGTTCATCCAATTTTTAGTAATATTTTTTTTACATTATATTAGGTTGCATTTTTTCATACTGCTATGATTTAATTATAAACTCTCGATATTGTCTAAGTTTTAAATTTCTTATTATTTTTTAGTTCATCATCGTACGACTATATATGATTTGATTAATATCTATTACTGCTTTCAATATATATATATATATATATATATATATATATATATATATATATATATATTCTTTACTTGACCTGTTAACTGGAAACCTGCCAAAGTGCCTCCTTCTTTTTGGTCTAAATTGTATACCAGACAAACATTATTTTGATACATTATATGTATATATATATATATATATATATATATATATATATATATATATATATATACATTAATTTTTTTTTTTGAATAAATTACGACATAGCTATGTTAACTTAAAAAAGATGCAAGAGAAAAATAAACTGCGCTACAGAAGAATACCTTTTTACCCATTACCACTAAATGGAATTTAAGTTGTTATTTTTTAAAAATATATAGATGGCGTTGGAAAACAGTAAGAGATAATCCTTCCAAATTATCTTACCTGTATTGTAACTATTAACTATTGTAACAGCACAATCAAAAATATCTCAAAAAACGAACTTAAAACCATTACACAATGGTGCACCGCTTGCTAGGTTTTGCTAGCAGAATCACGCCATATCACATGGTTTGATTGACCCTCGACAATCGTCTGGCGGATGGGCTAATTTCGAAGTTGGCGGGGGGCTAATTTCGAGGTTGAGGGCTAATTTCGAGGTTTGGTGGGGGGCTAAGCTCTCCCTAGACCCCCCTAGTTGCGCCACTGTCCCTAGGCCTGTGAAGTACCGTCCATGCCATATTCAAAAACTCGGTAAATTTCCTTTACCCGGAACTTCCCTCGTTATGAATCTTTTTTTAGTTAAATCATATCGGATTCCTACTTATATTTTACCAGTTTTTACCTATGCCACACTTGATTTTTGGAATATCCATTCTGTTACGCCATGTTGAATTCATACCAGTTTATCCCTAAATCACATTTAATTTTTCTCAACTTTAAAGCAAATTGAATACAAATTGTTTGTTTGTTTCGCTATCTTGAATTGACAACTTTACCAGTTTGTCTCTATAGCCCACTTAATGCTTGCATAACATTTAAATTAATCTAATAGTAGTGTTTTCAGGCCGATTTTTTAAATATTTTAAGAGGCTGCTATTTTGTTTTGCTATCTTATATCCATACCAAAATGTTCTCACTTTATTTCCATATAACACTTGATTTTTTGTTCAAAATTTAAGGTAAATTGGATAATTAGTTTTATAAGTGATCATTTTTTAACGTTGCACTAGGCCGCCATATTCGATTTTTACAAAAATATGACCTTTAATTTTTGGTCAAAATTTGAAATCACTGTTGTTTTTAAGGTATGCTGTGATTTGACTCACAGTGAGACAAACCGATAGGCGGACCGACGGAATTGATAAAATACATTTAACATTTTACTAGGCCTTTATTTAGTTTAGCCAAATTGGATTTTTCCCAAAATATTATGTTATAAAGGTCATTCGCAAATGACCCTTAATTTTTGACCAAAATTTGAAATCGACCGGGTAAGGTATGCCGTGAATTGACAGACAAACTGACAGACGGAGCGACGGAGTTGATAAAACATATTTTTTGGCATCTCCCCATATGATCCTTAATTTTTACCCAAAATGTGAAGTCAATCGCATACGTAGTATTTAAGCTAGGCCATCAACTGACAGACAGAGAGACAGACACGGACCGATGCAATTGATGAAAGATATTTTTTGGCATCTAAGAACTCTAAAACGTGAAAATATGTAAAACCTGAGAGGGCGATTTTTTCACGATTACAAATATTTTATTACCAGTTTTATTAGTTTATCTGAATACCACAATTATTTATGGCACATAATTTGAAATCAGACTCTTAGTAGTTTTTCAGGCTGATTTTTTAAATATTTTACTAAGCCGCCATTTTGTTCCGCCATCTTGAATTCGTACCAGAATTTTAGCAGTTAATTCCTACATAAATTGATTTTTGTGCATAATTTGAGATAGATTGGATGATCAGTTTTTACTAATAATGTTTTTAACATTTCACTAGGCCATGTTTTGCCATATTGGATTTTTACTAAAATGTTACCAGGTCATCCCCATATGACCCTTAATTTTCTACCAAAATTTTAAGTTAAGCGGGTAAGTAGTTTTTATCGAGAAAACATGTTTTTCACCATCTAGGGACCCTAAAACGTAAAGATTTGAAAAATGATGATACGAGGGAATGAAAAGTTTTAAATTCCCATAATATTTTCTTCTATCTTGCATGATTCAATTACAAAATGCTGTTTTTTATTGTAAAAAGTTTTATAATAGCTTGTTTGTATATTTTTGAGATGCGATGAAAACCCAATACACAACTTTCTTAAGCAGGGTTACTGTAAAGATTATCACGGGGGATTTAAAGTTCAACAGAAAAAATCCTTACTTAATTTAACTATAAATCAACAAGAGTATTATATAGCAAAATATACATCAAAAGCTTAATATTTAGTTTTTCTCTATCCTTAGGCAATTATTAAATAAATTAACAAAACTGTGATTAAACCAAAAATAGGTATGCATGTCAGAATGATAAAAAAGACATATAGTGATACGCAAATTCTTGATTAGATATTTGGTTGTACGTACCAAAGACCGATTATACTTCGAATAGCCAGTCCATTAATTCACCACGTCAATCGATCTTGTCACCGTTTAATTACAATATTAGCCCAATATTGGTCTGCATGTGGGAAGACATATTTTAATGCGTATTTGAAATGCACTGGAAAGTTAAAACCCAATACGAAATTATTTTAAAAGCAACAAATAGAATTGCTAATTGTTTGTTAAGGTGTAACGAACGATATATCTATAGATAGTGTTTTCCATTTAAAAATTAGTAGCAGAAATTTGTAAATATCATAATAAATAAATAATTGGTGCAATGCAAAAAAAAGTGAAAACACTGAAAAAAGTACTTTTCGGAAATGACCAAGTTTTGGAGGTCAAATACGCTATGGTCCCGATATTCCATGGTAAAAAGTGTACTTAAAATTAAGAACGATTTAGACACCATTAAACAAGATCACTGCCTACATGAAGAAATAAAATGTAGCTTTTCGTCCAAAAAAAAGCGAAAATATTTACTCAAAAAGACGTCTCGAAATTTATAGCAGAAGCAGCCGATGAGGTTTAACATCTGTTTAAATTAGTAACAATTTTTAGGCTAGCTGGTGTTTGCCAACGTAAAGAATTAACCTTACTTAAACTTAACTTACCGTGGATGATATTGACGATACAGGAGACCTCATAATCATTACTATCGAGGGCTCTAAAAACCATTCCGCCAGATAATTTGTTATTTCTAAAGAAATTAATAACAGCAGTTATTTAAATCTGTACAGAAAATATGCCGACTTACGCCCAAAATAATCTCCAGACCGCCACGCGGATTTCTTTTAAATTACCAAAATAGAAAATGCAATATGTTGAAATTAATATTATAGGAAAAATTTCCTTTAACATTGCAGCTTACCTAGGGCTCAAAAATCTCAAACTATACACAGGTCACAGCTTCAGGCGATCATCTGCCACTTTACTGGCCAATATTGGTGAAGAGATTACCAATATCAAATGCTTATCTCTTCACTAGTATCGGCGAGTAAAGGGGCAGGTGATCACCTGAGAAGGATTTTTAGAAGAATCCGTCAGTCTGAAAATAAAACATGTCTAACAAAATTCTCAATGTCAACGTCTCAACGTCTGAACTTCCAACTACAGTTTAGAAACATCCACATCGTCAAATATTTCATCGTTTCCCACCAGCAGCACGAATGTTACCTCGACACTTTTTTCTTTGGTTTCAACTTCGCTGACATCCGCAGTCATTTTACATAAGGCAACAAATTGTTCTATAACTATAAATATAAATAATAAATAAAAAATATCTATGTATTATTATATCGCAATTATGGGAAAATTCCTTTGTGTACAGTTTCACGAAATTCTAGAAAAATTATGCGGTTACTGATATTTCAGATTTACCTGACTTTTCATAATGATTTCTCAAAGACTGGTACAATTCTATTTATGTAATACTAATACACGAGGTGTTTGATAAATAGTCCCTTTTTTTATTCTAATAATATCAAAGTTTACAGAATAATAATCATATCGGTAGACATATATTTATTACATAATTTACAATAAAGAAAATGGATTGTAACGCAAAAATTAAAAGTTAGATGCCTACATCTATAACATATTATTAATGTTTTTATATTTAGTTAATACATATACAGTATATCACTTGAATGAGTATCCTTTTATTATTTGCGCTAATATCGGAATAAATGCTCCTTTGTGATGCATGGTGTTTCGTGATTTAATATTTTAAAGTGTCGGCTGGCCGTCATTTTCAAAATAAAATTAAGAAAGGGGGCGAGTAGCACATCTTTTGAAAGGCCTATTTTACCCTTAAATTATGGAGATATCAACCTTACACATTATAAAATTGCAGCCATTCGTAAATGTGTCAAAACCCAAAAAATATGCAGAATAAAAATTCTAAAAAACTTGAGGTATTTTATTCCTCATATGATTCTTATTTAATATTTTCTTATAAGCATGGGTACTAAATATTGTATTTTTTTTATTTACAGGGTTCTTTTTCTTTATAAAACACCTCGTAAATATACATTTATATTTTTTTAGGTTCTGTCGCATTAACGAATTTATTTCGAACTGTAATAATTATAATGACCGCATATTTTGGAGATAAATTATGGTTAAATAGACTTTTCAAAAGATGTACTCTCCGATCGCGCTTTCCGTTTTGTGCTTTCTTATATTATCATAGTTTGAGGAATTATTATGAAACATTAGGTGAATTTCACGTAACCAAAACAGCATAGTTAGTCTAGAATAATTTTATGAAACTACCTCTATTATTTTATTCTTAATTAAATTATTAAAGCTGCATTTAATGATAATATTCGCTAATTAAGTAAAACATAATTAAAATGTGTCAATTTTAGCGAGTATTTAAATATTCCAGTTATAATCCTGCATTTCAGATAATATAATCCGTTATATTAAAATTCATGGCCAGCCTAATGGCAACTATGTTTAAAAACATTATTTATTAATACATACCTTAGCTTCTATTAAAAAATATTCTAAACGACTATCCTATTTAAATGCTTCTTAATTAAAAAAAAATTTAAAAAAATAAAAAAAAATAAAAACTTTTCATAAAATATTGAAAATGCAAAATTCCATCTGTGACTCCCTGTATATAGAAAACTAGAGGCCGGATTAAGTTGTGACCATGAGAATTGATCAGGAGGTTCCACCCAGTTCACATAACTGTTAAAGGCAACCTTTATGTATATTTACTAACCATTCGGATCCTTCATTAGTGGCCAATGGACGAACACTGTTTAAACTAAATTAGCAATAGCTGCAAAAGAGATTATACATAGATTGTAGAGGCAAACATATTGGGAATCCAACCAAGCATTAGTAGTTGTATTTCAAAAGAAATATACGTTCTATTGTCTTAAAAGACACTTGTAGTGGGAACAATGAAGCTGCCGATTTGGCAGACCAGTCTAAAATATTGTCAAATGTTTCTAGAATTTTCAAAATTGTAAAAATGATAGCATATCGTTAAAGAAAAAAACCCATAAAAAATGAAAGTAGTTGTGAGAAAAATTAATAGTTTCCAGTCTACTGCAGAATTTCTAAGATAATGCCATATAAATTCGGCGGAAGTTGGGTACTAGGTGCTGTAACTCCAACAAAATACCCTCCCTCATTACAAAGCATTATATTAAGGTTTGTGTATTTATACAATGTTTTAAAATTAGAAATGTGCATAACATATATACATATGTTACATTTGCTATTCACTTTATTGTTTTTGTTACAGACGAAGTACGCACCGGAACGTATCGCCAACTATTCCACCCGGAACAACTTATTACCGGAAAAGAAGATGCCGCCAACAACTACGCTCGCGGGCACTATACTATAGGAAAAGAAATTGTTGACATCGTATTAGATAGAATTAGAAAGTTAGCAGATCAGTGTACTGGATTACAGGTAAAATATATCAAAGAATATCTGATACTTTTTTAAATTAGTGTAGTTACTTGCATATTAAGTCGTAAAAAATGTTGGAAGACTTTTTTGGATAATAATTAATGAAAGTTATTTAAATATGAGTGGATGCGGTACGAAGGAATATAATTTTGAATGAATTGTTTGGGAGTATAGTGAAAGTCGTAAGTTTATTAAAAAAAAAACAATTTTAAAATATTAATTTTGGTTTCATTATTTATATTTTTATAACAGTCGCTGTGTTTTTGCTATAGGATATTTTATTAAATATGTTTTATTTAACTTTTTTAACAATTTATTTACGGTTTACCCCTAAATTTGAAGCATCCTCTATTTACGAGTTGATCAACGGGGAAATCAAAAATTGAATAAAAGTTTTCAGTTACTGGGACTTGAACTTTATTTTTAAGTTTTCTGGTCTACTTTGAGTATGTCAAAGTAGATATTAATATTTACAGAATCACCCATTATCATTACAACGCCACTCCTGGAAGTTAAAGAGTGTCAGTTTAATATTAGTTAGTAGATCAATTGTAGAACTTAAAGTTGTATATCATTTAAAAAAAATATAAATCATATACATTGAAAGTATATTCGTTCGTTGCTTGAAGAAATTACAACGACATAATTTAGTTTCATTTAGAAAAAAAAAACATTTATGTGACATTCCATAATGACTATCTAAATACTATTTTAGACTTAATGTTAAGTATTAAATTTACTTCCCATATTTAGGTTTTGAATATGGTGGGAATGAGTTAGCAATCTTATATAAAATATTTATTTTAATGGTTCGTTGCATATTTGAAAAGCGGATATTTCATGCAGATTTTTTATTTCGTTCCGGCTGGTTAAGAAAATTCAATAATTCTGTGTAGGCTGAAAAAGATAATGGGCAAAGTCAACGAGAAAATATGATAATGATCATTAGTGATTTATTTTAGCTATTTATTTCTATTTGCAGTATTGCAGTTAGAGATTTTATCAAATATTTTGATTTTTTATATTATTTTAATTTTTCTATGTACAACTTAAACTATAATATTTTTTTCTATAAACGCTTGAAGAGTTAATAAAAGAATTTTGCTCCAAGAAAAGGGAAGGTCTTATATCTTCTATTTAAAGTCTACATGCCTGTAAGGGTTTAAAAAAGAAAGTCCAGCTAATGTATGTTGCGTCATTTATCTCGGTGGGAGAAATAAACTGATTAAGATTTATTTCCTCTACTTCTGCCTATATCACTATTAGAAGCTATCTGCTACCGAACTCAAACTAGTTTATGTTAAAATGTTTTTCTTAACATCTTTATAGTTTTTAGCAATACGGTTTTTCTGTAGAATTTCAAACAGTGCAGTGGAGTGCCGAGTCTTTAGGGGGCACCCCCGAAAGACTTTTCTTGGGGCACCCCTATATAAATTCTCCAAAAAAAACATAATATAAAATAAAACGTAACTCTAGTAAAAAGAAATAAAAAATAAAAAAAATGGAACGCACGATATACATTTTGAGATTAATAGGTATAGGTAAACTAATAAACACAAAATAAAACTTAACTAAACATTAAAAAAACAATAACTATACTTTGGCTCAAGCAAAATAAAAAAATATTAAAAAACATAGAGTACATGAATCGTTTTCTCTGGCAGTAGACTAGACTTTTCGTTTTTCTATCGACTAGATAAATACTTATCAACTAGTTCCTCAATATTTACTTCTCTAGCCCTTTCGTTCTTTATTCAGATAAAAGATAGAGAACTAATACGACTTTGAGTCATGGTCGACCTAAGGGCATTTTTAATTAATTTCAACTATGAAAATGATTTTTCCGATTGAGCTGAGGTTACAGGAAGGACAAGAAATAATTAGAATGCAAAACAGTTCTGGTATAGTATTTAACAATAATTCATTTTTTTCGAAAATATAGTTTGCGAATTTACAAGTTGTATTAAGGTTTTTAATGTTGTTATACAAAGATGATTTTATATGAATTAGCACAGTTGCTAGTTGAATTTGACTATGTTTCCACTAATAACTGAGCTTTTTCCAAAATTTCTGAGTCTTTTGATTTAACTAATATCTAGAATTGAAAATGTTGAATAAACTGTTATAAACTTTAAATGCAGTAAATCTTTTATCTAGGTGACTTACTATTACATCTAAATACGCATTAAGTACTATCACTTTCAAATGTTTCATAGGGTTTATATATTATCTTATTATTATCATTTCCACTGTATCCGATGGTTGCGATAATGGCGAAATCAGTGATTTTTTTTTAACTATGGAAAAATTATTTGATTAGAATACCCTGTTTAATTTTGCCCCCCCTCCCGCACCGCGGGCTCTACGGGCCATTTTGGCACGTCACTGAACAGTGGCATGGGGAAGAAATTTTCCCAAGTTATCGATACATTTTTTCCCAATTAATAAAATATATTCTCGAGAAAATAAATGCAATGACAACGATTTCCCAAGCCCGTTATTAATTAAAATGAACGATAGATGCGGATTAACGAATTTATCTTTATTCCGGGATTTTCAAAAAATCTTAGAATGGAGGACAATGAGTCTTATCAGTTTAACGCCCTTAAGACGCTGATTAATGAATTTATTTTTATCCCTGGACTTTTGAAAAATCGTTGAATGGACAGCAATGAATCTTATCAATTTAACGTCCTTAAGACTGATTAATGAATTTATCTTTATTCGGGCTCTTTCAAACAATCGTTGAAGGTCTGTCTGTCAACTACAGATACCCAAAGATCTCCTACATTGTCTGCTTTTTTATTAACATCAACAAACTTTCTTGTTTATTAAAGGCATCCAGGGTATCAATAGTACGTAATAATACGTAACCTTTTAGCCTTCCGTGCCTGCCGTAGAATAGAAAAACATTAAAATACAGGCTTATTAATTATTTCAAGACCTAGGCCAAGGGCGTACTTATCTTGGCCTATTAGAATAGAAGTAGAAAAAATAAAAAACAATTATAATGTACCCCACAAATAAACACAATTTGATCTTAAGTTATTTATTATTATTTAGTTTGTATTTGCCGCAGTTTTGCTTATCACTTGAATTATTATTTAAGTATAATCAAAATTCAAAAGTGTTTAAACATTTAAAAATCCTTAAACTGCTTGACATTAAAGTGGGACACACTCCTAATAGATTGTGTTGTTATTCTACGTTTTTCAAAACTTTCATCTCATAGAATTTTTAAAGCCATTTACTTTTAAGAACATTAAATGATTCCCATCTCATCCATCGCCGATAATATATTACGTGCGGTACTTCACAAGTTGTCATACCAATTATATTATTAAGATTAAAAGTCGTAAATAAAAACCAGCATTTTAGAGCTACTTTGTGTTGATTACAATTTTTTTCCATATCCTTTGACTAGGTTTTCATTTAGCCTAAAACTTCAAGTTCTTTATTTGTTAATCAAAATCCTTTTACTGAAAAGAAAATTTAATATTTTGATTATCGGTGAGATATTTTGAATATTATCGCTGATTTTGTGTTCGAGAAAATGTATCAAAGTATCTATTTTTTTGATCTGAAATATGGTACTTAACGAAATCCAGGAAAATAAGGGAAACTCCGATAAACTCAAACCCAAGATCAAGCAGGTGCTTTTACAGATGAGATGGACCGAATTATGAATGATCATTTATTATGTAGATTGTCAAAAGAATATGATGTTGTCAGATCAATAAAAACAAATAGATAAATTGTCGAACATTTTATTAAAAGATAAATGTGTAAAATACTATGAATGATTTTGCTTATCAGAACAAAGAAGAAAAAGTTAAATTTAAAATCTCCATTTAATAAGATCTCGTTGTGCTCATTCAATGTGCAATACCTTTTATTACCAACTGCAACGTAGGATAAGATAATCATCTTATATCTGAAAAGGCTGTAAATTGACTTCAGTACAATGTCAGTGTTATTACTTTTTAATTCGTGTTGAAGTTCGCTGTAATCATACTCAATTATCCTATCCATCTTGAGTTATTGAAATAACGGGATAGATATCCTGATATTATTTATCTTAGTTACGGATTAACCATCTGTGTCTTAGTTTACAATTTCCTTTGTTGAGTACTTATTTGTGACAACCGAAAACATGCAGAAAAGTGGAAAATATTATAATGTATACAATATGTATTAAGTGATTACCTAATAATTGTATGCATATTTAGACTGTGTTTTCTGTGTATGGTCGAATTAGTTACCAGTGCAGTTATGGGTAAAGGGAAATTATTGATGTTTTTATTGTTAATGTGACAGTTATCAGAAAAAAAAACGATAATTATGAGTTCATGTTCGTCTCTTATTTTTAATACAACATAGATTTAAATACAGCAATAAACCTACAAAGAAATCTCCAAAACACGATCAAATAATTTGTTGAATTTTTAATGAGTTTTAGATGTGTTATTTGAGACAAGCTACAAAGTAAAAATTTCATACGACTATAAATATTCAATCTTCTATTAGATATGGATGCAGTAATATATTAGATAAATAATAAAGGAAATAAGATATGTTTTTATTTGACAGGAATATTTTACGAAAAATACAAATATTAGTATTTTTTTATTTTTGACTTAAAATTCTGATAACCGTAAGTTTCTAAACATCCCTCCTCAGTAAATACTTTTGATATATATTTTAAGAAATGTAAAATTAACTTTTACATTATTTTGAGTATTTAGTTATTTTCAGCTTTATGCAGTTTTTGCTGACATCTTTTTGGTTAGGAACCATTTCTTGTCTCAGACTAATTTTCTGAAAAAAAAATTAATTGACTAAAACTTTTTTCTCTATTCTGAATATAAATTTGTATTTTTTATAAATAAAAAATTGATTATTTTTTATCTCTTTCCAGGGATTTTTAGTGTTTCATTCTTTCGGTGGCGGCACTGGATCGGGCTTCACAAGTTTATTAATGGAACGATTAAGTGTTGACTATGGAAAAAAATCCAAATTGGAATTCTCTATTTATCCAGCACCACAAGTAAGTTATTCCATACTATCATTTTAATATTTTTTACTGACTACTGATTGTGCGTAAGTCCTAGAGAAATCATTATATATATATATATATATATATATATATATATATATATATATATATATATATATGTATGTAGATTACCTTTTTTTATAATATGAAGCTAAATATCAACCAACTTTGGCAATGTTGGTTGGATCATTTAACTAATAAAATCCTTTGGTTAATTGTTGATTAATTATATTAATTAGTGACCAATCAAACATTCACAAAGCATAGGTGAAAATGTTTCTCCTCCTATGTACATCTTCTTCATATGAGCATTTAGATTCGCCATTGCGAAAATGAAAAATAAATGATCTTTTAGATCTTATGTTAGGAATATAAATGTGCATTGTCGCTCTGCCACTGATGCAAAATAAGCTGCGAGGTTTGTAAATGTGCATTGCTGATGCTCTGGCTGGCCATGAGCATTGTCATTATTTATTTATGATCGTTTTTCATCCATTATATCCGGGGCTGCCATGCTGAATGAATATAGCCATCTGAGGCAGGCAAGACCCCAACTATTGAGCCATTTACAATACCCAAGTCTGCAGCTCCTATTCTCTTGCCTTGATTCAAAATTCTTGCTCTGTTAGCCAACGAGCTGGTAAAAAAAAGTTTATTTATTTATAGGTATCCACCGCAGTCGTCGAACCCTACAACTCTATATTAACCACGCACACTACCTTGGAACACTCTGACTGCGCGTTCATGGTCGACAATGAAGCAATATATGATATTTGCAGAAGAAACCTCGACATTGAAAGGCCAACTTACACCAATTTGAACAGACTCATTGGACAGGTAATAATGAATGAACATTAGGATTAGACCGTGTCAAATTGAAATTACTAGAACCTTGATTTCCTTTACATTTATAATATTGCCAGTGGTATGCGCTAGGAACATAATAGACCTAGTGGAAGCTTGTCTTACATCTATTTATTTAATTTTTCATGAAACTTTCTATGAACTAATTTCAGAGGCAACTATGGGATCTCCTCTATTACCGGTGATAGCGAATATCTTTATAGAAGCCTTTGAAGATATTGCTCTAACATCCGCTCCACTAAAACCAAAACACTGGTTCAGCTATGTAGATGCTACTTTTGTTGTTTGGCCTCATGGACAAGATAATCTCCTGATATTTCTGGACCACCTTAATCAACAACATCATCATATCAAGTTCACAATGGAAATTGAATCTAATGGAAGTATTCCCTTTCTAGATGTATGTGTTCAAAGGAATGAAAATATTACATTAGGACATTCTGTGTATAGAAATCCGACGCATATAAATAGATACTTAAATTCAAATTCCCATAAGCATCCAGCACGAAAGAAATTGGAAACATCGACTGAAGCTCTCAGAGGGAATGGCTATTGCAGAAAGCTCAATTAAAATTTAAAATGTTTAATGGAATGCAAAATTTGACAGCGAGTTTCTAGATTTCTATAAGCAGCTTGTCAAATCCGAAAACTCGGTTAAATATTCTAAACAGCAATTAAGTTTTGTGCAACCGGCTGAGAAATTTGACTCCGCCAAAGGAGAATGATGAGATGACGTTAGCTAGTGTTGTTCTTCTCTACATATATAGCACTACAGACAAAAGAGGACGATTACTTTAGCGGCCCAACATACGCACAATCTTCAATATACATCAGATATTGGACAATGCTTGCGATCCCCGAAAAATATTCTATCGTTCTAGACAGAAGGAGTATATAAAATTCCTTTTTCCTGTGGAGAAGTGTATGTGTGAGAAACAGGACGCTTGGCATCAACTAGACTTAAGGAACGTAAATGATGTATTAAAAAGAAACAAATTGTTCAATCTGCTGTAGCTGAACACCACCATACCGCTGGTCATATTAAAAACGAAAAGGAAACTGGTTCTAGCATCAGTTCCAGGATTTTATAAATGAAAAATTAAAGAATCTATTGAAATATTTAAACATACGAACATTTCAATAGAGATACGGGTTACGGTCTACATCACACGTTGAAACCGAACTTAACACAGGGTAAGGGTTGGGCGAGCACGAGTCAGGTATAAAAGCCCACTTGAATTTCCTCAAGTTCATTCCGTGTTCAGATCTCGTGGAGTAAAGATTCCTGAAGATGCCTTATGCTATCGAAGGTTAAAGGTCGGATAGTAATTCCAATTTGACACGGTCTAATCCCAAGAACCATGATTTCTTAATTGACCAAAGCCGTGAGATCTTCCATTCTATGTACACACAGAATTCATTGATTTAAAATGAAATACCGAAAAATAACAAAAATATAACTTTAAACTTTCCCTATTGTATTAAATAAAAATTTATTTAAAATTGATAAATCGTGCATTATACCATTTGAGTTCTTCTTGTGTTCACACTATGTAGTATGGTAATTTTTTAGATTATGTGTAACATTTTAACCCGTAACGTGTTTATGAACTGAATTACATGTTTCAGACTAAATTCGAACAAGCTAAACTGCTGGACAGAGTAAACGGGACAAACAAAGAGTTTCTAAAGATCATTTAAATATATTTTAATCAATTTACATTTTAAAGTTTGCATTTGAACAAATTAATGGAAGACTCACCGGTGTTAATGTAACTGTCACCCCCCCCCCAGAATCATGTATTTAGGAAAATCTTTGCTTCCTCTTAGGTTATTCATGTACTTCCAAAAAGATCAGTAGCTATTATGTAAATAATTTTCAGTTTTGTGAATATAGACTTCATAACATTGTTGATGGAGATGTGAATACCTATAAAACAACTCTGAAAAATGCTAATAAGGCACCTGATCACCAGATAACTTTATATCGCTTAAGAGCTGTTTTTTTAGAATTGTTGTTCTTAGTTGTAGGAGAACCAATAGGGAAAATTGACCTTCTTCAAGTATTTGGCCGGTAAATCATTTCGAAGACTAAAAAGAGAATCATAAAAAATTTGACATGCAAAACTTATTGGTAATTTTATATTATATGAGATATAATGAAGACTATTTTGGTTTGGGTTTTGGGTGGAATGTAAATTGTGCTTAAAAAATATTTATTTTTACAAGTAATGTACATCAAGATCTGTTCTACCTTATATATCACAGTCGATTTTAATCAGTCTTGATATTAAATAATTGCGAGTAGTAATCAATACACCACAGCCATATTGCTTAGTGCTATTAGTTAAACTCTCATCGCATCGTTTAAGTTGAACCTATTTAATCCTAACTCACCTCTCTGAATATCTTCTGAAAGCCATCGATTACCATTTACAGTATTGCATTCAATTGCAAAATTGAGGCTTTTTTCTGATATAGGATCTATTGGTCAATGGGCCCTTTTTTCGGAGATTGTTTAAAATGGACCTCTATATTCTAAAATATAAATCCTGACATTTTCTTTGTGGTGTTGTGTGGTGAGGTCATTTGACATAATTACAGAAATCGTTTGGCACATATTTACTACAATGATATAAATAATAAATAGTAAATGCAGATTATTTTTAAATTACAATGCTGAACAACTTTCATTTGTTGTTATTCTAAAAACATTATTTTGCATATGGGAGGAGAATGCCTCAAGGTTAAAAGGCGCAGTGGCATATTAAGTATTAAAGAAGCTACAGGCCCACTCTGGCTTAGAGGCCTCCCTTCCCTAAGCAGCTTTCTTTTTAGATTTCGATATTTTAAAAGATTTTTTCTCAGATTATGTTATAAATTAGGTTAAGTATACTGGAAAGTGGGGTATAATTATAAAAAAAACTTACCTGCCAGACCTGTAATGTCTAATTGTTATTTTTTCGCAACGTTTCGACTAGTGTAGTTGTTATCAAGTGCAAACTAAAAGCTGATCTTAACACTACGTGTTTATGTACTAGGTGTGTGCGGTGAAGGTGACCTAGTAACGGTCGTTATTAGCTTTTTCAATACTTGACCTGCTGACAATTAATTCTGTTGTTACATTCATTAAATTCTTTGAATTTCCTTTTTCTTTAGTAATGCTCTTTGTGTATAATTTTGACGGACCACTATATTCTATGGTGTTTAGATCAAACATGCTCGGCAATACCTGATTTTGTTCAGACATTTTAATTTTAAGACGTCGCTTTGTTTCAATTATGTTTGATTCACTCACAACGAATTTGATAAATACGGTTCTTTCGATCACTGTGAATTTGAGTTGGTTTTAGTCAAGAATATTCTTAGCGTATTTCCAGATATGAATGCTGTTTTAATTCCCCTTTATTTGCCAAATCTTCTTATCTTCTCTGACATACGGAATTGTTGTAAGAGAGCTTAGCTTGTTGACTGGTCTTGAGCGTACATTGTTCTTCTCTTGACATTTGGAAATTTTGTTAAGAATCAACGTTTCGGTATAACCATTTAGCATGAGATCTTCTTTAGTACTGCTGATTTCTGCAGCTAGGGAGGGCTGATCGATGCATTTTGCCACTGCTTTATTATATAGAGTCATTAGGATTTCTTGCTTCGTAGCTGCAGAATGGTGTGTAAGCTTTCTGTAAACAGTTTTTAGTAATGTTATCACTTCTTTTAAAAAGAAAGGGTAAATATGAATCTTGATCATCTCTATCGTGAACTTTACAGTTGGGAGTATACTATTTAAATCCTCTAAGAACCCTCTTTAAGTTGTTGTCTTTGTTCCAATATTTGGATACCACTGTAGAGAGAGATGGAGATGTTTTTGGGAGTAGAACTTATCTTCTACTTAGAAATAATCACTACAAAGAAATGTCCGCTTGATAAATGATATTGCCTAGAGATTCTATACTTATGGAAACATTATGAAGAAATTCAAAAGAAAGACAATGCAAGTAACACCGAATAAAACGTTTATAACTTTATTTTCCACTATATTACACTATACCATGACAATTGTTTCAACACACAGTGTCTTCTTCGGATGAATTTTACAAAAGTTACAAAAATATAAATTTTATCCGAAGAAGACATTTTGTCATGGTCTAGAGTAATATAGTGGTAAATTAAAGATATAAACGTTCTATTCAGTGTATAATGGCTTTTCATCAAGTATCGGCTAACTCAATTGAATTTACAATGCAAGTAAGTTCTTTTCTTAGGTTAAAACGCCGTATTCGAATATGGTTATCCTCAAATTATAATAGAGGAATAAATAATAAAATAAAAAAAAACATTTTAAAAAACAAGAACATCAAAATAAGATGCTACAAAAATAACAAAAAATATTTGTGATATTAAGAGACATATAAACTTACATTTCGACTTTTTTAAAGTTAAACTTTTCTAGTCCTTGTATCTGTTATTCATAATCTAGTTGTTGGTCAACAGCATTCTCTATGAACATACTTGTCAAATTACTTAAATGTAATTAGTTTAATGAGGATGTAAATATTTGTTTACCCTCTTATGTGCATTAATTGAAAGTTAGTCGCTAGCATTACATTTACATAGTTCAAAAAATGTTTAAAACGGTGTTTACATTAGGAAATATAGACTATACATCGGTTTAGCAATAATTTATATATATCAACTCAGTTAAAAGGTTCTCTTATTTAGTGTTTTTAATAAAATTGAGATTTTCATCTTTAAAATAATTATTATCGATGTATGAATCACAGAAACAACTACTCTGGCTAATACCACGGTCGGTATTGAATAACACAGTTGATTCCTGACCTTCGTTACCTTCGCACCTGTGCGGGACTCCGCCATTAAAAAGAGGATGATACATCATCTCGCAAAGTGGGGGAGAGGATGTTGATAACATATACATTTCTGAGATGTTTTAACAATGTTTTTTCTTGATTTTTTTTTAATAATTTAATAACTCTTTTGCAGGACTTAAAATATAATAATAAAGTGAAACTATGTGCTTAATTAATTTCAGATTGTCTCATCTATAACTGCATCTTTGCGATTTGATGGAGCGCTCAATGTCGACTTGACTGAGTTCCAAACTAACTTAGTTCCTTATCCAAGAATTCACTTCCCATTGGCCACCTATGCTCCAGTAATATCTGCAGAAAAAGCTTACCATGAACAATTAACGGTTGCAGAAATTACAAACGCTTGCTTCGAACCAGCTAATCAAATGGTAAAATGTGATCCAAGACATGGAAAATACATGGCTTGCTGTATGTTGTACAGGTATGACTGAGAGTAGAATTTAATTTATTGTTATGGAAATTTGGTTTATTATAGACTTAGGTTGCAAAAGTATTGATTTTAAATTTTGCGATTACAACAAAAACTAAATAATATTATTGATATTAAAAAATACACTCTAACTGTGATTTTAATACTTCGATAACATTTTTAAAAATTAACTTTTCCCAACTTGTAAACAAGGTTCGGATAACTTGTTTCTTTGCCCTTTAGAAACACCTGTCGAAGTTGTGTAATTAATTACGTAGTTAAATAGAGTGTGAGCAAAAATAAAAAACATCTTACATGTTTGAGAAAAATTATGCAATAAAAAAATTTGCGATTACAAAAAAAATGCATAATATTACTAATGATAAAAAATACACTATAATTGTTACCGATTTAAATATTTCGATAACACTTTCCAATATTTAAACATGGTTCAGATAATTTTTTTTTTGCCCTTTATAAACGCCTATCAACGTTATGTAATCTAAAAATGATGAGCAACGATACAATAAAAGTGTTTATTATATTTTTTACTAGACAGGTACTTTTCTTACATGCAACAACAAAATTATGAATTTAACAATTTTCAGATTATTTATGTATCTGTTGGTTTTATTTTATTAATTTATTTATTGCTATTCTCTGAAATCAGCAAAAATTATATATAAAAATATTCTTGTCACGTGTCTTCTGTAGGTACACAAAAGAGCGATATAAAATATCGTATTAAAATGAACCCTAGGTTAGAAAACGAGCCGCATTTCGAAAGGGCGAATGAGATTAATTGTCCTATGTAACGGGTATTTTATACTATTTTTTCTATTTTGTGCAGTATATTCTAAAAAAATCATTTCCTGTAAAAATCATATTTACTTTTGAACATTTTTAAGTTGGTGAGAATGCATGCCAGAAGTGGAAATTACATGCACACCATCTTGTTTAACAATTTTAAGACGTGACCTAATGAATTCGAGGTATCCATGACTTGCATTGCCAACTTTGTAGAAACAAAAAGTAGTTTCGAAAAGAGGGCTATTACGACACTACTTTGTGTATCGAAAAGACCTGTTTATGATTGCAAAATAGAAAAAAATATGACTTTAGAACTTAATTTAGTATTTATTTTAATGTATACAAAACATTATAAATTAGGTATATAATGAAAACGTATACGAGATTTAAGGCAAACACTTAAATCTAAATTTAAAACAAACACTACAAACAAAGGCTTGACAATTTAGTAGCAAGTATGCCAGGAGGGATTGAAGCACTTATTGCAAACCGTGAAAGTACAAAGAACATCAAGTACTGGTGTTTAATTTATTCGTTACATTTATTTTTTAAGTAACAATTTTTATTTAACTAGCTATAATTGTATTAAATTGTGTTATAATTTGCTTAGTTTGCTTGGATTTCCTTGTTTAATAAATACATTTCTATCATAACTTTTAATGCAGCTTGTGATTTTTTAAATTTGTGTATGCTAATTTGCAACCCGAAATGACTAAAATTTTGCTTTGTTTTTGTTGAATAAAAAATATTCAAAGCAATATTGATAATTAATAACGAAGGTTCCAAAAATATAATTTTTAACGAACACTGTATATTAGATATATATTACTATAAAAAAGTGTGATATTGGCAGTAATTACTATAAAAAAGTAATGTAATTCAAAGCTTTAAACTTTAAATATAAAACAATACATATTAAGTTTCAGCTCTTTTGCGGACGCCACTGGCAAAAAATATTTTCATTTTAATTTTTTATTGATTTTCTAGAATTTCAACAAATAAATTAAATTGCCAGCAATTAATAACACGACAATTATATCAATATATACATTTGCTTCTATCTTTCTTTCTAGAAGAGAGATAAAAGCAATGTTTCAAGGTACTAACTTCGTAAAAAATATGAAAACACTTTTAATAAATACTTTTTTATGAAGACTTTTCAACTTTTTTAATTTTGCAGACCATTTTTTAATCACCCTATAGCTAATTACCTAATTAATTTCACATGACGTTCATAACCGGTCAATAGGACCAACTACCAAAAGAAGTTAAGAAAGGTTAATTTTCAAAAAGCTATTGCAGTATAAAAATGAGTCGCATTTTTCAAGATGCTTAACTTTTTTTGCACAGTATAGCTTTAAAATATTATATTTTTCATAGGGGAGATGTGGTACCAAAAGATGTCAACGCTGCTATCGCTACTATTAAAACCAAACGCACGATCCAGTTCGTTGACTGGTGTCCTACAGGCTTCAAAGTTGGTATTAATTATCAGCCTCCAACGGTAGTACCAGGTATGAATCCATGTGTTTTACTAAATAAATTGAAGTTTTCGTCTCAGCGAATATAAAGCGTTATTCGCAGATTTAACAACAAAGCATGAAATAATTACCATATACTTTAAGACTGCTGTTTGTAATTAGAAAAAAAAAACAGGTTATCAACTTTACATCCCACAAAAACGGATTTTTTTACTCTTTTTTTTTGAGAATTGGGTTTAAAGTAGAAACTAGTAAGGTACTTGTATATTTATTCAAATTTAAGTTTAATTTAATTTAACATTATTTAAGAAATTATTTAATAAAACGATATAGGTTGTCAAAAAATCTGGAATATTGCGAATGTTTCGAAAATTAAGGTAGCTATTGAAAAGAAAGTATTTAAGTTTAAGGGTTTTTATAGATTTAGAATAAGGAAAATATACAGAATCAATCAAAAAGTTATAGCATATAGATACAGCAAAGTTGCCTTTTCTTTAATGGAACACCCTGAATATTATTACATTTTCGTATTCTATTCCTAAATTCAACCGGTTACGCGTTACAAACAATTGAAAATCGTCATTTTACCAAAAGGTAAGTAATCACCTTTGGAATGTGTTAGGCAACGTCAGATAATAGTAATGTAGACAGTTGTCAAATTTTCATTTATAGGTAACTCAAACAGTAGAAAATAGGATGGTATCTTTAATTGAGAAGGGGAAAATTGAAATTTTAATGATGGTTGGATATAGCGAAAGATAAGAGAACACAAGCGTAACTATGTAATGTGTTCAAGTAGGCTTATCCCAATCGCTCCGCAATAACCCTGTATTGTGTAAGGAAACTACTGAAGAAATTCAACGAAACGGGAAGCGTGAAAGAGAGACACAGATCAAGCAGACTGAAAACAGCTACTAGTGGTGATACGGCTCTGGAAATTTTAGTTGAATTACATGATAATCCAAATTGATCGATTCGCCAATTTGGCCTGGACCACAATGTAAGTTACCAATTAAAATAGACATAAGTATAGATATTGCTCTGCAATCATTCCACTGTGGATGCACTCACGCCAAGCCCAAATGATTCTACAATTAAAAATCCTTCACCCAAACCGAAGATATGTCTGGTTTCAACAGGACGGTGCTCCCGAGCATTTTGGTTTAGAAGTGCTCCAAGTATTTCCAAATCGGTGGATAGGAAGAAAAGGTGAAATTGAATGGCCTGCGAGGTCCTCAGACCTCACACCTTTAGACTTTTTTTTGTGGTGTGACTTAAAAAATAAGATTTAGAAACATAGGCTGAATAATATGGAACATTTAAAGACTCGAATTAAAAGTGAAATACGTGATACATTTGACAACATCTTACGGGAATTTAAATACAGACTAGGGTATTGTCTAGCTAATAATAGCACATATTTTAAGAATTTCATAAAGTAATTTAATCTAAGTTTTAATTCATCCTTATTTTCTTGTTCATTTATTTAAAATTTGTATTCATGTGTCATTTTGATAAATAAATCAATTAAATCGGTAGAATCAGAAAACGAAATAATATACAGGATATTCCATTAAAGAAAAAGCAAATTTGCTTTGCTTTAACTTTTTGATTGACCCTGTATATTTAAATTTTCCTTATTCTAATAGATCTTTAAAAACCCTATAATGTTTGTCTTAAGTAATGTTCGCTAGTATTAAGGGAAACCCCCGCACCTACTTAAAACTTATGATAAATTGGCGAAAAAAAAGTCTTACTAGATATAAGAAAAAGAAAACTAAATTAACTAAATTGGCTTGGAATAAATACAAAATTCTAAGAAAGCTTTTTTGCAGCACTCTTTTCACACTAACCTTAAAAGGTTGTGGAAAACCTTCAACTACCTAAATCTAACGTCTAATAACAAAACTAACCTAGTAAATCCTGAAGATTTTGGTACTGCTAATGCATACAACGATTTTTTTTAACAGTGTTCTGCAAATTTCCTTGGGTAATGAAGAGTTTTTGAAAGAGAAATATTCTAATAAGTACTATTCCGAAAATATAAATAAATTGAACTTTGTAGGAATTTCAGAAATTCAGGTAAATGAAATTATTACCAACATTAAAATTAATGCTTCTAGTACTGATGGAATTAATCTAAAAATGTCGCCTTATTTAGTTCCACATATAACTCCATATCTAACTTTTCTTTTTAGTAAATGCCTGGAACTCCGGTATTTTGGAGAATGGCCAGTTCATCCCTCTCCCTAAATGTTCAAAATTCTCTTCTATAAAACATTTTCGACGCATAAGTATTCTTCCGACTCTTTTGAAGGGGCTGGAAAAAAAAATCGTTTCTTTAACTACAAAGTTACTTAAAGAAAAATAACATTCTACTATTAACAATGTCTGGGTGACAGTACTTCCATTGCACTTTTAAAAATGACTAATGACTTGTTTGCTGCCTGTGATAATAACCAGAATACCTATCCTATTCTACTTGATTATAGTAAAGCGTTTGACAGAATATTACATGATATTGTACAGATTAAGCTTAAATATTAAATGGTTTGATCAAATACCTTTAAATTTATTTATTTCTGAGCAAAATAGGCAGCAAAAAGTAGTTCACAAACATGATATATCAAACTCTGTATGTCTGGGTACAGGAGTTGCTCAGGGCAGCATCTTCGAATCTCTTATATTTTCCCTTTACACAACAGATTTGTTCACATTCCTGAGAGTCATTGTCATCAATACGTTGACGATACTCAAAATTATCTATCATTTAATAGTACATTCTTTGAAATAGCTGCTGATCAGATTAGCTGTGATTTAAAAACTATTGTCTTTTCAAGCACTGTAAACTGGCCTGCTCTAACCCAAAAAGACAAATACAGCATTAAAAAAATTCAGAACATGTCTGAACAGGTTTTTTTTCACATTTCGCCCAGCCTCACAAGTTTCGGATGGTTTAATATTGATAACGGTACACGCTTCAAATGTCTCGTTTGGTTCACAAAATTGTCAATGAAAAAACGCCAGTTAACTTATACAACGTACTTGAAAGAAATTCTGATATCCACAACATTACAACTAAGTACAACATACCCAGACACAACTGGCATCCACGCAATATTTAAACGTCGTTTAGCTACCTACAACGCTGTAATTATTAATAGTCGCCTCCCACTAGACGTCAGGATGGCTCCCAGCCTCGCAGCATTCGACGGCAAATTAAAACGATTTATTAATTCTACTATATCTGAAAAAATTACTGTGATCCTACGTTTATACTACTCTATAATTAATTATTGCTCATCTCATAAAATTCTATTTCTTAATTAATTTATTATAAGTTGATTACCATTATCTATCGTTAAAATTAACTAAGTTCTTAATAACTGCAAATTAACTTTTAAAAGTAACTAGTTTTCCTAAAAAGATACTTTGTTTTCTGGGTTTAACATAGGTAGTATAACTATATTAAACACGTTATTAAGTACCTACTTTAGATATTAGATATCAATAGTAGGTCTGATATAACTTAACAACAGATTATTTACCAAGACATCAAAAACCTATTATGGCAAATAAATTACCAACAAAATATGCGACCGAAGCTGCTACTTTATTATACTAAAGTACACGTAACAAAAATAAACATTAAAACTTGTAAATGTAGTGCAAAGCATGTGAGGAAAACAAGTGTAAGCTAAATATTATATTATGTGCCAGGCGGCGATGGGTCAAACAAACATGTGAAAAATGGAAAAAATTAAACAATATATTTTTTGTTTAATGGTTACATTTTCTCTTTGTCTTGCCATAAATATGACAAAATAAAAGCTTATATAGTTCTCTACAAAAAAAGTTTTAATAGACATTTTACGTAACACCAGCACTATGGCCGAAGCAGCCGCTTTAAGCTGGCTAATGCGCGTCGGACAAATTAAGCTATACATAGCACACCTAGAAATACGCCAGTGAATAAAAACTGTAATTGAAGAAATGCATTAGTCAGCTGAAAGTGGCTGCTATAGCGATAGTGCTAGTGTTGCGTAAAAAGTGAATTTTGTAAAAAATTGTATGAGCTTTTATTTTATGTACCACCATATTTATCGTATGATAAAGAAAAAATGAAGAATTGAATAAAATTCAACTTGTAGAAAGGTTAGAATTTTTAATATATTTTTTGTGACCCCCAAGACTAATTATTACCGTCATTTAATTTGTTGCTATTTAAAAGATTTGTTTTCTTTAAAAGTTTACATATGGTAACAAAAAGGGATAAATAATTACGAAATTGTAGTGGCGGATTCAAGGTTTAAAACTATTTTTTAGGGTTTTTCGCCTTATAAAATTGGAAAAAAATAAAAAATAAAATATATTTACGTTATAAATTCAATAGATAGTCTTAAGTTCTGGGTTCACTATGAAGGTACCCGAGGAACGACACTGAAAAATGTTTGTTTTCTGGACGTTTCGGGGGAAAGTCTACCCCCGTCTTCAGCAAACCCACAAATAAAATACTAAAAGCAGAATATTTCTTATGTTTCGTATCAGAAATATAACCAGAATGGCTAATGACAAAATGTCTGATGTCAATAAAGGTGTTATTTTTAATTGTTAGAATAAGGTGGGAAATACGTGTACCTAGAGTATGTTCATTTTAATTTATTGTATTTTGAGGTGTCCTTTTTTTACTTTAGTATTTAGCAAATTTAACCAAGTGTTATTAAAACTAACGGAACAAGATGCTACACATTTATCTTTATTTAATAATATTAAGGCACTTTCTTTTATTTTACGTTTTTTGGAACATGGTTCTTTTGCTAAAATACTAGAAGCATTCCAATTAATTTTATGATTGTTATCTAGTGCATGTTGACAAATGTTTGATTTTTGAAATTCCCTATTTTTTATGTATGTTTGGTGTTCTTTAATTCTTTTGGCTAATGGCCTATAGGTTTCACCTATGTAAAATTTATTGCATTGACACGGAATTTTATAAATAACATCTTTTGTATTTTCTTGTTCATTGTTCGGTTCAGGTTTTGTTTTTGTAAGTGTATTTTGTGTTTTAAAGATCATTCTGATGTTAAAACATTTACCTATTCGTTTTATTTTATCTGATAAATTAGGTATGTATGGTATAAAGAGGTTTGTAATTGGTCTATTTTGGATTTTTTTGTCTTTTGGATTCTCAAATTCATAAAAACTTTTTTCAACGAAATCATTAGGATAATTGTTTTGATTTAAAACATCTTTTATACAATTTTTTTCTTAGTATTTTTTGATAAGTATGTCTAAAAATGGAAGTTGTGGGTCTGTTTCGTTTTCAATAGTAAATTTAATTGTTGGTTCTTTGGTGCTAATATGATGTAAAAAATTATTTAAATGTTGATCGTCATGTTCATAGATACAAAAAATGTCATCATTGTATCTCCACCAAATAAGTGGTTTATGATCGTAATTTTGAATATAATTTAACTCAAAGTTTTCCATAAAAATATTACTTAGTAAAGGAGATAAAGGAGACCCCATAGCCTTGCCAAAATTTTGTTGATAATATTCGTTTTTGTATTGAAAATAAGTGGTTTTTACACAAAAAGTTAGTAATTCTAGAATAGTATTAATATTTAATGATGTACGTTCACTAAGATTGTTATTATTTTCAAGTTTATTTCTTACTATGTTTAAAGTTTTATCTACAGGTACATTTGTAAAAAGACTCACGATATCAAAACTTACTAGTGTATTATTTATATTTATTTGAATATTAGACAATTTCTCAAGGAAGTGTTGTGAATTTTTTATATATGAATTAGTGTTACCTACTAGCGGTTTTAATATATTTAAAAGAAACCTAGCTAAAGGATGTGTCGGTGAGTTTACGCTACTTACTATTGGTCTTAATGGTATGTTTGGTTTGTGAATTTTTGGTACCCCATAGAAATACTATTTCATAGATTTAATAAAACTCAAATTAAAGTTGAAATTGACAACATAAAGAGATATTTACATGAACAAATTTTTTATATGATTTTAATTACATATGTAACTGTGTTCAATATAGCTATAAACTAAATTTTGAAAAACAAATTCACTTAAATAAATTTAATAAACTTTTACAAGAGAAATTAAATAATGAAATGAATTTTATTAAAAATAACAATTTAATAAACAAAACTGCAGTTACTTTATCAAATAGAGAAATTTCAGAGTCTGAAAAACTTGTTCTTTCTAAAGGTTTGAATTTTTCAGTTACACAAAAAACAATTCCTAAGTTTGATATCATTTCAGCAATTGAAGAAACGGCTCAAGATCTACCAGATGATCAAACAGATGAATTAGAACTAAAATTGCTCTTGAAAAATCGCTTAAAATTAGATAAAATCTCACCCCATAGAACAAAAAGCACCAAAAACACTTCAATCAGATAACACAATTAAAATTCTTCCAGCAGATAAAGGCAATGCAACTGTTTTAATGGATTTTACTGACTACGATCAAAAAATTATCTCACTTATAAACGAAAACACTTACTCGAAATTAAATAAAGATCCAACAGAACACATAGAAAGACAAATATACACTATGCTTAAAAAACATAATAACCAATTTATAGATATTGAACAATTTAAATTAACACCACACCACAGTAAAACACCACATTTCTATGGGGTATCAAAAATTTACAAACCAAACATACCATTAAGACCAATAGTAAGTAGCGTAAACTCACCGACACATCCTTTAGCTAGGTTTCTTTTAAATATATTAAAACCGCTAGTAGGTAACACTAATTCATATATAAAAAATTCACAACACTTCCTTGAGAAATTGTCTAATATTCAAATAAATATAAATAATACACTGGTAAGTTTTGATATCGTTAGTCTTTTTACAAATGTACTTGTAGATAAAACTTCAAACATAGTAAGAAATAAACTTGAAAATAATTCATTAAATCATTAAACATTAATACTATTTTAGAATTACTAACTTTTTATGTAAAAACCACTTATTTTCAATACAAAAACGAATATTACCAACAAAATTTTTGCATGGCTATGGGGTCTCCTTTATCTCCTTTACTAAGTAATATTTTTATGGAAAACTTTTAGTTAAATTATATTCAAAATTATATCATAAACCACAAAATGACATTTTTTGTATCTATGAACATGACGATCAACATTTAAATAATTTTTTATATCATATTAACACCAAAGAACCAACAATTAAATTTACTATTGAAAAGGAAACAGACCAACAATTTCCATTTTTAGACATACTTATCAAAAAAAGACATACACAGTTTTGAAACAAAAGTATACGGAAAACCTACACACACAAACAGATACTTAAACTTTTACTCAAATCATCCAATCATGGTTAAAAAGGGAGTTGTAAAAAGTCTATATGATAGAGTAAAAATAATTTGCAAAGATCAAAATTTTAATAAAGAAAAAAATTTTATAAAAGATGTTTTAAATCAAAACAATTTTCCTAATGATTTCGTTGAAAAATGTTTTTATGAATTTGAGAATCCAAAAGACAAAAAAATCCAAAATAGACCAATTACAAACCTCTTTATACCATACATACCTAATTTATCAGATAAAATAAAATGAATAGGTAAATGTTTGAACATCAGAACGATCTTTAAAACACAAAATACACTTAGAAGTAAACTTACAAAAACAAAACCTAACAATGAACAAGAAAATACAAAAAATGTTATTTATTCCAAAAAACCTAAAATAAAAGAAAGTGCCTTAATATTATTAAATAAAGATAATTGTGTAGCATCTTGTTCCATTAGTTTTAATAACACTTGGTTAAATTTGCTAAATACTGAAGTAAAAAAAGGACACCTCAAAATACAATAAATTAAAATGAACATACTCTAGGTACACATATTTCCCACCTTATTCTAACAATTAAAAATAACACCTTTAAATTGACATTCATTGACATTTTGTCAGAGATTAGCCATTCTGGTTATATTTTTGATACGAAACATAAAAAATATTCTGCTTTTAGTATTTTATTTGTAGGTTTGCTGAAAACGGGGGTAGACTTCCCCCCCAAACGTCCAGAAAACAAACATTTTTCAGTGTCGTTCCTCGGGTACCTTCATAGTGGGCCAAGAACTTAAGACTATCTATTGAGTTTATAGGTATATATATTTAATTTTATATTTTTTTCCAATTTTATAAGGCGAAAAACCCCAAAAATAGTTTTAAAAAGGAATAAAGCAAAGCGAAAGTGTTTCTTATATAACATTTGAAGTAAAGTGTTTAAACTATAAAATTTGTTCAAATCTAAAAAACTTTAACTGCAAAATATAAGTTTTTCGAATGAAAATTGTGCATATTTTTACTTTAACTTATAAACTATCACAAAACTTTTCCGATACCAAATTATAATAATTATTGAAATGTTTTTATTTTGTTAGTTTTTCAATCCTTCTATTTATTTTTATTTGCCGTAATCACAGTAGCTAACGAAAATAACAGAACACTAAGCAATTGATTACTCCTAAAATATAATAAAAAACCACGTGACACACTCTACAACTTTTATTATTTTTCTCTACCTCATTGAGCAAAAAGTTAAGTGAGTGTCGAATTTATATTCAATATCCCTGTACATTTATCATTTTAAAAAATGTTTTAAAATTATACCTAAAATTGATTAAAATACAGGGAGTTTTATTTAAAAAATAATACATTTTGCTGAACTACTTTTTTACCCACCTGTTTACATAAAAATATTTTTACAAGATGCACAGTTGGTCACTTCATAATATTTTAAATGTGTTTTATTGCCAAATTTATTCTATAAAGCATAAACAACGCGGTGTTGTTGACTTACACGGTAAATACTACTTAGCTTCCTGTCAAAATTTTATTACTTATCTAACTAATTTACTACCTAAACTCCACCTAAATCTTAATATTTATCACCTTCAGAAATAAATAAGTTTGTAGAAAAACTTTATGAATTTCAAAAATCTAATAATCTAGGTAAACCTAGTTATCTTGCTTATAGGATTTATGAAAAGCAACCGAACTCCACTTTGCGACTTGTTACTACAAATCAAGTAACTAAACTAAAACTAACACGAACACAATAGCTTGCTATGTTTCCTTTTGATATCGAAGTAAAAAATGGTAGAATTAGTAATAAAAAGGTGGTAAAACTTACGGTAAATAAAAAAGTGGTAAAGTCAAAGATTGAGCACCATCAAATCGTGAGCATCAATAAAACGTGAGAGCCAAATTTCTAATGCCGTTTCCGTGTGTTGCAATGTTTTTATAGGATTTATACGTTGAAATTGACCTGACTAACAAATATATAACTGAAATGCTCTTTTGTACCTAAAGTTACTTTTTGCAACTATTTTAGTTACATTTTGTAACTAAAAATACTTTCCAAAAGTAATCGTTACAAGATACTCAACAAAAGTATCTAGTTACGTATACTAGTTCCCATAATTAAAAAAGTGATTAAGTTACCATAGAGTAAGTTAGTTACTTTAATTAATTAATTCAACCATTATTTGAATCGCAGGTGGCGATTTAGCTAAAGTTCAAAGGGCAGTATGTATGTTATCCAATACTACCGCAATTGCTGAAGCCTGGGCAAGATTGGATCACAAATTCGATTTGATGTATGCCAAGAGAGCTTTTGTTCATTGGTATGTTGGTGAAGGTATGGAAGAAGGTGAATTTTCTGAGGCCCGTGAAGATTTGGCTGCACTGGAGAAAGATTACGAAGAGGTAACTAATGAATAAAACAATAAATAAAATATTTCTAAGAAATTGAGTGTGTTCATATGTCACTCACAGCAAGATGAGCATTTTTGACCGTAGGCTGGTATTTTAAATTCTTCAGCTATGAATTTCTAGTGTAGTAAATGGCCTGAAAACTGTAATTGAAACCAAAATGCGGATGATAATTTTATAAACCTCGAACCATAATATCTATTCACATATGCGTTTCTATAATATAACGCTATATAATAAGCAGTTTCACTGTCCTCTCAAAATGGTGTGGCAGATATTATCAATTTTACAGCAATTATTGTCAAAAAATGACATTTGCAAAAAAAATGTGAATTGCAGTTGATAATATTCGCATGAATACTGGCTGTATGTAAATATTCGAATCTGGAGTCAGATTTTTTAATTTTTTTTATTAATTATAGACGTTGAAGACGTCTATAATTTGTTTCCGTTATAACTGTCAGAACATAATTAAAATATATAGGATATACATATTTTGTTATTAATCGTTACGTTTTGAATAAAAACTTATAACAAATATATTTATCATTTACAATTTTTGTCTTCAGTTTATCGAGTATGACATTATTTGGTAGTTTTCAATCTAACCTCTTTTTCAGTGGCGGCTCGTGGATTTAAGAACGGGTGAAGCGAAGCGTAGCTAGGTGTACAACGTCCAAAATGGCTATTTTTGAACCTTTTTATGATGTTAATTATCCATAGCTTTGGAGCGTTTTTTAATACTTAGGGAAAATAATATGAATTTATAAGATTTTAAATATATTTTTTTGTTCTTAAAAAACAGTTATGTACCTATATCTTAAAGTTAATTTCGATTCGATTCGATCGATGCAAAACTGCTTCCGCGTCCGATGATCAGAACGCACTAATTTACATTAATTCTATAACAAGCGCCTGCAGCCTGCAGCAGCAGTTTTATGTCGATCCCTTGTCTATTTGACTTACATATATTTGCCATTGCGTTGCCATAGCAACTGCCATAAACTTTCGCGCTTAGATTTGCGCGAAAGCCGGCGTGCGAGGAGAGTCTGATGCGGAATTTGTTACTGCTGATTCTGATTCCACAACGGGTCGCGTTTTTAAGTCATTATTATTATTTTGAGTATATAATGCACTAGTTCTGATAGAAAATAATGGTATAATTAAGTGAATACATAATACAAAAAAGCGTTATAACAAAGTAAAATTTTATATTAGGAAAAGAGCAGTGGCGGCTCGCCAGCGGTCGCGGGGTGTAGATTATAAAATGCTTAATATTTTAAAAATATTTTTATTTTCAAGTAAATTGTTTGGAAAATATAGGTGAAGCGGCGCTTCAACCGCGACCCCTGGCGAGCCGCCACTGCTCTTTTCCTAATAATAAATTTTACTTTGTTATAACGCTTTTTTGTATAACATAATTAACAAATTAAAACATATATTAAATGTATGTAGTTGGTTTTTGTCTCCTACCGATTTTCAACAAAATTTGCCGAAATATTTATGAAAAAAAGAGATAAATTGTAGAAATATAATATACAATTTGATGATTAATTACTCAAATACAAAATGTTTACGAATAAATCTGACTTCAGATTGGTGATCAGCATAACAAAATCTAGAAGTGTGCTTAAAAATTGACTAGGCATTCTGTTTTGGTTTTAAACTATAGGCTAAGAGAAAATGTCTAAGTGAAATGATTTTTTTATATAGTCTAGCAGATGACGTTTATAAAGGAAAACGTACAATACATAATTAATTCGGTTTTATTTTAGGTTGCAGTCGATTCTATTGAAGGAGAAGCCGATGAAGGAGACGAGTACTAAGATAGAAAAGAAACTATCCCGCATTTCTTAGCAATAATAATTTTTTTTACGCCAACTGCTTTTTTTACTATTAATATTATTTAGATTAGATAGTAACGTAGAATCTTATTTAATTTTAATACTTAATCTGAAACGACATATCTATTTATATAAAATGATATTAGATTAGTTTAAGTAGAACCTTTTATACTTTTTTATAATAATATTGTTTAGGTGTGTTTATCAGCTGGTTTACACAAATAAATATGCGGTAAAATTTTATAACGAAACCAAAACTGATAAATAGAATTAAGAAAATATTCTGCCTGAAGTGCTTTGTTAATTATTATTAATAAAATAATTTTGATAATATATGTCAGATCAATGCGTGAATAAATTTTGCAAACTGTTTTTTCAAATTGTCTTTTATTCGCCTTGATTGTTTTTGATTAAGAAATTGACAGGAATCTGAGAGATCGGAAATAATAAGTTTTGATAATTTGATACAGCCAGCACAGCGTATTTAGGATTTCGTTCCGGGAGAGATCCGTGTCTATAACTTTTGTTCTTGACTAAAAAAGTCCTCATTTTCATGTTATCTGATTGAGTAATTTAACATGAGAAAAAGTACAAATTTATCTCAAATGCCCATGCGTCTGGCATACGTTTTTGTCTTTGAAATACAACGTATTTGATAAATTATACTTTGGATGGTAATACTTAATTTAACTTTGTTTATAGTAATAACCGAGGAATTCCAAGTTAATATTCAAACCGCAACCTTTAAAATTAGATAGCAGTATTGTAGTCATTCTGTGTATAGAAAAGCTTTAAACATATTTGTGTGGTGTTTTTTGTGAATATACCGAGGTCTTCCTGTAGACAGAAAAAGTTGTTCCCTTTAAGTTATATATTATTTGTGAGGCATATTCTAAGTTTGAAACGGTGTTTTTGTATTTTATGTTATATTTTATAAATTTCTGTCAGCAATGAAAATTTCCTAGCAGAGTTTAGAGCAAAATTATCAATATTCCCAATTTAGACAATGTTGAACAAAAAATAATCATAAATCGCGTAGAGTGGAAAAAAAATTTGAGTTCAATTTTGAAGCAAATCAATGGGGATAACTCCGGTGATCGTACGTACGGGCTACTTAACCCTTCTGCTAACCTTTAACAAAGAAATATTTTGTCGAGAAACCACCACGCATTCAAGACATATTATAGAAGAGCTCAGTCTTTATTGCTTTTGTCAAAAGATCGAAATCCATGTCTTCAGTTAAATTTCCTCACTCTAGGTTTCCATAGATAGCGGCTTTAGGCAAAGTCACTTATTGCAACCCTTATGTTTTTATTAATTTATCTAACTTTTTGCAGGGATAAAAAACAAAAAGCTCAATATATTGATATTTTATAACACTATGCAAATAAATTATTTATTAAATAACTAATATTAGTTTAGTTGTAGTACTACAAATATGTTTAGAAAGTCAAAATAAAACAAAATTATTCATTTATCTGTAAGTATATCATATATATATATATATATATATATATATATATATATATATATATATATATATATATATATATATATATATATATATATATATATATATATATATATATATATATATATATATATATATATATATATATATATAAAAAATAGTTTATTAAATAACTACAAATATGTTTAGAAAGTCAAAATAAAACAAAATTTTATCTGTAAGTATATATATATATATATATATATATATATATATATATATATATATATATATATATATATATATATATATATATATATATATATATATATATATATATATATATATATATATATATATATATATATATATATATATATATAGTATATATATATATATATATATATATATATATATATATATATATATATATATATATATATTATATAGACACGTCTTTTTCAAACGACGATCGCGATTTTTTTCGCTCTTTATGGAATGGTTTCTATCTAAACCTGTTTGAGAGCTTCGTTGGGAGTATTAAATGATATATATATATATATATATATATATATATATATATATATATATATATATATATATATATATATATATATATATATATTTATGTATATATATATATATATGTATATATATATATATATATATATATATATATATATATATATAAAAATTACTAGTCAAAAAGGCATACTTGAAAAATTGAGGTTATTCACATAAAATAATAGAAATATATTGCTGATCAATAGATCTTATCAACAAATTCCAAAAAATACTTTTTTTCTGTTGGATATGTGAAAAAATATACAACGGTGTTTTGCACATCGTTTCAGTAATGGGAATCATAATGCATGGAAAAGTCGAACATTTCTAATGAGACTCCTAGCTTACTTTTCGCAAATTTAAAACATCGGAACCGAGGGGGCCCTTAGGCGTTACAGACTGTCAAGATACGTTTTCTACTAAAAACTAAAACACGGTCACAGCGGTTAGAGCGCCTCTAGCACCTGACTTGCACCTAGTGGGAATGTAATGCAGCATGGTTTGTAAAGGATTGAATACGTCAGTTTTCGAGGGTCACAATTAATCTCAAATGTGTAATAGACAAACATCAGTACTACCACAGTGAGCCTCTTTGCTCCTACTTTCCACTCATTGCGCTTACCACTTGAGCCACTTTGCACCTAGTTTCAGCTCTGTGTGACATTGATGAGGAGGGAAATGGCGTTATTTGTAAAAGATTAGGCATTTGGTGCCCTTATACCGGACTTGGACCGTGCTGCAATGGGTTAAAAACATGTTTCATTCACAGGTCAGGGGCAAGACATCGTTTTCCACTTGTTCTGCACCAGGTATGAACCCTTACGGGACGGGTACGAAAAGAGTAGACTACTAAGTACTTGAAATAGCTTCTAGGGGAACAGGATAAAAAAAACCTGACGCGCACATGTGAGGCTAGGGACTTTTGAAATGTTGTTCAGCACGCTTCATAAAGTTAGTGTACCAATTTTTAACTCAACGGTATTTTTTGCTGAGGTTTCCCGATATTTTGACTAAAGCTTCTGGGACTACTATATTAAAGGTCATGATTTGTATAAAAAAACTGTAATTATTTGAATATACATTTTAAAACACACGGAACTCGATGTTATTTAGAAACCTTTTAAAAGTTTTACATTAAGCATTTTTTTTTGTAGATTTAGTCCAATTTACAAAATAAAATTATTCATTATTTTCCATAAACCTAGACAGGACGTTGAAGGAATACATTTGATTTTTAAACATCAACTATGCTATTGTCTCTAGCTTCACGCTCTATGAAATTCAGCTAAATAATAATATAATTAAGTCAATCAATATATTAATTTACAATTCTTAGCAAAACCATCTAACATATACCTATAATTTCTATTTTTCCGCTGTGAATTATTAAACTATATTGACAATTTTAAGATGTCAGCTTTTCCATTTATTGATCAACTAACTACAAAAATAGGGTCAATATACTAAAAACTTCTCATAATTATTAATCCATTTCGGTCTGAACCGGTGGTAGATGATTTATATTATAGTGTGTCGATTTTGGCTGTTTTCCCTTACAGAGAAGTCGAACATTTTAGATAATTATTAATAAATTAATTTGTTTAAAGAAAAACAAGTATGGGTAGTATGGCAAGTTTGACAGCGATTTGTACGGAACCTTGTGATAAATTTGAAACGGCCGGAGCGAAGTCGAAAAAACGGTTGGTATGATTAAATTAAAGAACAGTAGCCGTTCTATACTAATTCCAATAATATTAATAATAATAATGATAATAATATTAATATAAATAATAACAAAGATAATAGAAATATTAACTAGACAGTAATAGAACAATAAATATGATGCAAGTAGGGTAAAGGGACGCAAGTTCGGATATGTGCACCTCTGGACAAATCAAAATTGCGATCACCCAAAAGAGATAGGAACTTAACGAGATATTTTAGGAAAATTAAAATCTTCTACTAAAGTAAATTTGGTTGTATTTATACCTATGGTTATTTTTTATTTCTATTCTCTTGTACGTTTTAATGATACATGGGAAAGAATAAATGTTTGTATATATTCTAACTTACATTTAATTGAGCACAAAAACTAATTAGTGATGGTTTGGAGTATATTTAGAATAACGGGGCAAATTGGGATACTGGTCGGTGAGGCACTTTGGATGTTGGGTTGAAACAGGTGATGCCAGAATACAGAATAATCGATCCAGAGCATACAAATCTCAACTTCTAGCCCGTACCACCTCTCTAGTAAAATTTGGCAGTCCTTCAATTTCAGACACAGCTTTAGATCCTCTTTAACCCCTGGAAGTTTGAAGAAGACAAAGTGACTACGCCCTCAAACCGAGAGGGTTGAATAGACTGATGTCAACATGGCGACTTTCGACATCCCCAAGTAAATTCAGTTGCCACCCTTATACTAGAAGAGAGCAGCCATTAATTTCCATGTTAAAATGAATTCTTTAAAACTTTTACATCAACAACAATTAACATCCTCAGGCGATACATAAAGGGACATGTGATGAAGCAGAGGCTAATTGGAAGCAGTCCAAGAACAGGCTTTCCAATTCGTCACAGGCTAAGGTGAACTGGTGGCTGTCTAGCACTCGCCAGACCATAGCGAATTTGGTTGCAAGACTGACCGGTCACTGGAGACTCAATTCATTTATACGTAATCCATTCCGTCCTAATTATTGGGCAGGTGGGGCAGACTCAGAAGAAAAACCTTCAGATGCTAATCCTACCTAGGGAGAAGTTTAGAACCTGGGATTGGCATACGTTGCAAGCCTGATAAACGAAACAACTCGAAGAGAGGCTAGGAGTGGTTCAGGATGAAAGTGTGCGAAAAGGGGATGGCGACTGCAAGCGACAAGGACTATTTAGTCCTGTTTGCAGGGCTTTGCCTACTCTTCTCCACCATTCTAATACGTTACTACAGCATAATACTATTTTCATTGTAGGGGATAAACGAGAGTCTTAATACTTTCCATGTTTAATACAAAGTTAAGATTAGCCCAATTAAGCTGTGTAAATATTTATAAGAATTAACTGATTTTATAATAGGTCAACTGATTCCCTGATTTGTACAGTAACTATATTTAAGGTTCTTTTATTTTTTGTAAAAAAAGGTGCCAATGGACCGATATGAATAGTGGTTTATGCAGTTTTGGATAGTGCTGGTTACAATCAGATACATGTTAAAACACAAGTAAAAAAACACGTTTCTTTTAGATATCTTTTTTTAGTTGTAACTTGAAACTTAACAAAGTTGGCTAATCATTCTACCAATACTGCTGTGGATAGATCATCAACTGGAGGAAAGTGAAATCAACTTTTTATTACCTTAAAAATTTTATTTCGAATTCGCTATAATCAGCAGTTGTGAAAAAATTTCTTCTTTGTGGCGAATACGGCGACTAACACGTAACTGCCGCAAATGATTTGTTCATCAACTAAAAAATAGTGGGTTAATTAAGAACGAATACCAACAACCACATAATAACAAATTACCTAAAAGTGTATTCAAGACATTGCAGTCAGATTCCAGGTCAACACCAAAAAAAACGAATATTTTTGAAATTTGTTTTTCTTGTGGTATTCTGAAATAACTCTGAGTCAGATATTATATATATATATATATATATATATATATATATATATATATATATATATATATATATATATATATATATATATATATATATATATATATATATATATATATACATTGACACTGTTCTTAAACCATGGTTTATACTAAAAGTTTTTTATTTTTCTTGGGTATAGTTTTGATTAATGTAACTTATTTTTCTGCAATTAGCTCGACGTTTCGCTTCTTGTTTGAAGCTTTTTCAAGAGCATTTTATTGCATGTCGACAATTTTATTTACAGTAACATTTTGATAGTTCTAGAAGTTCTAATTCAGAAATTTGAAATACACAACAGTATTGCTATTTAGTGTCAAAGATAATGTCAAATTTTGTAACAAGAAATATTCAAATTTTTTCTGTTAAAATAAAAATTACAATAATTATTTGAAACTGGTCCAATTTAGCAACGAAGAAAAAGTAGATGTTACTGGTGTTTGGAGAATGCAGGTCACAGCGTTAATCTAAGAGAAAAAGATGAAAGACTACTACAAATCATGAAAACACTGCTGCTGTAATTAAACAGGTTGATAATAGCCCCAAGATATTCCTATAAAAAATAAATGAAAATACCGTTGTTTCCTAAGTTCATCGTAGCAAATTTTAAATAGAAACTCTTTCCGCCCTTAAAAACTAAATTAGTCTGTTAATTAGAATCAGGTTGTCCGGCTAGAAGAATTGATTATTTAGCAAAATTTTCCGATTTGTACAGCCAAGATGAAAATTTTTTCTTGACCATTTTCAGAAGCGACGAGAGTGAAGACGCATATAAAACGGATTCCTTATTGGACCTCAGTTTTATGAGGGCACTTTAAATGCAGATAGCTATTTAAGATTTTTTCAAACTACACTTCCGACCTTATTAGAAGAAGTGTACCTTAGGACTAGAATTAGTATGTGGTTACAGCAGGATGGAGCGTCTGCACATATATATTTTAACATGTATACTGATTGTAACCAGCACTATCCGAAACTGCATAAACCACTATTCATTTCGGTTCTTTGGCATTTGTTCTTTTTTTTACAAAAAATAAATTAACTTAAAATGTAATTACTGAATAATGGTGGTGGAGAGAAGGCAAAGCCCTGCAAACAGGACTAAATGGTCCTTGTCGCATGCAGTCGCCTTCTCCTCTTGAATGAACTGAACCACTCCTAGCCTCTCTTCGAGTTGTTTCGTTCTTTTTATCAGGCTTGTAACTTATGCCATTCCAGGGTCCTAAACTTCTCCCTAGGTAAGGTCAATATCCGGAGGTTTTTCTCCTGAGTCTGCCCCACTTGCCCAACAATTAGGACGAAGTGGACTATTCCATATAAATGTCTTGTGAGTATACAGTGACATAAGCACCACTAAAAAGGATCAAATAACAAATTTAAAAAATCGGTAAATTTATTTCTATATTACGCTTAATACTTGCACACAATTTGAAATTAATCTAATAAGTAGTTTTTCAAGCTGATTTTGTACGTTTTATTAGGCAGCTATTTTGTTTTGCAGTTTTGGAATCGTACCAAAATGTTACCAGTTCATCTTATGTAACTCTTGATTTTTCTGCAAATTTGAGGTAAAGTGGATAACTAGTTTTTTACTAATAATTTTCTTAACGTTTCACTAGGCCGCCATTTTGTTCCGCCATATTGGATTTTCACCACAATATTGCCAGATCATTCCCACATAACCTTTAGTTTTTGACCAACAGTTGAAGTCGGATAAGTAGTTTTTTAGCTACACCGCGAACGTCTGACAGACCGATAGAATTGAGAAAAAATAATTTTGGCATCTAGGGACGCTAAAACGTGAAGATATGTAAAGCCTAGGAGGGTTATTTTTTTTCACGGTTCATTTTGTTCCGCCATCTTGAATTGTTACCACAATTTTACCAGTTCATCTTTATACCACAATTAATTCTTGCACAAAATTTGAAATCAATCTATTGGGTAGTTTTTTCAGGCCAAATTTTTAATTATTATTAAGCTGCCATTTTGGTTCGCCATCTTGGATTGGTAACAAAGTTTTACCAGTTGATTTCCACGTAATACTTGATTTTTGATTGGATGAATAGCTTTTTAGTAACAATTTTTTAAAATTTCAACAGGCAGCCACTTTGTTTTGCCTTATTGGATTTTTAACAAAATATTACCAAGCCATCCTCATGTGATCTTATTTTTGGTTAGTCAATCAGGTAAGTAGTATGCCGCGAATAGACTGACAGACAGAGCGATAGACAGATCGATAGACCGTCGGAATCGAAAAAAACATGTTTTTCGGCATCTAGGGACCTCGAAACGTTTAAGATCTGAAGAAAGCTCGGAGGGTAATTTTTTTCAAGATTACATTTTTATACTTCCATTTTATGAAGGAAGTTAAAAAAGAAATAAAAACTGTAAATAGACATCATTTGAGGTATTTATCAGACATGAGCCACCGTACCGTCTAATTCTAAAACGCTTTTAAAAATCGGTAAATATGCCTTTACCCACAACTTCTCTCGTACAGAATTTCCCTACGTATATATAACATAGTCTCCTATAAACTATAATTTATTTTGTTTTTTTAGTTTTTAATTTATTGTTTTTATTCCTATTATTATTATTTATTTTTCACAATTTTATTTACCACGTTTTTCGGGGTCTAAAGTAATTTTTTCACGATTACAATATTACCCTCTTACTATCTAAATATAAATATAATAATAAAACTATAAAGGAAAGCGACTAAAATCAATATCAAATACATAGTCTAGTACATACGTTGTTACTGTGTTATGTACCTAGTAATTAGATATTTGTTAGACTCCCATTTTAACAATATTTTTTATTTTTCACTACTTTTTTAAAGTCTATAATGAAGATTGGTGTAAAAATTATTAATGCACTTTTTTACTTCTGTAGTAAATATTAATATATTCTCCCTGGTAAATTTAAGGTCAAAACAATTACACATATAATAAAAATGAAACAGCATCTCACGTTACATGCCTCGAATGTTTTGAGAATTTAAATGATATGAAGCAGCAAAAATCCTCATAACATTTAACATTTGCACGATAAGAAATTTTTCAATAATCTCATTTGTTTATCGCATTTTCAAAAGACATGATCGCAAATTTGGGTATAAATACCAAAGTTGCTAAAGTTCTGCTTAATTATTTAAAAATCTCTGATAAGCTAATTAGTTTCGGTAGTGCTAATACAGTGGAAAAACACAGAAAAATGAGTACCAGGGTTTTCAAATCTGTAGCGAACTCCTACGGAATTGAAACTTCGGCAAATGCGGCTTACACGTAAGTCCTAATTTTATATTCTTACAATATTGGTTTTAAAAAAATTAAGCTGTCATCCTAAAATTATGACAATTTTTTTTATTACAATATTCAATTTTACCAAAAAATCCAACTAAATATTTTTAAGTGATTTTTTTAGGGTGGAAAATCTTAGTCCAGTGTCTTTTCTCGTAATTCGCCACCCCAATATGGGCTAAATTTTAAGAGCCAGAAGAAATGTTAAATATAAAAGTTGTAGAGTTTTTTATGTAGTTTGTAGAAAATGATTAATAATGTGCTTATCTTAATAATGTGTACCAGGACCATATATATTTTTAAACGGAACACGTTTTGCGTTATAAACATGTCCAAAAATTGGGGCCTCTCCTTGCATACCAGGTTTAATACCTTTTAATAATCAAATATATATATAGATATATATATATATATATATATATATATATATATATATATATATATATATATATATATATATATATATATATATATACTGAGTGTTGGTACTCTCTAGAGAAACTCATATATATATATATATATATATATATATATATATATATATATATATATATATATATATATGTATATATAAGCTGGAAGAACATTGCAAATGAATGCATTACTTCTTATGGCCGGGTTTTTTAGATTTCTCGAGTGAATTTAAAGATGATAAAGTATTAAACCCATTTAAGGGCCACATAATATAGAGGGTGTTCCATTTAAAGAAAAGTATGTGGAATCTGCTATACATTCTTGAAACATAAATGGCAATTTTATATAAATTATGTAATAAATAAAATTAGTATTGCCGATGCCGGTGTGAAATCATGAGGAAAGCACCACTCAATTTTTATTTCTCAAGGCGGCTCATCAGATCACAAAAATACGAGCCAGTAGTGAATGTAGAAACACAATCTTACTTATTAAATTGCCTTACTAAGACATACCAAAATATAGTGCAATATATTGAAGAACACTTGAAAAAAGGGTACCTCTCGAAACCAAAGCGTTTATAGAGCTATTAAATTTTCGCCGTTTGTTTATGAATCACCTTGTACATTATTTCGGTGATATTTTATCGTTTAAAGACTTCCGTGATGTTTGCGTGGTTAGTACAATATGTATCGAAAAACTTTGTTTTGTAAACATGTTATATTATCAACTCAACTCAACCGCACATACATTGTCTGACCTACCGGGTTATGAGTGATCAAATCATGGTATGGTTACTTTAATAACATTTTAATTTAAGAATAGCTAGGAAGATAAAGGTTATATAAGAAATTTACGATAACCTTGCTTTTGCCATGAAGGGTAATTTACATAGAATATCTAAATTCTAAACCAATTAAATATTTTTTTAGTTTACATAATTACTAATTTATATTTGTTTGTGTTCCTTAAGTTTCTTTTGGAACAATTCGTTTTTAGCAAGCTTTATTTGGTTTCAGTCCTTCTGGCATTCTTAAACAATATGCAATTTTTGTATATTTTTTGTATGAGAAATTAAAGATAGCAGTTCCATCTCGGAAAAGTATTGTTATTTATGATTTGATTCGACTGAAAATCAGAATCTAGGGGTATTTAAGAGTGCATATTATTAATTTAGTCAATATTTGATAATTCTAAATGGCGGACTAATTTTGTTACTTACCCAATCCAAGATGGCGGAACGAAATTGAGGCTTAATAAAATATTTAAAAGTTCAGCCTATAAAACTGCTTAATGTTTTGATTTCAAATTGGGGACTATAACTAATTGTGCTATAGGAATCAACTAGTAAAATAGTGATACTAATTCTAAGAAAATGTTTCAGGCTGAATTTTTAAATATTTTTGAAAAAATCATCCTCTCAGGTTTTACATATTTTTACGTTTTAGCGTCGCTAAAAGCCAAAAAATATATTTTATCAACACCGTCAGTCCGTCTGTCGGTCGTTTTGTCTGTCTGTGAGTTCGCGGTATAGCTTAAAGACTAGTTAGCCGATTGACATAAAATTTTGGTCAAAAATTAAAGATCACATGGGGATGACCTGATAAGACTTTGGTAAAAATCCAGTATGGCGAAACAGAATGGCGGCCTAGTAGAAAGGTAAAAAATTATTATTAAAAAAATACTGATCCAATTTATCTCAAAATTTGCAAAAACATGAAGTATTATGTATGTATGTTGGAATCACCTAGTATCGTTTTGGTACGAATTCAAGATGGCGGAACAAAATGGCGTCTTAATAAAAAATTTAAAAATTCAGCCTGAAACAACTGCTTAGTTGTTTAATTTCAAATTGTGTGCCATAACTATGGGTGGTATAGGGATCAACTAATAAAATAGTGGTACTAATTCAAGATGGCCGAACAAAATAACGGCCAAATAAAATGTTTGTAATGGCAAAAATGTCACCTTTTTAGGTTTTACATTTCTTCAGCGTCCCTAGATGCCAAAAAACATGTTTTATCAATTCCGTCGGTCCGTCTCTCGGTCTGTCTGTCCGTTCGCGACATAGCTTAAATACTACTTACCCGATTGACTTCAAATTTTTAAAGGTTATATGGGGATACCTGATCTAATATGGTGGAACAATGTTAAAAAATTTTGTTAGAGTGTCGAGTCTTTTTTTAAATTGTCGACGTTTCGCAACTTAATTGTTGCATCCTCGGGAACCTATATTATCAGTCTTTACCTACTCTAGTCCGCATATATTTCCTAGACATTATATTTTTAAATGGTTTTCATTAACAATCCTCTTATTGTTATGTTAGAGTGGTGTATTATTTGGGGTTAGGTTCCAGTAAAAAAACAAAAATCTGTTTTTAAGTAGATGTGTATTATTTGGGGTTAGAAAATATCTGCGTACCAATTCAACATGATGTAGCAGAATGGCGGTATGTGTCAATGTAAAATCTACTTAATGAATGTATTTTAAATTATGCCCAAAAGTCAAGTGTGGCATAGGTAGAAAGAAAATGCTAAAATATTGATAGGAATCCAATCTGATAGAACAAAATGGCGCCCAATAAAAATGAAGACAGTATATATGACACATATATAATGTGACTATGGACTGCTAGCTAAATTGGGTCACACTTCACTATTCTTAACAAACGGAAAAAAATCATAACGAGGGAAGTTCCGGGTAGTAAAGAAAATTTACCGATTGTTTTATATTTGTAATGAATAGGGACAAGACTTTATTGACTTTTTCATTTTAACTTACAATAGCTTGTAATTTGTTTGTTATAATATTAATTGTTTCTCAAGCACTTTGGATGGATTGGCTAGCTCAGTGTATGAAAAAATTAATAAATAAAAAGTAAAAATAAAATTATAGGGTAAATATAGATTTATAATAACACATTTTAGGTCATAGGTGATATGAATGTTTAGACACCAACAAACGTGGGGTGCCAAAAAAGGGAAAAATACAGGAGATACTGCATCTTAATATTACTGTGTATTTGTAGCAAATATTATGTCTGGCGTTCCATACTTTTTTTCATTATAAATTTATATACTTATATGTAGCCCAAAATTTCCTATTATAAGGTTTATGTCTCTTTGCTCAAATTTTATTTTTTATTTTTTAGTTCACTTTATAAATGCATGGTTTTGAATCACAGGTTTTTTTTTCATTATATTTATTTTACTTAGTAAATTAACTTTATGTGTTTCGTGGGTTTAGGAGGGCTTTGAAAAGACACAATTGTATTCTGTGCAACTTTTCATAGATTTATTTCCACTTTATCAAGTACTAAAAGAAGCAAAGCACATTTGAGATAGATAAAAAATAAATTACAAACACATGCTCCTACCTGAACATTGTTAGCATGTGTTTGTAATTTATATGTTTATTTTCAATCTCAAATGTGCTTTGTTTCTTTTAGTGCTTGATGAAGTAGACATATATCTACGAAACGTTCCACAGAATATAACTGTGTCTTTTCAAACCCCTCCCAAATCCACGAACAACCTGAAGTTAATTTTAAAGAAATTGGGAGACAAAGTTCAGGTTATTTCAGTAATATTTTTCAAGTTTCTATAAATTTTAAAAACCAAATTCAAATTGAATTCGAGACACTTGTCTTTTATGTTACACAAAACGATGGAAGGAATATAATACATTTCTTATACAGCCCAGTGAAGAAACCATGGCGAATATTTTGACACCCTATTCATTATAATAAACTATAAATAAAAGTTAGGGATATCAAAATTCGTAACTCATTTTTGACTTAATAATTTTAAAAATATTTAATATACAGGGTAAAGCGAGACAGTGCCAGAAAGAGCAAATTTTCGGCTTTATAATTGCGGGTTGAAAACGTCATTTTGTGTGAGTGTGAAAGAGAGTATTGCAAACACCTAAAAAATATAGAGCTCTACCATTTGTGACGAGAACTGTGGAGGCAAGTTTCTTTTAGATTGCCTATATCAATAATGAGATAACATTGAAAATAAACAGTGGGATTATAAGATTAAAACTAGGGAGATCCGTGCTAGAGTATAATGACTTGACGTAAAGAAAATCCTATTAAGTTAGGAACCAACATATACATAGTATATTACAAAAATAGTGTACCCCTTTTAACTCACTTTTTAAATTTATTAGCGCCTAGTGCGATATTTTTTTTGATGCACTGCCCTAGGGAATGGGACCCTTTTTGTTTTTTTTTTACGTCAGAGGGCAATCGTCCCAATTTTACCTTTTTGCTGCCACATGAGACTTTCCGGCGTGCTATCGATGTTGATTGTAACGGTATATTTTTCCCCTGCGGAGACATTTATTTGCACAGTTACTTTTTCTTGCAACTCCCTTATATTTAAAAGCCTTGTAAAAACTAGACAAGAGAGAATTTTTAGAACTATCATGCTTTTTGATATTTGTTAAATATGTATCTACAGCCGGACAGAAATTTTCAGGGTCTTCGTCGATGTTTTTTAAAACAAAACTATAGTGCTCCGTCCACTTTTCTTTCACTGTTTCGACCGAGGAAGTATTGCTATCCTCAATACTTTCTGCAAAGTTTCAGTAATTTTGGCTGTTTCTAATCTAACACTCTGGTCATCTTCCTTTTGTAGAGGTAGGAAAATTTCCTATAAGCACAAGTGGGCCATGCGCCATGTTTGCTATCACTCTGATCGCGGTTATAAAATGTTAAAAAGGATATTTTGTTGAAAATTTCTCACTTACCTCTAGTTCTTCTTTATTTCCCAGTTTGCAGAGAATTATATTATTATCTTTGGCACTTTTATATTCGTAATTACCAGGTAATTCAGGCATTTTTCTTTACTTTAAAAACAAATTAAATATTGGCATACAGTGGTATAATAATCAACGTATCAGTCAGGTGCGTGTATTGTTGCCTTATAAAAAGAAGATGGAGCTCTGTGTAAACAGCAGCCGGACGCGTCTGCTGAATACAAACCTTGTTCGGACCACCGATATTTAACGAATGGATAAGGGGTCCGCTGTTTACAAATATGCCATGTGTTCATCCAATTTTCTTTGCACCATATCCCACGCATGTTTTATACAATTCAAATCTGGAGATAAAGGTGGCAATCTAAGGTGGGGTATGCCATTTACTTCAAGACAACGGTAGCCCTGTGAAGTCTTGTATTGCCGCCTAGAAACAAAAACCCATCCCCTATAGCAATGTGAAAATTCACAAGACGTTGTTTATAACCTGCAGGCACGTAGCCTGAAATTCAGTTCGGGGGGGGGGGGGCGGCAAACCAAAAATTAATTGAGGGAGGGGTGGGGTTCCAGACGGTCAAATCTCACGAAACGTAGTAAGAAGCATGCCTATACCAAAATTTTTTTAGAGTTTCGGGGGGGGGGGGTCTCGACACTAGAACTGCCCCACTGGCTACGTACCTGTACTATTCACCATTCATATTTACCTCACATATATAAAGATTGGTGCGGCCGTTAAAACATATAGTACTCGGCGCAACAGACGCCTTGATTTTAAATGTATATCACTTAACCTTTTTTTTATGGTATCAGTAGATAAAGCGGTTCCTATTGTGTTAAGAAAATCTTGAGAAATAATTTATGCAGGTGGACAATGCTTGCCTTCTTGCGCTTAAGTAATCAGTCGATCTTCCCTTGGATTTGTTTTTTTGGGACGACCTCTTCTTCGGCGCTCGAATACTGCAATGTGCCAGTTTCGTCAAAACGATGGTTGAGTTTTCTTATGACACATTGCATCGCACAGTTCTGCGACATGTTCTTGAGAACGACCACTATGAAGCATGTTGACTCCCCGACTGGCTTATTCGACACTTAATTTACGCCCTACCATTTTAATAATACAAACTCAAATTTTAAGAATGTAAATATACTTAAGATGTTCACACTATAGTGGCACTGGGTATAGGTAAATAAAACATTTTCACATATCTGTATTTGTCAAGAATTTATTAATACTTTAATTATACCATAAAAAAAGTATTATTTATTATGATTACTTTGATATAAAGTAAATTACTTTTATGTTATTTTAAGTTTATGTTTTGGTATGTTCTTGGTTTAGGTTAACTGTTGAAAGTAAGAGTTGGCGTTCCAAAAAAACAAATAACTCAAGGGAAGATCGACTAATTACGTTAAGCGCAAGAATTATACTATTGTCCACCTGCCGAAATTGTTCTCAATATTTTCTTAATTTAACAGGAACCGCTCTGTTATTGACACCATAAGAAGAAGGTTGGTGATATAAATTTAAAATCAAGGCGTATTTTGCGCCGAGTTTCACTTACTCCACTGCATATGCAGCAATGATAGGAATGGGCTAGAGCACACATTCATTGGTGGAATGAAGAAAATGGAGTCCTTTTCACTGATGAATCTAGGTATTTTCGGATAGTCGTAGAACACGTCTGTGGACTTTGCCAAAAATACCACGTAATAGGCATATAGTACAAATCCCTACCGTGGAGGATCAATAATGATTTGGGGAGGCGTATGTTTTAACGGCCGCACCAATCTTTATGTATGTGATGGAAATGTGAATGGTGAGCAGTACAGACAGCAGGTCATAAACAACGTCTTGCCGAATTTTCACAATGCAACCTAACAGGACTGCTATTGCCTTGAACGATCTAGAAGAAAATGGCAAACCCCACCTTAGATTGCCATCTCTATCACCAGACATGAATTCTATAAAACATGCGTGGGGAATGATGCAAAGCAAATTAGATGAACGCGTGCGGGCAGTACAAACATTCGATGATTTATGAAAAAATCTTCCAGAATTATGGAATGCTGTTCCAGAGCATATGATTAATAATTTAATTGACAGCAGGCCAAGAAGATGTCAAGTCGTAATTAATGTTCGTGGCGGTTTTACTAATTAAATATTCATTGACTTTTTGTTATTTTAGGTTTAGGTCTTGGTATATTCTTGGCTTAGGTATATATATATATATATATATATATATATATATATATATATATATATATATTCTTTTGAATAATCGAGTATCATTTTGTTAAAGGGAGATGATATAGACAATCTAAAACTCAAAAAAGCTTCTACAGTTCTCGCCACAAATGGTAGAGCTCTATATTTTGTAGGTGTTGAGAACACTCTCTTTCACACTCTGTATAATGGACACATGCTCGCCGTTTTTAACCCACCGTTATAAAGTCCAAAATCTGCCCTTTCTGACTCTATCTCGCTTTTCCCGGCATATTAAATATTTTAAAAATTATGACAAGTTAAAATATCCCTAATTTATAAGGAGCAGTTTATTTTGTTGTTTCGTGCTATTAAATGTACATATTTACATAGTTAGATAACATAAATAACACTTGTTACTTTTCCTTGCTCTAGGTAAAAAGAAGCAAATTTAGGATACCATATTTTTTATAGAAGAAGACAGAAATAGTTTATTCCGATGAGGATTATGATCGTCAAATTTTCTTTTGCTACACGTGGGTATATACACAGATGTATAAAAAGAACAATGAGAATTAATATTTTTGTATTAAATATTGATTAAAGGAATTTGATGATCTGATTTGTCTATCGATCTTTTACCATAACATTATAATAGTTTTACATTAATAAACTTTTCTAATAAAACGTTAGAATGAAAAGCTGTAAACATAATAAATATGTTTACGTTGAAAAAATTATGTTTAAGAAAGTTATTTTTTTTTTATTTTCTACATCACTGCCAAATATCCTAAAAAATATATATACCTCAAACATTCAAGGTGGTCAAAAATTGTGTACGGTTATAAATTGTGGATCTATAAAATTAAATCAACTGAAGCAAAGGTTAAACACTTTACAAACAATACCATTATTTACAGTTTGATTATTTTACTTATCTGATTTATATCACGGTATAAACAGCTTTATGGTGTTTAAATTTCAATTATTCCTTTAATTTATTTTTTCTCGTTTTATGACACTGATTGATTAATTATTGTAGATTAGTACGATTTATTTTTTACTTGGTGCATAGTTAAGTGGGTTGTTGTATTTTCATTTTTCCGGGAAAATAAACACTATACAATTTGCAATTTATTTCATAATTTATTTTATCATAAACTGAAGATAAAATTAATTAGCCCCTAAAAAATCTAAAAATAGTAGTAATCTAAATCTAAATCCCTACACTGATCAGTTAGTCTGGACTAGAAACTGGCGACTATTATATATACAAGGTGATTTATAAATAAATACAGAAAATGGTATAGTAATCCTGCAAGACATTAAGAAAATATCAGAGTCAGTTTAAATTCTCATTTCTGCTTTTGCACATAAACTACACGATATCTGCAATGTAGGTTAATGTGGGCCCCGATTACTTTAGCAATTTTATTTGATCTCGAAAAACGCGTAGGTGTTTAGTAAAAAAAAATATATTTGCTTAAAAAAGCTTAAAATATGTTTCTAACTAATATAGCACAATATCGGAAAGTTTACATTAATCAATTAACAAAACATAAACTGAAGATAAAATTAATTAGCCCCTAAAAAATCTAAAAATAGTAGTAATCTAAATCTAAATCCCTACACTGATCAGTTAGTCTGGACTAGAAACTGGCGACTATTATATATACAAGGTGATTTATAAATAAATACAGAAAATGGTATAGTAATCCTGCAAGACATTAAGAAAATATCAGAGTCAGTTTAAATTCTCAGTTCTGCTTTTGCACATAAACTACACGATATCTGCAATGTAGGTTAATGTGGGCCCCGATTACTTTAGCAATTTTAGTTGATCTCGAAAAACGCGTAGGTGTTTAGTAAAAAAAAATATATTTGCTTAAAAAAGCTTAAAATATGTTTCTAACTAATATAGCACAATATCGGAAAGTTTACATTAATCAATTAACAAGAATATAAACATTTTGAAACAAAAAAATAAAATATGAAAAAATACTGAGTTGTCGATAATCTTAATGAAAAAACCAGCACTATTACTCGGGACGCTATAACTCTAGAACTCCTCTTACCGACGAAGGAACACATTCTGAAGTAAAAGTGAACTGATCCTTAAGAAAATTGTGAGTCTGTTTCAAATAATTATAGCTTTTTGGGTATTTGATTTTTACTTCCCCTCGACAACGGAAGTGTTTCAATCGTGAAAAAAACACCCTCCTAGATTTTTCAGATCTTTACGTCTCAGATGCCGAAAAATATGTTTTCTCAATTAAGTCGGTTTGTCTGTCGGTCTGTCTTTTCGCGGCACAGCTAAAAAACTACTTATCCGATTGACTTCAAATTTTGGTAATAAAATTAATGGTCATATGGGGATGACTTGGTAATATTTTGGAAAAATCCAGTATGGCGAAATAAAATGGCCTCTAATGAAATGTTAAAGAATTATACTAAAAAACTGTTTATCCAATTTATCTGAAATTTTGCACAAAAATCAAGTAATATCTAAGAATTAATAGGTAAAATTTTGGTACAAATCCAAGATGATGTAATAAATTGGCATGGCAATAAAAGATTTAAAAATTCAGCCTGAAAAAAACTATCAATGGATTGATTTCAAATTGTGTGCCATAACTAACTATGGTATAGAGATTAACTGACAAAATTGTCGTTTGAATTCCAGATGGCGGAACAAAATGGTGGCCGAATAAAATGTTTGTAATCGTGAAAAAAATCACCCAGTCAGGTTTTAGATATTTTCACATTTTAGCATCCATAGATGCCAGAAAAATATGTTTTATCAATTTTGTCGGCTCGTCTATCGCTCGGTCTGTCTGTCTAAAATGTCACGAATCTAACGTGACGTAACAAAGTCGCGGTATGTACCAATGTAAAAACAGCTAATTGAATTATCTTTTAAATTATACCCAAAAATCATGTGTGGCGTAATATGTTGGATCAAATGAAAACGCATATGTATTTCTAAATGACTCCGTATTGAACGAAATTGGGTCACACTTCACTATTCCTAATGATTTCACAACGAGCGAAGTTCCGGTTAATGGTAAGGGATTTTTTAGATATTGCGAAGCATTGTTGGGAAAAGCATCGACTTCATGTTGTTGCTAGTACCCATTCTTGAACGTATGATAAGTTATAATTCCCAATGGACCTTTATGATACAATTATCGCATCGCTGTAGATAATTGGGGCAGAAAATATTTTATTTTATCATTTTACAAATTAACCAAGGACAACCACAGTATGAATGTCGACAACAAGAGTTTTTAAAATATCAAATGTTTTTCTCGTTGACAAATCAAGATGTTTAGATTTTTTTATTTTTACGTTGCATATCAATTCTTGGGATAAGAAATTTATCTGACGTTTTATATTAGTCGGTGGCCTATTAATATATACAGGGTAAAACATGAAGTTATGTTTTATCTCAGTGGCGCAGTTTTCGTAAAGGATCTCCCCAGGACCAAAAAATAACTGATGCCTAAACTCATTCATAAATACATTCATAAATAACTTATATAAAAGTGAGATTAATAAAAAATCCATGGGGTTGGCGGGGATGTAGCTACGCCAGTGATTATTTGTTGATTAATATTTTGTTTTAAATTATTTTGATCAGTGCTAGTAAAAAGAAATTAATTTAGAAAAACAAAAATTGCTTATTTCTTAAGCACATGTTTACAAATAGATGGCACAGAAAACTTGGGTATCTAAAACTTAATAAAATCATCTTTAAATTTTTATATACTTAATTATCGGTATTGCATTGCTGGCCTGATGAAAATCACTTTAAATGGAGAAAAAGATAATAATAACCAGGCCGCCGTTGTGTTTGGCCATATTGGATTTTTATCAAAATGTTACCAGGTCATTCATATGACCATACATTTTTGACCAAAATTTGAAGCCAATTGAGTAATAAGTTTTTTAGCTGTGCCGAGAACTGACAGACAGACAGACAGACCGACAGAATTGTGAAAAAATATTTTTCTGCATCTAAGGACTCTGAAACGTAAAGATCTGAAAAAATCTCGGACAGTGATTTTATCACGATTACAATACTTCAGATAGACAGACCGACATATAGACTGACGGAACTAAGAACATATTTTTTGGCGCCCAGCGACGCTAAAACGTGTGTTAAACCTGAGAGGGTGATTCTTTTTACTATTACGCACATTGTATTTGGGCGCCATTTTGTTCCGCCATCTTGAATTAATGCCCTAGTTTTACTAGTTCATTTCTATACCACAATTAGTTTTGACATACAATTTAAAATCAATACACTACGTAGTTTTTCAATTTTTTATAGTTTTAATAAGCCGCCATCTTGTTCCACCATCTTGGATTCCTACCAAACTTTTTCCAGTTGTTTGCTACATAATACTTGATTTTCATGCAAAATTTGAGATGAACTGTTTAAGTAGCTTTTTAGTAATAATTTTTTTATCAAGTCACTAGGCCGCCATTTTGTTTCGCCATATTGTATTTTTGCCAACATTTTCAGACCATCCCATACGACCCCTTCATTTTTGACCAAGTTTTTTAGCTATGCCGCGATCAGACAGACAGGCAGGCCGACGGAACTGAGAAAAATCTTTTTCGGCGTCTAAAGACCCTAAAACGTAAAGATCTGAAAACATCTTAAAGAGTGATTTTTTCACGATTACATTCTTCCCTTTTACGAGGAAACTAAAAATCATATTTTAATAAAATATTTTAAAGATCGAAAATCATTTTAATAGTGGTACCTATACTTATATAATTTCATATCACCAGTTTCGCTCTAGTAATTTGAGAAATTGTAAGTATACAAGTTTTGTTCATCGTTTCATAATTTTTTTATGAACCATCTGCAAAGTAGTCTTTGTGAATTGCGTTGCATAATGATTTTTACACTTTAATGGGCAACACTGCAAATGTTACCAGAGTATGTGCTCCTCGGCAAAAAAACAATAGTAAAAGTAACATCTGTGCTAGGTAAGTTTTTATTTTATATAAATAATTTTGTTCTTTAGAATCATTTAATTAATTTAAGAGAAGCTTGAATATTTGAAAGACATTTGGAAATCGAAATATACCTAATAAAAATCGGTAAACTTCCCTCGTTATGACTATTTCATTTTATTGAGAATAGTGAAGTGTGACCTAGTTTGATTCAGTGCATAGATATTTAGGAACACATACACTGTCTTTTCAAACATTTTTATTGGACGCTATTTAGTTCCAACATATTCGATCCTTACCAATATTTTACCAGTTTCTACCAATGCCATAATAAATAGTTTTTACATTGACACATACAGCTATTTCTTTAGGTCATGTTGAATTCGTACCACTTTATCCTTATATCATATTTAATTTTTCTCCAAAATTTACAGTCAGTTCAATAAGATTTTTTTTACGTTGATTTTTAAACACTTTATTTGATCGCCATTTTGTTCCCCTATCTTGAAATCATAACACAACTTTACCAATTTGTCTCTAAGTCACACGTAATTCTTGCACAAAATTTGAAATTAATCTAATAAAGGGGTTTTCAGGCTGTTTTTTTTTTTTAATATTTTATTATGCCGCCATTTTGTTTTGCTGTCTTATATTTAAATTAAAATGTTACCAGTTCATTCTTATATACACCCTTGATTTTAGTACAAAATTTGAGGTAAATAGGATAATTAGTTATTTTTAGTAATACTTTTTTTAACGTTTCACTAGGGCTCCATCTTGTTTCGGCATATTCAATTTTTATCAGAATATTACTAGGTCATTCCAATAATTTTTGACTAAAATTTGAAGTCTATCTGATGAGTGGTTTTTAGGCAAATTGACAGACCGAGAGACAAATCGACAGACGAACTGCCGAAATTGATATAACATATTTTTTTCGTCTAAGGACGCAAAAACGTGAAGATATGTAAATCGTGACAGAGATCCTGAATTTCTAAATATTATATGAAGCCGCCTTTTTGTTCCTATGTACTTGATTCTTGCGTAAAATTTGAGACATATTGGATAATAAGTTTTTTTAGTAATAAGCATATTGGATTTTTAAAAAATATTACCAGGTAATCCCCATATGAGCCTTAATTTTTGACTAAAATTTGAGGTCAATCTGATGAGTAATGTTTAAGCTATGCCGCGAACTGACAGACAGACAAACCCACAAACGGACCTACGGAATTGATAAACCATATGTTTTGGCATCTAGAAACGTTAAAACGCGAAAGTATGTAAAACGTGAGAGAGATTACCAAAATTTTATTTGGCTTCCATTTTGTTCCGCCATCTTGAATTAGTACCACAGTTGTACAAGTTCATCTCTATACTACAATTAGTTATAGCACACAATTTGAAATAAGTTCATTAAGTAATTTTTTTCAGGCTGAATTTTTAAATATTTTATTAAGCCGCCATTTTGTCCCGCCATCTTGGATTCGTACCAAAATTTTACCGGTTGATTCCTACATAATACTTGATTTTGATGCAAAATTAAAAAAAAAATTGGATATGCAATTTCTTAGTAATAATGTTTTGTTCGATTTTTACCATAGTGTTACCAGCTCATCCCCATATGACCCTTAATTTTTGACCAAATTTTGAAGTCAATCGGGTAGGTAGTTTTGCCGCAAACAGACAGACAGACAGAGACCGACGGAATCGAGAAAACGTGTTTTTCGTCATCTAGTGACCCTGAACCGTAAAGATCTGAAAAAATCTCGGAAGGTGATTTTTTTCACGATTACAATACCCTTTTACGAGGGAAGTAAAAAAAAAAGCAAAACTTAAGCTTATAAAAACCATTATTTATGATGCGACTGGCGAAACGGAACTGTTAAGGCACAAAGCGAACAGATCTAAGTATTTAAACAAAATATATAATAAATTTTAATAAAGCGACAGTGAATTCTAATATAAGAATTTGTCTATTTGCTAGATTTGGTGGTATACTTATCTATATAGGTATTACACAGGGTAGCCGAAATTCCGTTCCTAAATTTGCAGAAGTTATTTTATACATAATTTTTTTTTTAAATTGTATGAACAAGGGTCCGGAAACGCTTTGTTTTTACGATACAGGATGTTAAAAATTTAAATATTTTTATACTTATACTTATCTCCTATTTTTTTAGATATATTTAATTCAAATTTGGTACATCTTTTTTAATGTCTGTAAAGTGACCATAATACATTTTGAAAAATTATATATATTAAAAAGTTTTCTGGCCAGAACTGCTTTCCACTCCAAAAAAATATTTTAGCGACCCTGACGTAGTTTAATAGTTCTATCGGATTTCCTGCTTTATTTTAAACACATTTTATGTTCTTTGAAAATGTTTAATGTTTGGCTCTATTATGAAATAATTTAAAAAACTGTGTTTAAAAGATGGCCTGTTTTGGTGGATTTTATCTTATATGTCCTGGATCCCAGGGCCAAAATATGATTTTAGCGCTGCGCTTTTGATAAATTAAATTCATACATACTTAATTGTGCTGCGATACCGCCCCTAGATTCGTATGCCCTGAGTCCACTTGGTGTTTTAGTTATTGAGGGGAATGTGTCATGCAATAAATGAAGTTTATATGTAAGCTGATCTCTGCGGTCTCGAATATCTCGATCATCACAGAGATGACTTTTTATGCATATATTTTTCGACTGAAAACAAGCAACAACTAGACTCCGCGTCTAATATTGTAGATTTAGCTATATGTAATCCATATTTCTTAAATCTAGATTATCAAACGAGCAGCTGTAAGTCCACACACGCACACTCCATTTTTTTTGTAACTTCTCTTCACCACTATCGAACTAGACTAAGCCGTAAAGAAATATTTAATTAATTGTTGTAAAATCTGATATTAAAACCATCAAAATTGTCCATGTTTTTAAGTTATATCAGAAAGGTGCAAGGTATCAATATAAAGTTCAAGTCCAAACATAAAATTTCCAAATTAATCCGACAGAAGTGCCAAATTAGGTCAGTACCACTGCAGCAAATATATATATATATATATATATATATATATATATATATATATATATATCCCAGATATCCAAAATAACATGAGGTACATAAGAACATTGAAAACCGTGAGAGACACAAAGTAAGAATTAGGAAAAAGTTAGTTTCAGTTAAAAGTAAGTTTTGTGATGATACAAATTAAAGTAATACAAACAGGCTGCCTAAAGAAATTCAAAGTGTTACTTTATAAAACTATACATTTTTTTAAATAAATTTTTTTGTCAGATACCCAGTTTAAATAAAGCAAATAAAGATGTAAAACTCTCTTATATAAAGTTTATAAACTTCTTTCCACGGTTTGTTTTTATTTAGAAAATTAAACTTAAAAGAAGTAATTTTATTTGACAATGATTTCCTTTATAACAACACCTTGTGAAATAACTTAATAAAAATTGATTACATCTTTATTTGTTATACATAAACTGGAAGTGTCAAAAAGGTCGATTTAAAAAATATATAGTTCACAAAGTAACATTTTGCAATTTTTTGGGCTAATTGTATCATTCCAAAATTTAATTTAACTGAAACTATTTTTTTCTAATTTAATCTATTTGCTTTGTATCTCTTCATGCAGTTGGAACTTCCTCCCTAAATTTTTTAGAAGTACTGTGTTACTTAACAGATGAATAGTAGCGCCATTTTTGGCATTTTAATTGACAGAAAATTCTACCTAAATATAAAGAATAATATATTTTTTTTAAATTCATCATATTCTTATTGGTGGCCGTACTTATTATATGTTCCTTTAATAACCTTAAAGACAATCATGCCCCAATTTTATTAAAATAGAAAAAATATATTTTGGCTGCCATATTTAAATCTGCCAAATAGATTTTTTTCAACTGACCTTAAACCATTGTATTCTAAATTTTAATAAAATTAGCAAAAACATTATGTTGATCCCGCCGCCGTAGTTAGTCTTTGGAAATTAACACATAACTCTTTTGTACTAAACTAAAATCCTTTATCATAAAAACATTATTCAAATAAAAAAAATGAGTGGTCTATTGGATCCTCTATACGGGTGTCCAGAAACTCTACCGACAAACAACAAAAAATAGAAATAATTTCGTATGAACACTGAACCAAAAATGATTTGTAGCGAAATATTTTAGGATTTTTTTATATTTTCAAATATTCTGAAAATTAAACATCTTACAAGAGTAAGGAGAGTTCAGGACACCGCCTGTACGTTTATTTTGCTGCGATTTTCTTTATTTCAGTTTTATCAAAGTTTCTGATGGAACGATTACCATTATTTTTTTCTTTCCTCTCATGACTTTTCCTATACGCCGTTACACCTATCCTCTCTATGTTGGTTGAAAACAATTATTATTTGTTTAACAGCACTGGCTGCCTTTAGAACATACTATATGGTTTTACATTAGGTTTTCACATTTAGGTTTTATATTAGGTGACATCATGTTCCGGTTTAACAGGAAATGCAAAATTTTACATGCTCACTTCCGGTCTGAACGGAAGTGTCGAATTTTGACATTCAGTTGATATCATCTAATAGAGTTTTTTAAAGTCTGGTTTATAGATTGAAAACGTTTGCGTCTTGCGTCGCCGTTTGGGTATGGTAATATGTTTGCCGCTATCCGTCAAAATTTTTGCTAGCCGTCGAAAAAATGGCGATTTTTTACTTTTACGGAAGCGGCTAACGTAAATCGACGTATACCAATGAAATTGCTGGATTTTAGAGTGTCTTTCAAAACGTTCGTCTTTCCTAATAAATTTGACATTAATATATAACACATCAAACAGTTGCTCGTCCATTTAAAAATAAACATTTGGGGTCATTCAGCCGCTTGCAAAAAACTTAATTGCTGTTTAGAATATTTAACCGAGCTTTCAGATTTGATAATCTGCTTATAGAAATCTAGGAACTCGAAGTATGACATTCCGTTAAACATTTTAACTTTAATTGAGCTTTCTGCAACCGGCCGATTGTCTTTAATTTTAAGAAAATACTGGTAGGAGTTTTGAGTATTTCTACTCCAATTAACACGCCGAATCTGCCACCTTTTCTTCAACCACTTTACAGCTGCGGCACACAATTATATATCCACAATGCCTAGTCTTTACAAGGCATCATTGATATGATAAATAAATATAAGTAATTATATAAAACTTAGGTTAATTCTACGGAATACGCAAAGCGAAAACCTAAATGGCTCAAAATGACAATTTTCTGTCGCCATTTTCTCGAAAACAGTTGAATTTAGGTATAAGACATGTAATATAAAATATGATGTCAAAATTTTACGGACATTTGAATATAATATATATATATATATATATATATATATATATATATATATATATATATATATATATATATATATATATATATATATATATATATATATATATATATATATATATATATATATATATATATATATATATATGCAAATAATTGGCATTGTAGTTGTTATTCTTATGGCCGGTTGCAGAAAGCTCAATTAAAACATTCTGTTTAACGGAACGTCAAAGTTGACAGTGAGTTCCTAGATTTCTATAAGCAGTTTGTCAAATCCAAAAGGACAGGACAGTTAGTTTTTTTGTGTGGACACTCCCTAATATGTAATTTCATTTGCTCCTGACAACCATCTAATTAAACATTCATATTTTGACGTTGACACGTTAATTCGTTAATTGTAGCAAATTGTTCTGCACGTTAGTGAAATATAAGAATATTTTATTTATTTTATATAATGAATTGCTTAAGCAATTGTCCACTATGTCCGCTGAAGCCACATCCTGAAAAATTAAGGTACATTTTAAACTCTAAATTAAAACATTGTCGCAAACGTATGCACAGGCTCAAAACTGTTTCAGTTTATATACATTGCTTACAATGATTATTGCGGCTTTGCTACTCAACTTCCCCAATTTTATATTATCCACAAATTTTAGTACCTGCATTATTCCTTGGTTCCTATGTTGTTTTTATTTTATTAATTCCCAATAGAATGTTTGGTTTATAACAGAGTAACAAAACAACTTATAAGGCTAAATAAATAAAAAAAACGTACATATGATACATATAAACAATAAAATTATCATAAAAGAAATTAAAATACCTATAATAAAAAATGTATTACTAAAAGTATTATTTTTCCCAAAAACATATTAGACCTGGTTTTGAAATTATAAAATATTTCTAACACTTCCTAATAATTGCTATATTATACTATAATACCATCGTGTACCTAATATTGTTCAGTCAAATTATTTTTTGTTTGTGTAATGCGTAAATTGAATTGAAACAATGTCTATTAGGTATCATGATGATATTTATATTTTAATTTATAGAATTAAATAACGTATACAAACATATATATGTATTAATGTGTAATTATAATAAGTGTTAATACCAATTTCTGACTGTCTTTCTTTGTTTATGGTGGGCCCTAGGCACGTACTTACCCAATCCGGGTGATTACCGATAAGTGATCATTAAAAGAAAAAGTTATCGTTTTAAATGAAATATGATATATATTGTTTCTCAAAAATTACATTCGGGAATAGTAAGGTAGCGCGTGTGGCTCGTTGACTGGGGGCTAGGGGTAATTGTAAACACGGGGTAAATGTAAACGCCTTTACCGAATTTAAAATCAGATTTGATTAGTGGCGCCACCGAATTGTTCACTCTGTTTCAAAAAGTCTTTCAAAACAGACTCAGTTTTTAGGTAAATTATTTTGTGTGTGCAAATTTTATGTATTTGCTGTCCTATAAATTAAAATATTTTTTCAGAGATAGAACCTACAGGTAAGTTTTCAAAACATTAGGAGATAAATAATATAAATTAAACATTATTTTATGTTAGAATTGTTTACATTGGGCCGAAGATAAATTTACCTAACCAAATTACGCTTCTAGTATTTGATGGGCAGCCAAACTATTGATCGAATGGTCGAAGAAGCATTAATTAACATTATATGATTGGTTCAAGTGCCTACTCTTAGATAAATGTGTTTTGGGTACATAAAGGCCTTATGCGATAAACTACCTGTTAATTATGGAAAATTAAAAATTGATTTATCTCTGAAACTCAGCCTTTAAAAGTTTGCTGAATGAATCGGGAAAATATGGTCAAAAGAGATGACTACCCAGAACATAACATCAGATTCAAATCAACCAGTGAATGCTCAAAAAATTCCATAAGATATATTTAATCCTACGCCATCAAAGCCGATAGAAATTAATCTTCTTTTAAGAATCAGTAGTTGCAGCAGCGGGTGACACCCAATCAGTATCTTCGAAGACTAATCCACCCATCTGTATTCTTGAACATATGCTAATTAAGGAATGATGTTTAAATCTATTAAAATGTTCAGGGCAAATTTTAACTACTCAGGTATCGTGATCTTACTAAAAATCATCGCATTCCATACAAATTAAAGTTAGATGCTCAAAACAAGTGTTATCTATGCAGACATCGTCATCTAAGCAAATATCTCCTTAATGGATTGTTGAAATATTTGGTCAGGGAAAAATTCTACAGGGACCGAATTTGTCAGCAGCAGGAAGCACATAAAATACAGGGAGGATTTAACAACACCTGAAATATTAATAAAACTGAAACATGTTAAAAAAAAAACCTAAACCGATTAACTATTTGAAGTGTAAACGTAAAAATACAATAAAAACTGAGCTAAGATGCCGAAAAAGAGCACCAAAGTACAGCGTTTTACAAGTTTACCTGAATTTACAGCAAAGTCTACGCTTAAGGCGATGACGCAGGATTCATCTTCCCATGAGGGTTTGTCATTAATAGCAATACAAAGGAAAGTAAAAAAAAACTTAATCAGGTAGAAAATGGAAACTCATCTTACGCAATTTGTAGAAAATTGAGACATTTCGGTTGTTACATTGCAAGGTCGAGTTTTAAATTCTAAACCGACATAAATTTTTATAGAAGAGACATTACCGTTATTACATTAGATATGTTTGAAGCAGTAGTTATACATTCCCGGTCCAAATTCCAGTTTTTGAAAAAGTTTGGGAAGGTTTTCAAATTATTTGTTAGTCTAAATTTGGTACCTATAGGCATTTGTTTATAAAAGTTCGTTTTATAAAATATTTGCCTATTTTGTTTTGCTCTTGGTTTTATAATTACGCGCTTAATAATGTATTACTTTCTGAATATAATTCACCATTTTGGATTTCGTGGAAGATATATATTTTTTTTCCTAACTTAATATATTTGTAAAATTAGCTCGGGGAAATTGTAGAAGTTTCAGTCATGTCATGCAGTCATATTAGAGGGGAAAAGGTAAACGTTGAAAATAAATTTACACCTCAAATATTATATTTAATTATATGACTTACTTAAGTTCGTTTATATTAACCCCATTTTGGGAAAAATGTAAAAAACTTACTATTCCTTAAGTGTTTTTGATCTTGTTGTTCTAGAACTTCTTTAATGATATGTAATACAAAATATAATTACTGGCTAAAACGTTTCTTTTTTAATTTGAATAATATCAGTATCAGCTGAAAAGTGTTCTATTACCCATTTGACCCTTTGGGTTGTTTCACTAACAGATTTTTTATACTACTAATAAAATTAATATACATATTCTTTAAATTCAAATACATTTTTAAAATCTTGTATATTTGTAAATACTTTCTTTAATGAATATAAAAAAGTGTAAGTAGGTAGGTAGGTCCTTCATTGGAAGCTGAAGTTAATAATGTATTTTTTGAAAATACCAATTCTTATACATACACTAAAATACAAACCTAGGTAAAATTCTATTAATCAGAGGATGTTTATTCGTCGCCCAATGAAAACGTCACAGACACAACAGCTGATCGAAACGGACGCTTTGCGTCGCGCCGTCATCGTAGATCCTAGATTGACCTCCAAATCGTTCCCCGAAATTCAAGAGCGCAAGCGTTCGCCGGTGGGAAAATTTCCTGCCGCCTCGTAATACTTTTTACTACTATTACTCGACAATATTTCAAAATCTGTAAAGGTGTGCTCGGAGCTATACATTTACCGGATCTGTATTTTTTAGCTGCATTGTAACAACTAAGGAATTAAAAGAAAAAAGAAGCGTCGAACAGACTTTACAGAACGGTGTTCAACAAGAAATCCGTATCATGGAGAAGGACAGGTTGGGTCAATGGGGAAATGGAGATAATCTTGTGCCTGGACGGGAAAGCGGGCTTGACCGGTTAAAAAATCCTGGGTTAAATAAGGTAGGATTTACTTGTTTATTTTTGACCTGTTTTTCTTTTTTATCATTCCTATTGGTAAAAATCAACAAATCGCAATTAAAGTGTTTTAAATTATTTTAGAATAATACTTATTTAATAGCGAATTTTTGATCAACCGGAAATGACCTCATAAAATTTTAAAATCAATATTAACGCACATTATTAATATTAAATTTCAGAAATCAAATGTGTATCGTTATTTACTATATTTATTGCATTACTTTATATCTCGAATATCAGTAATAATAATAATAATAAATATATTTAATAAACGTATTTTTTCTAGCGAATTTACAAATACTTCGCTCAATAATTTAACGAAATAATGATGCATTCCATCAGGTGTAGTTTAGCTTTCAGTACTGCTTGCGCTTAGCCAAATGTAATGCTAGTATGACTTATGAGTATATATCCCATCAAAAGACACATTTAGGCCAAGTTTTACAATGTGTGTGGTAACCTTTGGGTTATGGTTATCTACTATGCTTTCTGTAGTTGAGAAGGTGAATTTTCATTTGAATCTATTGCTATTAACCTAAACTTTTTGGTTACCACATATTGTGAAACTGGCCCTTGCACATATTTTTTAAGCTACAAGTGACATGATGTTTAAATGTTTTTTTTAGTTTGATTAGATTGCTGTCGAAAGGCTATTTTTATCAAAGTAACTTTTCCATGACTAATGATGTAATAATCTTTGTAATTGTCGCTAGCTAATTTTGTGTGCAAAAACTAATAGAAAATTTTCAACAACCCACAGATAATGTTTCTTAAAAAAAATGTACATCATGTTTGGTAGAACCGTTGTTTTCAAACAACAGGAAGAACTAAGTAATATGGTCAAAGTGCGAAATTACTTGGTTAACTTTTGCTTACAGCTAACGTAATTAGTTAGAAGAAAACAATACATACTTTTTACAAATACACGTACATATTTGGTTATTGCTTATAAATTGTTCCCTTTGCAGAATATTTTATAATTTTTTAGGGGATAGTTACAAACTGGTAAAACAAAATTAGGTCAAATTTGATATAAACAATTAATTATTTAATTTTTTTGTTAATAAAAATGAAGGGGGCGATTGTAGGGGCGGGAATATCATTTGAGGAATTTAAAGATAAAACAGTAAATAGGGCAAATTTTATTCATTAAAGACTATCTTACACTTGCTTCCAAGAACTTGACCTAAATTATAGGTATCTATGTTATACAAAACAATATCTGAAACATTTGTTGAGTTCATTTCCAGGGTATAAGACCAAATCTTCACAAAAATGTATTTATGTAGGCTCGACGCGTTTCGGTTAAACAACCATTTTCAACAGCATGTAAATATATCACGTTAACACAGGATAAACATTACATCAACACATAAAAGACCAACGTTTAAAACACCTACATACATTAAAAACTAATTATAATCTACTGAAAGATGAATTTTACAGATTTTATATTATTATTATATTTATTATTATTTTTTTAATCATTAATATCTGAAACAGTTAGTGTTAAAATGGATTTTCCGCTGATTCATCGGAGGGAAGTAAGAAAACAATTCGATTATGAGGTTGAAAATTAATGCGTACAATAACGTGTTGTACATTTCAAAATTAACTTTTATTATTATTCTTTTAATCAATTCCGTCTCAGGAAGGTTTAAATTATTAGATAATGTAAATAGCATATTTTTATTCCTCCCTGAACTAGAAACTGATTTATTAAAGTGCTGTCAAGACATATTTAGGTCTTACAGATGACTCTCAAAATCATAGTGACATCGATGCTACCCAGCTATTTCAAAGTAATTCAAATATGTATTTAAGATTGCATAAAACAGAAACTGAATACACAAAAAATTTTGAAGCATTGGTCAAGTCGATTTACACTTTTGGTTTCCATAAAGTCGTAAAAACTAGAAATAATATTTTTCCACTTTGGACATCTTAAATAAGAGTAATATGAGTTTGGGACGGTTTCGGAGGTGAGCTAAAATTCTGGGAGCCATAAAAACGACACTTTTTTCACTTTTTCTCATATAACATCTAAAGGGTGCATATACAGAAAATTGTATTCTTACCAAAATTAAAGAGCATTAAATTCTGCTTTCTCAGTAAACATTAAATTTGATTCAACGGTATAATCATAATGAACAGTTGAAGATAAGCAAATTTTCCAAACGCTTGTGACTCGAAAACGGCTATTTTAACTGAAAAATGTAACATACAAAAGTTTTAGACCATCAAATTCTGCGTTCAGGGTGCACGTAACCACCTAAAATTTTGCTCATTCCAACGCATAGATACACGCAAAAAACTAAATGTAGTCGTAGCTCATGGTAAGAGTGACATTTTCTATGTGATGCATTCTTTATGTTATAAGCCAAAAACTGAAAAAATTGGCTCACCTCAGAAACCATCACAAACTAATATTAATCTATATAATATATAAAAATATCTTATTAAAATCATTTGCAGCTTTTTCCGAATTAATGGAAGACTCTTCCCTTTTTTGATCTAATTTGATTCGTCTACATATGGTTGAAAACAATTTAATCGAAATTTTTTCATCGCCATCAGGATTTATTTAACGTTACCAGTTGCTCAAAAAGAAAGATCATGTAGTAAGTTAAAATTGAAAAAAAAAACTACTTAAGGTCCACTATGAGCCTAGAAAAACAATTATTTCAGTGAGGCATGAAATTTTGAAAATTACTGACGTTCAAACCATTTTAAAACTATATTAAAAATAAAGGCAAGGAAAAATCACTTTTTACAAGCGTTTATTTAACTTGCTTCCTTCCTATATCCGTCTTTCTGGTTCGTATAACTGGTTAAAAATTTATAGCCCATTTTTTAAGCACTTGCAGGCATCCGAATGAGCTAAAATTTGACATACGTATGTACCTTTGGTGGCAGTGCAATAATAAACTTGGCATACCCACGCAACTTCGGTGACAATGGAGTTATATGGTACCATGAAACTTGAGGCCTGAGCCGCCATTACACTGGAAATTAAGTCCTCAAGCTTTTAAGAAAATATTTATATTTGATACATAAAAATCTGATCTAAACCTCGTATTAAAGTCATGTATATGTCTTTTCTAGTATGGGGTCTGGTTAGAGTTTATACTTAATTTTATTTTTTAGTAGTCAAAGAAAATAAAATTTGAGTACATAATTTAAATTTTGATAAACCAATTTTTTTTTAATTTTCATTTCTATGTCTTGTCAGCAATTGTTAAGAAATGTGTCCTAAAAGTATACCAAAAATAATAATAAAAAAATCGGAACTCACCGATACCATTGAGAAAAAGTCTGGATGGTAACGAACTCGAATATTCCTTTTAGTAAATTATGACACAGTTTAGTCCTATATATAGTTATTTAGTAATATGCACGTAATTTTTGTTTGTATTTCACTTCTCTTGAGACGATAAATGCCTTATTATGACGCAACATACAGGTAATACAGAAATTGCCTGAATAAGACTTCATAGTTAGATTTCCCACCGAGTTTATATTTCGACGAAAGATCCTCGAAGAGGGCTGATTCTAATATATAATTATATCTAAATCGTGAGCATTAGAGGAGTTTTTGTGATCACATTCTCCGATAGCTCAAAAAACTCAAAAAAAATCTTGTTTAGTACAATTTTTCTTCTTTTGATTTTATATAATTCAACTGCAATATGAATTTTCATCTCATACACCCTCAAAACGAGAGGCTTAAATTGATGCAATCAATGGCATGATCCTGAAGCCATATGTTTTCCATCCAGTTATAAGACACAAGCCTTGTATTGCCAAACTATTTAATCTTTTAGAGCCCACTTCAAAGTCATTAATCAGTTAGCCTTCATTTCTGATGATAAATCTCTATCTTTTAAGATATAATCAAAATCAGTATTGTAATACGAGATGTTTGGAAAGATAACGTTCGAAGAACCGTTGTATGGGCGGGGGCTTGAGCTCATACAATGGTAGAAGCCGGTTGATTATTTTCTGGTTGAGTGTTAGAATTCGGGTAAAACCTAATGGAGGGGTAACAGTGCATGGTATTGACAGCGATTTTTGGTTTATATATAGCAACGATTTCATTATCAGAAAAAAAAATGTTAAAATCAGGTGGGAATCCAAAACTGTTCTGGTACATAATATTATCCAAAACTTAATATTTTAAATGCTATTTTTCGGACAATACGATAGGGTTTAGATTAATAGGGGTGCTCCCTATTCTACGTTTTAAAGATGTTCTAAGACAGAGATGATTTTTATATAATCATGTTTTGGAGAACTCTAGTATTTCTAAATAACTGCTTTATTAAAATTATACACAACATACCAAAGTATACATCCAAAACAATATTCGGGAGTCCTATATAGGTTTATTGTGACAGTTGCTGATGTCATGTGAAAACTGACTAAATTATTTTTTAGGTATAGAAATTTACGACCACTAAACGGATTTTAAAAGTGATTTGAAAAAGATTAAATAAAATGGGTTGAAAAGTTACATACATTTGGAAGTTTTTAAGTAAATGCCCTAAAATTGTCGAAGTTGACTTTAGCAAAGTCGCTGTAAGAAATTAAAAAAAGATTAAAGCCAAATGTTAGTAAATTATGGTTATTTTTTTCATTTTAAATTACAGCAAACTATTTTTAATAAGCACCAAAATTACTGTTTCCGAATGACACCAAACAAATGAAGGAAAACAGCACAGGTTTAGATAGATCATCTTTTCTTTCCAGCCAGCTTTAAATGAATGTGGTGAGTCTTAAAAAAAGCTCCCATCTTGGTCCGTATTTCCTCAGTTCACTATTGTCTCCATTTTACAGTAAAAAATCCCGAAAATCAAGGATTTAACAGTCACTATGTTGAGAGATACTGGCCAACTTAAACAATTCTCGTTCTGGTGTTTTCTTCTTTTTATTCCCAAAAAAATACGGATATACCTCTATTCCTTCAAATAATGTAATAACAAAATAACATTTTGATAAAATTTGTCGCATTTATCCAAAACAAATTTTAAGTAGACTAAACAGAAATATTTTTACACGTCCTCTGAACTTGACTTTGCACTTCAGACTTATGGTAATATCAATTTGTATTAGTTATCTACAATTGTTTCTAATCAGGGTTACAGATTGGTGGAATTTTACACCGTATATATATCTTAAACAAACATTTTAATTTTTTTATGGAGTGAAATTGTTTTGTAGTGCAAAAACTATAATAAAAAAGTAATCTGAATTACAACAATATTTACGCTAGTCAATTAGGTCAGGTATATAATGTATAATCTAGATAAGTGACAAATCTGACAATAAAATTATACGTGATAAAAGGATACATTATATTTCATTGTCACTTCCTAATATTTCATATGATTTTATTTAAATATAGTTAGATTTTGTATAAAACGTATTTTTGGGTGTCGTCTTCGAATTGAGTGCCTTAAAACAACTCTATTTTATAACTCGAATCCATAAACTACCTTTTTTTATTTGTACATTTTTTGGTTATTTAAAGTACGCCTCAGCGTGTTGAAATCCAACTTTTAAACACGAGCATGTTTTAATATTACCGTGGCAACGGTAATATTAACACAATAAAATATTACTTTCAAAAAAATAAATGTGAAAAGTACAGAACATAGTTTGAAATATTAATACTTCGGTTTTTTAAGGAACTGCTGTTCAAATTAAAACTGCCATTCTTGATAGTCAGTAAGATTGCACATCCACTTATGGCACTCCCAATAATGTTTGAAACATTCTTCTTATTGCTAACACTCTTTTCAACGTAACCAGTCGCCACAGCTGTCGATTTCCATCCTGCTTGTCGGTGGATTTGATCTATTGCCATGCCACTATTCGCCATAACAGTAGCGAACGTAGATCGAAACACATGTCCCGTTTATTTTTCAGGACGTCCAATTTAAGAAAACGTGCAATTTGCAAGGTTACATGATCCAAATGTATTCCCTCATCTGTCGTAAGCAAACTCGGTCTGTACTTACATTTTGGGGGCTAAGTGATAAATCTTCATCAAACGCACGTAACTATTTCCATCATTGTCGGCAATAGTAAAACGTCGAGCCCATCACTGTCTTAGATGGTCGGATAGTAGTAAGCATTACGTTTCGTTCTTCCTTGATGTCAGATAAGCGTAAATCGCACAATGCACTACAAGAACCAAAGATAGCACAAATGGCTACCACCTTAAAAAATAAATACGTATAATGTTCGGTGCATCTATGAAAAACTTCCGCAAATCGTCTTTGTTGAATACACATGCCTTCTTGGCTACGTTATTTTTGCTAATTGCCTTCATGAATGCTTGCACTTTCACAAATATCATTCATTCATTCATTTCATATCGACCCATTTATTTATCCTTAACATACTTTGCAGTTTCGAATGGATAGCCCACATAGTCGAAGCTTTGTACTAATCAAACATTTTCTGAAGAATAGCAAGCACAACACGTTCTCTGTTAGATTTTGCTCCTCCAGTCTTCCATCCATTTGATGAACTTGTCGTATTTTTTTTATAAGCGTGTTCCGATTTTTGCGGTAATAACCGCGATTTTGCTTTATTATTTAAGTAATCAATATTAGAACTGATTTTTAAGCGAAATACAATGTGACACTTATATTACAGATTCCAAATTAATTGTTGTTTTTCTCATTCCCATAACAACGAAAGGTATACTGATGTCACATCACGAATTTAATACTTTACATTATTAGTTCTTATTTCCATTTATTGTAGTACTATTGTGATCAAAGTAAAGTCTAACAAGAAAGAGAACTTTTTATTTTTATTTAACAATAACTTTTCGTCACCTGCAAACATCTATAGCTAAAAATGTATAAATGATCCAGAATTTAAAAATATAACATGGAATACATAAAAACAATCTTACCATAAATATATCATTCAGTAATATTAAAATTTCTGTTTAATAAATAATCCGTTTCGCTCAGCTTGATAATACAAGCTCGTATTTTATATAATCTAGTGTTCCAGCTGTTATTTACTGTTTGAAACAAGAAACGAGTTGAGGATATTTTAATGCTATGTACTGCATACTTTATAAATTAATTGGGACCAAAGGAAGCTTATTAACACAGAATTATAATTTAAATACGTTAATAAAATTCTGATTTTTCAATCGACGATCTTGGAGCTTTTTGTAAAAGTCTAGTAGCACAAACAAAAAATAAAAACTAAAAAAAATATGTTTTTTTTATTTTATAATGATTAAAAAAGTATGTATTATATACAGTATTGTCCATAAGTGGATGAACAAATACAAAATTCATTATATCGTTCCATTTGTATCGCATAGTGTATTACAATTTCTTTGGCACTTTCTTTATAAATAGTATTCCGTGATATTTGTTTAAAAACAAAAATAAATGTCATATTCCTTATCAATACACTATCCAACCTTGAAAAAACTGCTTACTGCTATGGACCCAAGTAGATGAACAAGTATTTTCGGATTATAATAACATTGCCTTCAGTACCCATTAGTTTTGCCTTTTGAGATGTGGTTGATACAAATTGTGATTTCGTCAATTGGTCATAATGCCGCGTGGAATTAATTTCTCTGAAAACTCGCGTATTGTAGCTGCTTACCAGGCGTGAGATCGCCAGTCAGATATTGCTAGACAGTTTAAAATGGGAAAGTCTGCTGAATGCATGATTATTTAAAGATATCGAAAACGGGATGATGTCTCAGTAAAAAAGAACCTGGGTCGTCCAGAAAAAGTTAGTTCAAGATTTCGAAGAATGATCAAACAAATTTCTTGTCAAAATTCCTTTATGTCATCAAATGATATAAAAGCGAAAATTGAAGAAATTGAAATGCCATCGAACAGTTCAAGAACAATAAGACGAAACCTGGTGGAGGCCCAGTTTTTCTCCAGAAGTCCTGCGAAAGAACCTCTACTTTCTAAGAAGTACGTAAAGGATCGAATGAAAATTGCCATAGATCATAAATACTGGAGAGTTGCAGAATAAAAGCATGTGTCCTTTAGTGACGAATACAAATTTAATTTGTTTTCTTCCGACGGAATTTGATAGGTACGACGTGCTCCAAACACTAGATTGCAGCAAAAGTACACTCGTTCAAGTGTAAAGCATGATGGAAGATGTGTCATGGCCGGGGGATGTTTTTCAGGATACGGTATGGGTCCATTCTTTAGACCAGAAGGCATAATGGACAGGTTTCTTTGCAAGGATATTTTAAAAAACTAAATGCTTTCGTATGTAGACGAGAAAATGCCACTTTTATTTCTTGTTCACCATGATAAGGACCCAAAATATGCCTTTAGGTTGGTCAAAAATTTTCTGAGTGAAGAAATGGTTCCTGCCATGAAGTGGCCTCTCAATCCCCAGACCTAATTGCATCGAAAACCTATGGGAGATATTAGAACAGAAAGTCCGAAGCAAAATCTTTACAAATCGGGACCAGTTCTTCGAGGTTTGGTGGAAGCATGGATGAATATGGATTTGTCAATAATTGATAGGCTTCTGGAGTCAATGCCACGAAGATGTACAGACGTCATCAAAAACAGAGGATAGTACACCAAATACTAAGTCTTAATTTTCAATAAAAAATATTTAGTATTTCGTTATGGAATTCTCTTTTTTACCAATTTTTTGTTCTTTTCATCCAGAGAAAATTTAATTTTGGCACTTAAAAAAAACTACGTACCCTTCCCATCCTAAGAAATAAAAAACTATTATTAGTGTTTATCGGTCAAACATTAGTTGTTAAAAATAAAATACATGCTTTTAAATTGTTGTTCATCCACTTACGGCCAATACTGTACATTTATATATACTTAAAGAGTCTATACAATTTTAAATACAAGAACAACATATAACATTTAGTACATCCAAATTTTGAAATAAAGATCTTCGAAGTATATTATCTAATTTAATCCGTAAAAGAAATATATTTTTTATCCATTTAATTTAACAGCAATGTTATTTATAATATTAAAATTTGTCAACAAACGTTACAATTTTCTAATATTAGTTACAGCTAGTTACTTATCTACCATAAAAAAATTTCGTGGCAGTAGCTTAATTGTTTATTCAGTAAAAAATACCACTTTGAAATACACCTTAAAGTACTTTACAACGGAGGTATGAGTATTGATAATGGAGATTGATAATTGGAGGTATGCTTACAGAATGGTGGTATCATAGATAAAGCTTTGGTTAGTTTGCTAGGTGGTATGAGTACAGATTAGCAGTGGACGTCGTTGAAATTTGAGTTATGTAGGTCTCGAGATACGTTAGTTAAACCAACTTCAAACGATTTTGTTAAATAATATTGGATTATGAAGTACGTGTTGTTCCTAACATAGAATATCTTAAGCATTGTCTCTGAAATAACAGTAATCATATTCATGTGTTGTTTTTCCAAAAAAACATGTTAAATATGAGTCACATTATCGTAGGGTGTTAAAAAGATATCTAGAGTGTTTGAAAGAAATTTACAATCACATGATATGGTAATGAACTTTCTAAACTTAAAAAACAACGACTTAGCAAGTGTGATGATGGACTGCTAGTTTTACAAACTCCAGCAAATGTTCATACCTTGATTGTCATGCGACATAATCAGAAAATTGTTTGCGATAATTACTAACCACGATTTAACTTCTTTAGATCTTTATTACGGCTGTAGACTCGTGGCTTTGCCCGTGGGTTGAACAATTCGATTCTTGCTCTAAACATTATAAATATGACGTCAATACCGAAGCGCAGCATATTTATAAAAACATTGAATACAGTTCTCTGTAAACAACACTAACAGTTCCTTTTTTAGTATCACTAAATAATGCATATTTTAGGGAAAAAATGTCTATTTTGTCTATTTTTACATGCGTAATAGAGTTATTTTGCCTGAAGGATATATTAAAATGGGATGTGTTACCTTATTGTATGTTAAACTCTTTGAAGCATAGATTTAATCAGTTTCGAAATATTCACGTATCCATTGGAACTATTAATTACTTTCCAAAACCAAGTGGTAACACGGTACCAGGTTATCGAACTACTGTCATAGCTGTTTCTAAATTGTCATAACTCTTGCCAATAAATCAACATTAGCACAATAGCTTACAGTCAAATATAATACATTTATAGCCTATATACGTTATATTTTATTGAAAAAACAATATTTTAAACTTAAATATTCAGAAACAATTTTACTTGCTAACGTCTTAGGTTTCTGTGTAAGGATTTCAACCTAAATGCGTACTTCCTTTGTATTGTAATCGTGGAAATTCACCCTCCGAGATTTTTTCTGATTTTCAAGTTTCAGGGTCCCTAGAAGCCGAAGAACAAGTGTTCTCCATTCCGTCCATGGGTTTGTTGACTAATTAGAATTATTTGTTTAGCAAGTATTTAAAGTAGTGGTGAGGTGGTCCCTAGTGGAAAACATATTTAAAAATAATAATAAAAACTGCGCAGTTTTTAGTGACATGAAGTTCAATTTAGTTTCTATACTAAGTGACTTATGCTTGTGAGTTATTTTTGATAATTCTGTAAATTTTATAGAACAAAGTATGCTCTAAGAGTAGATGCCTAAGGCTAATTCACCATTTAAATAATCTTTTTGGATATATATACAAGAATTTTTCAGTATATCAGTGTAAACTGTATCTGCGTCGGAATTGGGCTCTGACGATTTTTCACCTAGTGAACGTTCTAAGGAAAATTTTTTACCTTTGCCAAAAATCTATAAAAAATCGTAAACGTATAAAAAGAACTGGTTTTAAAAATACGTAACCGATAAATAGTGAGAATTTACAAAGATTAGGAATTCTGTGACAATTTGGCAGTTATATATTTACATTGTTTGTCTTGTTTAATTGTTACCTATGTTTTTCTATGTCAGGCCTATATTTAACCGTGTTGCAAGCATTGTTGTGTCCAGTAATGAAAGTGATTAAGGTAAATTACTTAGTTTATTTTTAGCTGACCTTGGTCCGTTTCTCTTTTAAGGAAAACTATCGTCAAAATGTAGAAGCATAAGCATTACCGTTAATAAATATTGTTAAACAAATATTTTTTTAAATTAATTTTTAGGCCTAATTTGAAATATATATATTGGTTTAAGTCATTTTCATTGTTTCATTGACAAAAGTTTCAAAAATGTAAATGTATCTTGTGCCACTGGCGAATTTCAGTGTTTTCACTTTTAGAAATTGCACGGATGAAATCCATCCAAAATGATTATCATATGCAATTTCTATGACTGTGAATTTCATAAGTGACACAAAATACATTCAAGTAACTTTGACGAAACTATGAAGATATGTCAAAGCAATATTTCAAAAAAGGCTTCCAGTTTATCATGTGATCATTATCAAATGATTGTTAACAGATACTAGATTTTTTTAATTATCTCTATTGAAAATTTGAAGTTGTTTGAACCAGAATAAATGCAATAAATGATGCTCATTCAATAAAGGATTTCATCATTATACATTTCATAAGCCAGTAAAACTGAATTAAAAGTCTGCAAAAAACAATAGAAAATTAAAAATATGTCATATGTTTTCCATGGTTTTATTTGATAATTTAAATTTTTTAATTGATAATAAACGAGATTCTATTATTTTTTATTTTCCTACGAGTAAAGTAATAGCATAAATCTTGAAGCAATGGTCCGTTTAACACCAGTGACTTTTAAAAACTTTTGAGAATTAAAAAAATTATGAGTTCTTAATATTTTTCAAACTTTTGACAGATCATTTCGACTGTTTTGTTAGTTTAAATTGATTGCTTGATATTATAGTATCTTCCACTGATGAAGTTTAAATATCATGGAAAATAAATATCGACACGAATATTAGGTATTTACGAGGATATTATTTTATTGCATTAGTTTTTATCAATTGTTTGATTTGTATGTTATAAAAAATCTTTCACGTTTTACTGGAGACTGGGGAGGGTCTGACATTTCAATATTATTAATTATGAAAACAAGGAATACCACAATACATATAAATTTTTATTTACCTTTACCCACAAGAAATAATTCCGTTACTTCAACAGCCTGCCCATTATAAACAGATAGATGATATTATTTATTATTGCCTGTGATATGACTAGCTGGTGTTTTATCCCGGTTTGTGTTTCAAATGCGTCAATTCACTTTTAAATAGAATATTATCAAATTGCGGACTGCCTGTTTTTAATCGTTTTAGAAAATAGAAACTGTCCTAGCCCTCCTTCCCAGTTAAACAAATACTTTTAATAAAATGTTATTTGTTTTATTAAGAAATCATGATTCCTGGGATTAGACCGTGTCAAATTGGAATTACCATCCGACGTTTCGCCTTCGATTACACGAGTCGTCATCAAAGTTCTTTACTCCTCGAGATCTGAATGTTCGTTTTCCTCTCTGAATTTCTCCAAGCAATTTTAGATTCTCTCAATTTTCATTCGAATGAACACAATAATCTATAAATTTCTCTACTTCTGGTGTGTGTTATCTTTAGGTTGATTGTTTGTCTCTAAGAGCTGGCCTATAAACCAATTACCGGAAAAAGAAACTATTACAAGCCTGCTATGACTTTACAGCCCCGACCTAGGAACTGTTGCTTTTCAGGGTTCGATAAAAACCCACTTCGTTTAGAAAAAGACGACCCACTGTGTTTTTGTAGGTTTTTCTGGGTAATTGTATTTTTAGCATGAACTTAATTATGCTTGCGAATTCAATAACAATCATATTTTAAATATTTTTATTTCATTCACGGACATCTCTTCGTTTTTACGAAGCCAGTATTAGCTTTGCTTCTTTGTGAGTTAGTGTGTGTTTATTTATCGGTCTTAAATCTTGTATTTTTGTAGTCCGATTCCACTGAATATCGTTACAGATTATTAATTTTTAATTAACATTTCAAAATCCAAAATGGCACAGCAGCGCCAACATGTTCAAAGATTTATTCATTTGTGTAGATTCGATGGATGGGTACCTGGGGTTTTTAAGAGTATAAATTATGAATTTGTTATCGACATTAAAAAGAAGAATGAATTTTATCGTTTGTCCAAGTTTGACTAAAATAGGTATCGGGAGGTATTTAAAAGCGCAAATTATACATTTTTGCCAGAAGTAAACAATAAAATATTTTCTCGTAATAGGGAAGTATTGTAATCGTAAAAAATATCATCCTCCGATATTTTTGCTGATCTGTTCTCCCATTTTCGTTAGTATGTCAATTTTTATACGAGCGCGCGTAAAGTTGAACTTTGCTCATACTTTTTTATTCGTAGAATTATCGTCATTAAACAGAACTTTTAGATAATGTTTTCAGTATTAAATAATAATCTAAATTCATTATCATATATTGATAACTAATTAAACGATCTGTATCATTACTTGTCAGTGTCAAATAAGACAACAATAAGTTCCCTTTGCCACCTTGCAATTTTGACAATTTCAGTCTTTTTGCTATGTCAACCAAAATTCAAACATTCAATCATTTGAAAAAAAGCTTCAAAAAAAGTAATTCTGCTTAAAATTGATAGTTCGGATGAAGAAATACCAGTAGAGGCATTAAAAGCAGCGGGATCAGCAAATTTGGAGCTACTGCCAGTAAATTCAAAACAGAAGGATAAAAAGCAGTACGGCTTGTTCGGGAAGTGGTCCAAATGAAAAGGCGTGAAAACGTTTAAAGAAGAGGTACTATTAACTTATGTTCTTGAATTAAGCAAAGAATGTTGAATATTGCGACTATTTTTGCGCTTGCGGGCGCCTGCAGAAGAAAGGAATAAACAAAACTAACAAAAGTTGACATTGAAGACAAGGTAAATGTAATTGTAGTCAAAATTCAGGATTTAAAAAATTACACTCCATGCTCTTTTGTTATATCCGACGAAATTAACAATGGAGAGTATTTACTATTTTATAGGAAATATACTGCCTTACGACCACCATCAACAAAGCATCAACGTTTTTTATAATTTTTAAAAGAGTGAGGTGCACAACACACTGTGTCGGCAGTAACAGTTTCGGGAATATGCCCTCAGAAATTGCGGCATTTCTAAAATTGCCCAACCCCGAACTCTACACGGGGCATAGTTTTCGCCGCTCCTCGGCAACTTCGATGGTCGATTCCGGAAAAGGACTTATCGATGTAAAGCGGTTAGAACGCTGGAAGTCATTAACAGTAGCGGAGTGATATATTAACGACTTCACTACATACAAAAATGAGTTATGCAACAATATTTTAAGTGGCAGTGCAAAAAATCATCCAGTTCAAATACCAAGTTTGTCAAATTGCGAGAAAACTACTGAAATTCCATTTCTTTCATTAACGCCGGATAACGAACCATCTTCATCAGCTTTCTCAAGAAACCAGTTGCACCCAGCTTTAAATTTGCAGCATGCCACAAACTATACTTTCAATATTAATATTGTTAATAATAATAAGTAATATTATTTCTGTTTTAAGTTAACAAAAAGTTTTTCTAATTTATTTAAGATTTTTTATAATTTTATGACCTATAAGAAATATTGTTTTACCCGAGCTTACGTAAATAAATAGTTAAAAAGTTTGTAAAATTTGTAACACTTCACTTGCACAAAGTGTCTTTCCCGCACTTAAATTTTATCAGAACTCCGCTTAGCGTCGTTCGTCTAACTGGTTTTGCATGCGGGAAAGTATCATTTTGCGCACTTGCTAGGAAAACTTTATCCAATTCGAGGGTCATATGGGGATGAAATGAATACATTTTGGTATAAATCCAAAATGTTATAAAGAAACTACTTATCGAATGAACTTCTAAATTTGTGCAAAAATAAAAAGTGACATATAAGGATAAACTGATAACATTTTTGTGTAAATGCATTGTTTGGAAAATAATGTCTGTTTCTAATGTAATCGTGCCAGTAATGAAAGTTATTCAGGTAAATTACTTAGTTTAATTTTAGCTATCCTTGGTCAACTTTTTTTAACCAAAACTATCTAAGCCAAAATTTAAAATAAACGAAAAAATTAACGTTACTAAATATTGGGCAATAATCTATTTTAATTATCTTGTGCAACTTGTCAGCTTCAATGTTAGAAATTGCACAGATAAAGTCCATACAAAATGGGTCTGTGAACTATGAAAATACGCAATATTTCAAAAAAAAAGTATTCCAGCTTAGCCTTTGGTCATTATTATTGTTAACAGAAATAAGATTTTTTAATTATCTCACTTATTTATTGAAATTTTGATGTTCTTGGAATCATAAATCTTGAGGCAATGGTCTGTTCAACGCCAAAGAGACCTTTAAAAACTATTGGAAATTATAAAAGTATGTTAGTTTAAACCGATTGCTTGATATTATAGTATGTGCAAATGATGAAGTATAAATACCATGTGAAATAAATAATTAAATAAATGAAAAATGCTCCCACATAGAATTCATTTAGTTATTATGTATTAACACGCGTTTACATGACAAATGAAGGTTACGTCATATATATAAATATAATATAAATATATATATATATATATATATATATATATATATATATATATATATATATATATATATATATATATATATATATATATATATATATATATATATATATATATATATATATATATATATATATATATATATATATATATATATATATATATATATATATATATATATATATATATATATATATATATATATATATATATATATATATATATATATATATATATATATATATATATATATATATATATATATATATATATATATATATATATATATATATATATATATATATATATATATATATATATATATATATATATATATATATATATATATATATATATATATATATATATATATATATATATATATATATATATATATATATATATATATATATATATATAAATATATATACATGAATAAATTAGTTCTCATCCTATAAAGAAGTACGAATATACCCATTCAATAGATTATGAACAAGAAATTAATTGTCCTAAAAATTGTATACTAAAAAACTTATATTTAAGTTTTCAACTGCTATATTCAGAGCTCTGTTCCGGTTTTTTACAGTTTGCAATGAAAGGACATTGCACATAATTATAAAAATAATGAGACAATACGATTTGGCGGCCTTCATTTAACCAAGTATATCAATGTATATGAAGGCTCGAATCTCCTTTCATTTGAAAAGGGGTTCTAAATAGTTTTAAATTACATGAAATCAAGGATAATGATGACTAGTTTATATAGGCTAAATATATAGTCACGAAAGAAGCGAACTACATTTTTTTTTAAATTACTTAAAACAAGGTTGTTACCTGAGGTTGTTACGATGTATATTTTTAAAATAGGTTTTATGAAACATTACAAATATGGTTAAAACTATATTAAGAACTATAAGAAACTAATTAAAATATGTTAATATTCAATTTTCACTTTTACTAAAAAATCTCTATTAATAATTTTCCGCATATTACCTAGAACTACGATAGAATTAATTTTAAGTAGTATAATATAAAATCAATCTAATTAAGATACGGTATGTCAATGTAGTTACGTGCTATTGAATGTAAATTATTAAAAATCTACGTGTACTAAAGGACAATATATGATATTATTCCTTTTATGAAAATTATTTTATTAAGTTATTATTTAGGATATGCCAATACCATTTCTTTACGTATTTATCATTCAAAGAAAAACGGGCTTCACAGTGAAAAATAGTGTTAAATTTGACGCTCAAGTGTGCTATATATAAGTCCACACTCAAGAGTGAACTTTTACCATTCATTTGGCCGCGTAGAAAACATTCTTTTTGAAATGTTTTTTTTTACAAAATTTTGATTTGTTTCTGTACTTTAACTTGAAAATTACCGATATATTTAATACAATTTGTCTTGATTGATACCGACCGAACTGGAAACAATAAATAAAGAATGGAAAGGGCCGCAGAAGGTGGACACGCACGTCGGCGTCGTTGCTAGGCACATAACAGGGGTATTTTTACGGGTAGATTTACACCGGAGAGAGTAAATAGGGATATTGACACCCACTAAAAAGAAAAAGATATGAATTTCAGGGAGTTCTTTTTGCAGAGTTATGTGGTATTTTTTGTCAATATTATATTAAATTTGACTGCTAGATTGTACTGTTAAACAGTTAACACTAACTTATTATTACTACACTGGAGTGTAATTATTTATACTTAGTTTTTTTACCACGCGCGAAATGCTTGGTTCCCCTGGTTGAAATTTTTACTGCGTTGCTTTGGTTACAATGTTCTGTCTAATTATACCAAAGGCTTCTTGTAGTAAAACACTAAAATATAAATGTAAAAACATACAAATTGTTGAAAATATGCCATAGTTTACAATTTATCGCTATGCGTAAACGTATAATGACACTTTTTTGAAAAATCCAATGTAGTTTGCCAACAGGGATGATATTATATTTTTATAATCTTAAAACCGTATGTAAGTTGATGTAGATATTATAAGGCAGCATTTGTTTTCAGTATATTCTGACATTTTTTTTCAACCTCTTTAGTAGACAAGGATGTCAAAACTTATTATAGCATTCAAATAATACTAAACGAGAAACGATATCATAGTTTCTGATGTTATATTTGCCGTTGATCAATTTCGTTGATAGATTGATCGTTGAAAAATCAGGGAATATACTAAAAAAAAGATAATCAAAGATAATTATTATTTACCACATAAATAAAGCAAGTTTATCAACGCAATCCTATTGTTAGAGGTCATCTAAAGAAAGTAATACCATACGGACAAAGTAAATAAACAATTCTTTAAACAAATATTGCATCTATAAAATCGTAAAAAATATTTTTTCTATATGTTTGGATATTTTAGAGGTAAAAACTAATTATTGCGAATTGTAGCCATGGTTTTGCCGTTTCAAATTTATTTCTTAAATATCAAAAATTTTTGGCGAAGTTATTGTAAATTTAATCTCCTGACGGATTCATATTTAAATTTTTCTCTTTTTCTGGCATAGATTGACAAAAAATTATTTTTTGCATTTCTTTTTAGCTTGCGAAGGGTTTAGCAATGTAAATTTGGCTCGTTCAAATGAACGCTCAGAGTGCTTCAATTAAAAAAAAATTGCCCGGCTTTCTAATTTTCCTAAAGTTTGCCCCACCAGATACTGGACTAGAAAAGATTTGGGTTTGGATTATTATGTTGATCATTATAAAATTACGATCGCTAAAAACTAATATAATTTTTATCAAGTGCACGTTTAGTATTTACAAAATAATGCTTTCATACAATTTTTAAGTAATTACCGGCAGTTATCCAAGTATATACTTCATCCCTATGAATTGCCAGAGTATACTGAACACACACAAGTAGTGATGTTTATGTCAACCTCCATATGGTTGCCATGGCATTTTAAAATCAAATCAGCTATATTGGAAAACCCTTAATAAGCTGAAAATTGAAAGAATATTGCATATTGAAAATGAAAATGTTTTGATGTATTTCTGCAAAACCGCATATCATTATTTTCCCTAAAACTTATTATTATGATTGTTCAGTATTCCTGAAAACATTCGCACAATGACTTAACAGTATTTGTTTTAAACTAGGCTAAATTACTGCAGGATAATCGCATTTTATGTTTACTCTGTATAGTTGCGTGAAAAGCGAAAGCCTGCGATTTATGTATCGATTAACATAAGAATTGCTAGGGTACCTAAACAGGAATTAACCAAGGCTATTTGCCCTTATTTTATTCAGTCATGTCTTTAATTTGGTGCAACATAAAATGACAGATCATTGGTGGAATTTAGTGCCAAAAGTAGGACATGAGGTACCACTACCAGAAAATCTAATAGATATTTTAGGAAGGGTAAAATATTTTTGGTTATTAGGCTATTTGATGTATTTATTATTGTTATTACTATTTATTTTTTATAGCTTTATTTATATAGCCTATAAAAGATAAGTTATGTCATTTCTTATTTTCCTCCATAAAAAAGATTTTATTCCTGAAAATTGCATTTTCAGGAATAATTAAACGAATATTTAAACATTTTATTAAGCTAAAATTTTGTTTTGCTATAAAGGATTCGCACTCAAATTTTACCAGTTATTTTATCCCACTTTATTTTTGTGCAAATTTCGAAATCCATTCGATAAGTAGTTTCAAAATAATGATTTTTTACACCTTGTGAGGCCGCCATTACGAGAGAAGTAAAACCAATACGTGGAGTAAAAAACTGTCTGAGATACAAATACTGTTTCAATTTTTTTATGATCAATCAGTTCCCAAAAATTAAACCAATTATGTATTGGAATTGCGAAAAATTCAATTTATTTGTTTATTATTTTAAATACTTTTAGAGGGATCGACTGGCCCAATGGATCCAGACAGAGTTCATAGTATCTATGTTGCGACATTGATGTAGGTACATACTAAAAGTAGTTGATCTTGGGAACCCGGAAAGATATTTTAATACGCTTTTCTAGATATTAGGGCGCTTTCTCATAGAATAGTCTAAAGGTTTAGCAGATTTTATAACCTCAGTAGTTTTGCTATAACTGGCGGTTTTAAAAGAAATGTATTTATTTATTTTATCGATTTGTTAGATACAAAAAAACAATTTGGTGGGTTTTTCGAAATCCCCTCTAACTTTTGAGATAAGATTTTAATATGAAAACATTTCTTTTACTTCATACATTTTTCAAATACGTTACCAAAAATGTCTACAGAGTGTGTACAAATTTGACAAAGAAATATTTTTAATGCAAAAATTTTCAAAGACCAAAATACTATTATTGAGGTGGATATCGAAAAACTAAAGCAGGTTTCTTTAGAGCTTTAAAAAATATTTAAAAAAAGATTTCAAATATACTAACACAATAAGTTTGTTAATTATTGAATTAACACAGTCATGAAATAAACATATATATATATATATATATATATATATATATATATATATATATATATATATACAGGAAAAGTAAACGAAATGTATCGTTGTCTAAAAATTCCAGTTCTGCAGCAAATGAGTATTCAGCCCAAAACTCTAAAAGATGAATTATCTAAAAAATATATAAACAGGGGTCTGATGATTTGTGTTCGAGATACAGGGTGTTAAAATTTTTTGATATACCTCGTACACTTCTAGATGTTTTTAAATCCAATTTGATACACGTTATACTATGACTAATATTAATAAAGCTGCTAAATAAATTTTGGAAAAATCTACAGGGCGTTATTTTTTGTGGCCCCTTTAATCCTGTAAAACTTTTTTCCACGGCGTCAAGTCAAAATCTTTATTCTGGCCTGTAACTGTTTGGTCTCCTAGGTTTTTTTGATATTTTGCACAGTATAGAAGCAGTTATATACATGCAGGGTATTAAAATGTTATATTATTTATTTTATTCTTTTCCATCCACCTCGTACACCCGAGAGACATCTAAATTAAAATTTTTATTCTGTTCTATAACTTTTTACTTTCTTTGAATTTTTTGAGGTCTCGCGCCATTTCAAAATTATTTAGCAAAATGCGAAATTCACAAAATGGTCTAAAGGGTCAAACGGGTTGCAACCCGGAAAAAAATACCCTGTAGATTTTTCCAAAACTTATTTAGTTGCTTAATGGAAATTACTCATAGTATAACTCGTACCGAATTTGTTTTAAAAATATCAAGATATGTACGAGTAATATCAAAAATACTAAAAAAATATTAACATTTTTATTCAAATTGTTTATCTCCAAGGACATTCAACAAATATAATGGAATTGACGAAAAAGAAAATATTTATAATTTAATAGATAATGGTCTATATAAACCGATGGTCCAAGAAATTTATACATGCGAATTTTTGGATAAAATTCAAGTTTTATTATTTTCAACAAAAATTAAGAAAAGAAGTAGCGGTTTTCGGTATTGTCTCTACTATACTAGGTATAGAATGTATGATCTAAAAAAATATTTTATATATCAAGTCATTTTCCCAAAATTTTCTTAGACGATAATTATTTCAGCATAAGATAATCTGTTGTTTTTTTTCTATCCAAAAAAAACTACGCCCGAATATAAAAAAAACTGTTTTCAGCGACTTTTTAAATTTCTTTCGGTTGTTGTTATACAGAGAGTTTTCCGTAACTTACGATTTTTCTAAACATGTTGTTTTTCTCAGCTTCTTTATAGGTTAAACACTTTTTTCTCACCTCGATGTTGTTGAGCGCCGTTATACATTTTTTAAAAAGAATTTGTTTTTTTCGTATTACCTATAATGTTAGGTCATAGGCCTAAACATTAGGATTAATTAGAAATTTTCTTCATTTTTAAGCTCTCAAATGCCTTTTTGATTTTACCCGTTAGCCGCACCCAATAGTGGTATAATTTTAAGAGATAAAGAAAATTGTTAGATACAAAAGTTGTAGGGTCTATTATGAAATTTATCCAAAAATTAGTATTTATGCATATAGAACGTCGCAACAAAATGTACATGTATAATTTTTCTTAAATGGAACACTCTATAAGTTATAGGCCCATCAAATGGGACTCTTATATTGCTGATAATAAATATATTGGTTTGAAATCTTTACCTTGAAAAACCAGTGATATATTTAGGATTTTGTTCCGGGAGGGGCCCGACCTCATAAAAAACCAAAGGTATTAATTCTAGATTATTTATAATAAGGGAGAAGTGTACAGTTTGATAGACATATAATATACAGAGTGTTCTATTTTAAAAAATGTATATTGGGCTGTTGGGTCTGATACATATCTTTGAGAAGTCCTATATATTTAAGTATTAATTTTCTATAAAGTAGGTAATGAAAACTTTGTATTTAACATTTTTTTCTATCTCATAAATTAAACTTATATTGGGGAGGGTGATGTAAGACACCAAAAAGTAAAATCAAAAGGTCGTTTGAGAGTTTAAAAAATGAAAGAAATTTCAAATGTTTGAAACTGTCTCATCAAAAACATCTAAAGATGCCACTGTAAAAAACTATCAAGAAATTTGTCGAAAATCTTGACATAAAAGGTAACATGTAATAGAGTCGGAGAACGTTCTACTACATACTGAGGTCTATAGAAATGCATTGCCTCTTATGGCATGGTTTTTCTCAAATTCCTCGGGTGTCTTTAAAGCTAAAGGTATCAAATACAAAAAGAGCTTATCGCTTAAATCTATATACACATTATTGGATTTTAATGTTTTTTTTTTAAATATAATGGTCGCACTCCACTTTTGCCAAGGCCTTATGTAAAATAGTTATTATATATTATTATAACTGAGATTCAAAACAATTGTTTAATGCGTAAAGAAGCCGAGAAAAAAAACATGTTCAAATAACTTTCCATTATTTCTTGAAAACACACCACAAGAAATTTTAAAAATTCCTGAAGTTTTTTGGATATTTCGGCATAGATTATTTTAGCTAAAAAAGAGCAATAAAATATCTCAATTTGTAACAGTAAAATAGATTCGTTGAAGTCCTCTGCATTTGCACCCTCTAGCCCATAAACTGCATATCTAAGGCTAAAAAATGCCCAAAACTGCCTACATTACCTCTTATGGCAGGGTTTTCCTCAAATTTCTCCGGTGTCTTTAAAGCTAAAAGTATCAAATATAAAAAGAGTATCATTTGATGGACATATAATATACAGAGTGTTCCATTTTAAAAAATGCATGTTGAGCCTGCTACTTATCTTTGAGACAAGCTATATGTTTTAGTTTTTATTTTTAAGTTTTCCATGAATTAACCATTTAATATCTAATTTGTATTTAACATTTTTTCTTTCTCTTAAAATTAAATCTATACTGAGGCTGTGAAGAAAGCCACCAAACAAGGTAAAATCAAAACGTCATTTAAGATTTTAAAAATGAAGGAAATTTCAAAAGCTTAAAACCATTTCGGCAAAAAGTTCTATTATTGCTTAAATTTATAGAGACATTAATGAATCATAATGTTTATTTTTTAATATAATGGTGGCACTCAACTTTTGGCAAGGCCCTATGTAAAATAGTTGAGCCAAATATTTATTATATATTATTATAACTAAGATACAAAACAACTGTTTAATTCATAAAGAAGCTGGGAAAAAAACATTTTCAAATAACTTTACATTATTTATTGAAAACACCCTGTGTATCAAGAACCACAAGAAATTTAAAATTTCGCTGAAGTTTTTTTGATATTTCGGCATAGATTATTTTGGCTAGAAAAAAACAAGAAAATATATCATTTTGTAACAGTAAAAACCTAGCTTTTACTGTTAGAAAAATCTCTAGCTCATAACCTCCATATCTAGAGAAAATGCCCAAAACTGCATACTGGAATACCTTAGTTCTTATTTAAAATATTTAAACTAGATTTTTAATAAAATAATACGATTCTTTTTTCTTACAATGTCTTTATTAACTATTGCTAATTCCAGCATTCGTTCACAACAAGCAACACAAAAATATCTTGACGACACCAAGCTTTCGAGTGCTGAAATGTGGCAAATATATTTAATACGTTTTTAATTTAGTTAGACCACATTCTATAGTATACCTTTCCCTTTCAGGGTCTTGCCTTCAGTTTTGAAGAACGACAAGCTCTTGGTATACATGGACTTTTACCTCCTCGAGTTAAAACCCAGGAAGAGCAAATTTACCACTGCAAAGTATGTTTGGATAGATTAGACGACCCACTTAATAAATATTTATTTTTGATGGGCTTATTGGTAAGTATAAATAGTTGAGCTTTGAAAACTTTTTTTTACCAGATATAGGAATAAATGAAAACTCAAGTTTTACTTTGTTAACTGTCACTTATATTATTTTTCCATTAGGCGTGACTGCAGTTTTGTACTAGTAGTACATTTTTAAACGCATTGAGGATATTTACAAACTTAGGTATATATACAGACAAACATTTTTAAGGGTATGATTAGGGAGAACCAACAGTACATTTATTATGGTCAAAAAGTTTTAATTTTTCAGTCATGTGTGAATTTAAAAGGTTAACATTTGGGTATTTATGGTGTTATGGTAAATTTCTATCGCTTCTAAACAATCCAGTTTCCGACTTTTTCATTCATAACGTAATACATCTAACTTATATGTCAAGTTTCTTAGACATGGTTGGGGAAATGAAAGTTCTGTTTTCTTAATCTATATGAGCCGTTATGCTCTTTGAATCTAACATCGAAATTTCTCCCTGTTTGGCCTAGAGAACAGCTATTGTATTCGTCGCATTTTATACTATAAACTCCAGACTTTTTATACTTATTTATTTTTGTTTTGAGGTTAAAAATCAAATTAGACGGTTTTTATGACGATCGAAAAATAACTTTAGTATTTTTTAAATATATTTACAATTTTGTAAGATAATGGTCCTAAATATGTTGTGCATTTTACATGGAAATCTTTAGGGACATATTTGCAGGATAGTTAAAAGTTTACGTTTTTTAAAAATTAATCTCTTAATTTTAGATAATTTATAACCATAAGCTCTATGAATCATAGATCTATATACTGAAAGTTTATAGTGTACGGGATAAACAAAAATACTAAAGTTACTTTTCGGCCGTCTCAAAAAATCTCTAATTTATTTTTCAACGCCAAAACAAAAATAAATAAGGATACAAAGTCTGGAGTTTTTAGGTTAAAATGCGACGAATACAAAAGATGTTATATACATGTACATTTTTTAGAAATTCTACATAAATTCCCTGTAGTTAGATGTATTACATTATGAACAAAAAGTCGCAAATTATTTAGAAGCGATAGAAATTTATAAGCACCATAAAGACTCAAATGTTAACCTTTTAAATTCACGAACAGATGTTAGAAATACCACCCAATTAAAACTTCTCGACCAAAATAAATGTATAAGTGGTTTTCCCTAATCATACTCTTAAGATTTTTTTGTTTGTAATCTAACTTGACTTATTCGAGAAAAGCGAAAGCTATATATATATATATATATATATATATATATATATATATATATATATATATATATATATATATATATATATATATTTCAATAAATCATTAGTTTTAAAAATGTAACTATTCTCAAGATCGTTAAAACAGTAAAATTGATTCTATTTGTATTTTTAGGACCGCAATGAAAAGTTGTTCTATAGATTTGCTAGAGAACATGTAAACGATATTATGCCTCTAGTTTATACCCCAGTTGTTGGTCTTGCCTGCCAAAATTTTGGTCTAGTATTTAGAAGACCGAGAGGTATGTTTATAACTATTTATGACAAAGGACATGTATATGAAGTTATTAAAAATTGGTACGTACCTGTTTCTTTTATTGCTTATTTTCATTAATAAACCCATAATCACTAATAATTTTTATAATAAAAATGGTACTTTTATTTTTAATTATTTATTGTTGAGTCTTATATTTAACTAAAGTCCTAATGACTTCTAATTGTCACACAGGTATCTTGATTTAAAATGTTTAAAGTTTATGGGTATTTGAATAATGTACTGAGTTGCAGTTTTAAAAATATATTAAAAACATGTGATTTCTTGAACAACTTTATTTTCAAAAAATATCCGCTTAGGAAGAAAAATGCTAAGGGCATTAAAGAATATCAGAAGGTATCTGATTGGCACTAAGTTGTTGGTAATAGTTTCGATCAATAAAAAATAAATCTACATTAATGGCCTAGTCTCTAGAGACACTTTTGGAGGCTGTTATAAGAATAATATAATTATGAACTTTTTCTTTTTTTTACCTTTGGAGGGACTTTTTAGGAATGTGAAGGGTACTCATACCTAGGCCGTCTGGTTCACAAAAAAATAGCCAGAAAAAAGGAGCCAATATCTTCCAAATTATGGCAGATAGAGCAAAATTGTTGAATTAAAAAATATAGGCCAGATTATTACCTAAAACAAAGGTGTTTAGGTTTTTTCTACAGTTCCTATAGTTTTTGCGAAAATTAAATTTGAAAAAATATTTTTTTTTAGATTATGTTATATTATGTAGGCACGGATGTCTGGGGGTTTGGAACGTTTTTATTCTCTCGTGGATGGTCGGGTATCGTGGCCCTGACCGAGCATCCCGGTGGTACACTTTTTTATTCTGACGTTTACATATTACAGAAGATGGAAGGGTGCGCGGAAAGAGGGACCAGAATCACCGTTCGAGGATGGGGGAAGGACCACGGAAGTCTCTGCAATATTTTGGACAAAAACTGTTTTTTTTGTCATATTTTTTGTGAACCAGACGGCCTACGTGTGAACACCCTGTACATTCTTAAACAGCCCCTTTATACCGTTTGCAAAAAAAAATTAGTGCATTTAAGTATTTTGCGCGTCCCTCCCCAACTCCCTGATTACTGGACTATAATATAATTATTTGAAATTTATAATATCACTTCCGTTTATTTTAGGCCAGAATCTGACGTCAGAGTCATCGTGGTAACGGATGGTGAACGTATTCTTGGACTCGGTGATTTGGGTGCCTGTGGCATGGGTATTCCTGTTGGCAAACTTTCCCTTTATACAGCCTTAGCTGGTATTAAACCACACCAATGCTTGCCTATTACAATTGACGTTGGTACCAACAACGAACAGTTTTTGGATGACCCTTTATATATCGGTCTAAAACAGAAAAGAGTTAGAGGTAAGATTTTTATAGTAATATATGTTAATCTTTTTTTAGATGAATATAAAAATTGAGAATTGAAAATAATATTTTTATATCATTCAATACACGGAAACTATTGGGTTACACCCTTCCTAAAAGGCATTGATTAAATGTTTTTCTTGTAATTACCACTAAATAATATAGACAGAAGTATTTTTAATAGTATTTTATCAGTTAAGATCCAAAACATCTAATCTAAACATCCAAATAAAAGGCATGATTTCTGAATAATAAGGCACGTAAGTAATTTTGTTTAAAGTATGATAACAGACAATGGCCTAATACCTTAATGTTGTATTTTGAGATTTATATATTTTTATCTCTACAAGATATCGGTATCGAAAACATTTATTTGGAAAAAATTCCTAGAATTTGATCCAAAGATGGTTAGAAATAGCATATTTTCAGCCATAGCTTACCTGTGAAATAATATAATGAAGATTTGCTACTAAAATAAAAATATTCATCCTTTAGCTGTAAAATAATTTTAAATGCTTTTGTAGAATAATGCCTAGACATTTTTTTTTGCACACCGAACTATATTGTAGTAATGCCCTGTACCTTCAACCCCTAAAATGTTTGAAATAATCCTGTTCTGTTATAGGCTTTTAGAAGAAATGTTACTGATATTTTTTATAAAATCCCTGACTAAAATAATAAACAAAACTAGGATTAAAATAAATTGTATTAACAAATAAATTTCTAACATTATTAATAAAAAACATTTTCTTCATCCTATTATTACAATTAGATTATTTTAATATTTTCGTTAAAGATATTATTAAAACTGCCCAGAATGTTTCTTCTGAAACTTTATATCAGAATAAAATTATTTATAGGGTTTAAGTTACAAAGCATTGCAACAGGAGATTTCATTCTGCTAGATAATAATATGGTATTTCTCATGTTTTAAAATCTGCATTTCAAATTTTCCAAAACATTCTCAAATTAGTGAAAAAGTGCTTAGAATTCTAATCCCTTCTTCGATTTTAGATTTTTCAATATTTTGTCGTCTAACCCCGGTTTTTACCTGGTCCTGTCGATTTTTTTGTTTTTTTTTTCAGCACCCTGTAAGTCTGATTTAGGCCACAACACTGACAAAGTTACTTTATGCACTAACTTTAATCAAAAATAAAATATTCTGAGAAATCAATAATAAAAAGTTTCTCATATGTTGCGAACAATATATATTTTGTATATATATATATATATATATATATATATATATATATATATATATATATATATATATATATATATATATTATATATATATATATATATATATATATATATATATATATATATATATATATATATATATATATATATATATATATATATACGGTGGAATTCACTTTTTTTACACAGTCAACTTTGCCATCACGTTTTGGCGTGCCAGCCTAGGTAAGAAAAAATATACCAAATTTTGATTTTACATTTCAAAGGCAAAATTCTGATAAACACTATTATCAAAAAACACTAATTTAAATTTTTTGTTTATTTTTCTGTTTATTAAATTTAGGAAAGAACATTGCTCTACACTAACCGATAATTTTAATGATAAGACATTATTAACAAATACAATAGCCGAACCTTGAAGAACTAGAACGTACTTTAAAGTACATCTTAGAGCAATTTTCTTTCCTACATTTAATAAAGATGGTAAAAATAAAAAAAAAGAAAAATAATGTCTGTTGTTATAAGCAATTATTTACAAGAATTTTGCCTTTGAAATGTAAAAAAATGCATTTTTTTGAAAGCTCCTATCTCCGAAAGCCAATTATATATTTTGTTGAAATTTGGTATAGAGGGGTTCTGGATGATGCTGAATAAGAACCTAAGATCAACATTTCCATAAAAAAAAATCGACAGTGTTTTTTTTTAAATCGACCCCTTTTTTTCCCCATCTAGGTTCAAACGCCATGAGCGAAGTTGAATATGTCAAAACAATCACATTTTAAATTCATACACAGCACCAATATTTTAAACTAGCTGGCAGCTAATTCCGGAGGTACAGGGGTGTACTTATGAAAAATGGGTCACACTGTATAACTGAACTTACTGAACTGCTTTCGTTATATTATTACGATTTTTACATCACTAATAATTTTATGAGTGAAATGCTTTTTTATTATTTTGATTTTATTAGAAATGGATTTTACTGGTTAATGCTTTTTTATTATCTTGGTTTTATTAGAAATTGTATAAAATAGTAGTCAATTATTTATGTGCTATTATTTTTTAGAGAAGGGAATGTTCGTTATTTGTTATCGCATTTAGTATCTGAATATTTATGACCACACGTTTTGACAATATACAATAGAATTTTATCAGCAATAAACATTTTTTAACCATAACTGAAAAAAATTATATTATCTTTGCAGAATCGCTGTTAGTGAAAGTTTATTATATACATTTCAAGAAAAAAAGTCACACAAATTAGAAAGTTTGTAACAGAAGTAAAATGTTTTTAAAATTATAGTAAAATTTGGGCAAATTTTGATACGACCCATGTCTGGTTTTATCTTAACTACTAGAACAATATCTCATTTTTGTCCAAATCCAAATTTAAAAGTAACAACAATTGACCATCAATAGCTCATCGAAATCTAAAAAATCGTTTAAATCGTTTCTAAATATATTATTGAGATGTGGATGTGGTGATTTATTAGTTACCTCACATTTTCCGTTACATCACTGGGCAACATCATTCAACCCAGCTCAATTTGTATGATTTGAGCGCTATGTTATATTAACTCTACCAGTCATAAAATTCTGATCGTGAGCACCGAACATAAACAAGACTGTTTATGTTCGGTGTCGTGAGGAAGACACAGAACAGAATAGAAAAGTAGGCGATTGTTTTAAATGTTCAAACCAAAAAAAAACGTGAATAATTATTTTTATTTAGTCTTCTAAAACGGCTAGAACACCTTAGAAGTCAGGTCAGTGCCGTAATATGTTGTGAAAAGATCCATGTTCAAGATTTAACTTATTATAGGTATTTTTCTTTAAGGTGTTGAACGTAGAGTGTGTGACCCAAACAGTGTTAGCATCGTTAGATATACTACAATTACTGCGTTCATAGAGTGCCAAATTATCTATGGACGCCTTTCTTTTTTAATCCTAGCTCAAGTTTTTTAGAAGAGAAAGATGTCCCTGGTAAACAATATGCATGCTATAATATTAAAGACGACATTGCTGACCCTGTTACAATACCTGCATGTTAATATGCAGGGTTCTATAAAAATGCAAAGTAAGGGAGCTATACGTCCCTAAAAAAAGATAACTAATAAAAGGGTTTTTATTTAATTAAAGTCAAAGTGAAAACGCAATTTCAGTCAAAATTTGCACACACTCCTTATTTTTTCGAGACAAAATAGTTTTGTTTAAGGTATTTTTGAGGGGGGATGGATTATTTTGGTAATAATTTTACAACCCCAAATTGTTCCTTGATTTTTATACCTTCCCCCGCTGGGAAATAAATGTGCTTGTCTAACGATGCTCAGCATGGTTAGTAGACGATACTTTGTATGTGTTTGACATACGCCTCTCTCTGTTATTTAATAAACTCACTTCTCAACCTTAATCTTAAACATTAAACTTTCAATGCTACTATCCTAAATTAAAAACAAAGTAAAACAACAAACAACTCAGTAAACCCTAAACCTAATTATATACAACATTTCTGTACAACTTTGGACATCTTCAGTTTACCAAAAAAAAATAAAAATTTTGTCAAATTATAAATGAATAAACCAAATGAAATAACTTAAAAGTGAAACAATAAATTTGTAAGTTTCAGCGATATAAAATATAGTCCGCACGAACACTCGCAACAACGTGCGCCCTCTCTTGTGTGCCACTGTGTGCCAGATCTCGTCCATATAAACTTCTTAAACGCTCGGCTAGCACCAGCGATGCACATCGAATTCGAGTGTACCGACTCGGTCGGGGACGCACACTTATAAAAACTAAATTAAATTTCAAAACAGCTGCAATAAATATTTTTTTATCAACATCTGTTAAAATATGGTAGGTAGAGCAATTTTGAAAATGTAAAAAATTAAGATGACGATATTCTGTGTAAAAATGACCCTAGCTTGGCATCCAATAACAAAACGAGGACCTTTTTTTGTTTGCTCTTCAATTTATTTTGGAGGGCGTTACCCTTGCTACCGTACGGAACTAGCCTCCAGCTTTTGCTTTCTGTAAATCTGGCATTTGGGTACCATTGGCGTTTTTAAGAGGATTAGCCCCCACAGAATCAGTTGCAATTATTCATCGTGTTCTTGCCCTAAATTAGTTTAATCTGAGATTTTACCGCACAATTAATAATTTTATGGGCATTTTTTAAAGGAAAGTTTAGAAACTCCCCTCTCCCCCCAAAAGCAATATGTATATACCCCACTGTGGGGTAGAGACTGTTTTAATCTAGATAAAATAAATAAACGGTTTTGATGATTTAATTTGATAAGGATTCGTACTTTGTTACCCAAACGACTCACTGAAAATGAATTTTTTCTACGAAGATAAAGGCCCATAAAGGCATGTTATTTTATTGTGAATTAATCTTAATAGATAGATATATAGTGTCGCGGATTTTTTTAAAATTATTTGAGAGGAACAAATCTACCATACATTATTTCGAGGAGTGGGCAAATGCCAAAATCTTGTACACCATAATTAGTTATTCGGGTATTAAAAGCATTAAATAGGATTTAAAATATTGAAAAAGGTATTTAAAGAGAATTAAAAGTATTTAAAGACAATTGAATGCATTTAAAACTTATTTGAAGTGTTAATTTTAAATTAAAAAAAAGTATTAAAAAAGAGGACAACTAGTTTCCTTTTATATTTGGTGATTTTCACATTTTGTTATTAATCGGAAAATAACCTCTCAGAAAATATTTTTTATATTTTTATATAATTTTAAAACATAACTTAAATTTAGATACATAACTTTTGTCAATTTTTAAAAAAAATATTTATATTAAACTTGTTGAAGCCGTGTCGACACTCGAAATTATTAATTATTTAATTTTCAGCAAAGAAATTCAAAATTAGTAGATACAATTTTAAGTCATTCGAAAATAGGTTTTTCAGTAACTATTGAAAAAGTTTTTAACACACTAAAATCGAATTCAAATGTTATTTGTGCAACGAAAAAAAAACATCAAAAAATCATTTTTAGATTATTATTTTCGGAAGCCCTTGAAGAAAAATCCTCCTAAAATCCCATTTAGTTCGAGAATTTTCGTCGAAAAGATGCTATAAAAAACACATTTCACCTCCTCAACAGCAGAATTTCAAAAAATCCATAAATCTATTTTTAAATAATTATGTTTGTTGTCATAAAATCTCGTTTAGTTAAAGAGATATTGTAAATAAAGTAAAAACACATTTTACTTCCTTAGGGGTGGTATTTCGAAATGCCGCTGTAAAAGAAGTTTCCCAATTTCGTCTCTTTTTGCCCCTTAAGGGTGAAATTTAAAAAAAAATTAAAAATTAATTTGTAGGAAATTATTTTTAAAAGGCACGAACGAAATAATCGTTCTAAATTGTCATTTATGCAGGTATATTGGTAAAAAGTAAAATCAAATTTTTAGGGCGGGTTTTAATTTAATAAAATAATATTTTTATTGAGCACCTACATAGCAAAGATCTATGCCAAATTTGATCATTTTATCTTTAATGGAACACATTTCACCCTTTGCACTAACAAGCGTGGAATTTGAAAAAATTTAGATAACGACTTAAAATTTCGTTTAATTGAAGACATATTCTAAAAACTTAGAATAATAATCTACTCCCATTGCACCTCAATAATTCCTTCCCTGCTCTTATAAAAAGTGACCATTCATTATCCTCTATTCAGGGAGACAATCCTTCATTTTATCGCCATTTAAAAATGTCTCCTAAAACATCCCTATTTTACGTTGAAGTCTCTATTTTCCATTTAAAATAGTTAAAATATATATTTTCCTATTTTTTCCGAACGTTATTTGTTTTATTATTTAGGTATAATAATATTTTTTGAGGAGATATTTAAAAAAAAATGGTAGACTTCTTTTGTATTTAAATGCAGTTTTTAAAGGGATAGCAAATAATATATATTAACATTATTAATCCAACATCTCTTGTTTTAAGAGAGATTTAAATCAGAAAATTTAACTAAGTGTTGTCTAATTTTACCTGTGTTTCTTTGGTTTAGTTTACTTCATACTTCCTTATACTCTTATGTGTTTGTGCCTTAAAATATTTTTCGTTTCGAATGAATAAATATTTATTTTAGGTATTATAAGTATGGAAACGTGTACACGAGCTTTTGTAAATAAGTTAGTATTTTTTCTAAAAATATTGTTATAAACATTAGTTTTTTTATGGTACCAACGTTTAATATAAACAGCAGCAGTATTAGTAAGCTTATTGACACCATCTAGTCTCTGTATATTTGTTTTATAATTGTTGTCTCCAATTGACAAAAAAAAAAACAATTTTAATAATCTATTAGTTAAGAGGTATAACCTGCAAAGAAAACAACTTCCCTGTCTATACCAAACAGTATTTTTCCGAATTTAGGTACTGTATGATCTACAAAAAACAAGTAATGTCACTGTGAACTCTTGGTGCGTGTATCAGTCGTGTGCGTGACCTTAGGTGTTTATTTTACACACTTATTTTCGATCCTATTTTACTATTATCATAATCTTGCCGGCTATTTTTGATTAACAAGCATCCGCTGGTCTGATATACATCGGACGGTTACGCCTATTTATGCTATACATTTATCTGTACAAATCTCATTTTTAAAAAATTTACCTATTTAAAAGTTAGGAATACTAGAAGTTTTTTTTGGACAGCTGCAAAAATATTTATCTAAAATAAATTACGACATTAAAAGTTACAAGAAACTGTGAGACCCGTATCTAAAAATTTTAAACAGTTCAGAATTTATGAGGAAAATATTTTTTTTGACCTGTCAATTTTTTTAATTATCTTAATAAAACTTGCTTACCTACCGTATTCAAAAATGGGAAACATTTTTTTTTTGATAGATGTCAAAAAAATTTTTAAATAAATGACGCCCCTAAAAGTTACATGGAACTGTGAAACTGTCTATATAAGAATTTTAAGTAGTTATAGGAAAAAAACAATTTTTTTTTGAGAGCTGTATTTTTTTGCAAAATAAATTACTCTCCTAAAAGTTACATTGAATTATGAAAACCGTATTTAAAAAATATAAGCAGTTTAAAAGTTAAGGTAAAAAAAATAGTTTTTTTGTGCAAATTTCATGTCATAATTGCAATTCCTGTATATAAGTAAGACCCTTCCTAAACCGTCCATTTTGTGTATCTTTTTGAGTACTTTCCGGCGCCGTAACCAGTTTTCCGACCAAACGCTTACTTTTTTATTTGAACACCATCTTGTAGATAAGGAAAAGTTGCTATAAAGATGTATAATTTATTTTGTAATATCTCTTCAAATGCCGTATACAGATGATTTCCGGTTTGTTTACGGATATCCTCGAAAATAGTTCAAATTTTCCAACTTTGTCAACTAATTATTATCCGACATTAAATTACGCAACTTTGCCCTAATTTAACCGTCCTTGAATCTCTTACCGTTTCCGAGATCTCAATGCTCGTACCTCAAATTTGTAACACCCTGTATATATGTCTGTTTTTGTAGCTGCCTACCTTAGTCCGTACAATGTGTACATCTGATCAGACATAAGAAAATATTCTGAAAAGCTAATTATGTGTACCCCTCATAATACATGCACGATTTTAAGATTTTTCAGAAATAATCGGTAAAAGTAGATAAAAAACAAAGATCTACCCATTCCGGTAATGAGAATACAAAATTTAATAGTACAGTTCGAACATTGACTAAATCAGCAACGAAAATGAGAATTTCAAATTCGACAACTTCTTCAGAAGAACCTATTCAAATTTACACCTACCGATGAAATAAAAATGTTGAAAACACAATAAATAATCATCATATTGTTAAAATTCAACGCCGTTATCAAATATATGTAAAATATATGTAAAGTATGATACTAGGATACTACTAACTGCAAAACTTCGATTTTTGTTTGAAAAAAATTACACTTACATTATGAAACGGAGATGTTGGTCACTTCACAGAAACTGCCTGGGCAGATGCTCTATATCACGTTAATATTTTCTTCGATTTTTGAATAAGTCAGGCAAATTCTCGTTGAAAAACCCAGTTGCCTTCTCACACGAGAGTTCTCTGAACACAATGAAAATTCACATACACTTAAAGTTTAAAATACAAAGCCTGAAAACAATTCTTTAACGCGTAAATGCATAAACATAAATCGAAACGATAAAAAATATCAGAGAAATATTTGGTTTAAACAAGCCAAAACTCAGCTGTGACATTTATCACAACTGACACGTCAAATATCTCTGTACATTTTATTTACATCCTAAATCAAGGCCATCTATCATTTCACGTCGTCACGTATATGGATTGGTACTTACCGATTTTTGACCGATATGGGCACTTTCTTCTTTAAATCAAATTTGCACCCACTTGCTGAGTAGTTGGGTTAGTAGCAGGGAAATGTTATTAATTTTTTTTTGTAGCCAAATAATTGAGGTTAAAGTTGGAATTTAAAATATTAACTTTAAAAAATTGCAGTACGTTAAGCGTTAAAGTTATAAACTCGAAATTTCGTCACGGTCTACCTAAAAATATCTTGTTTCGTAAAAAAAATATCCTACGGGCTTAGATATTTTAGTTTCCTTGTAATACAGGATAATGTTAAAAATTGTACCTATTCTTGGGAACTTTGGTGCAAACTTCACCTCGTTAGTGCACACCCTGTATATAATCCAAGACCCTTCCTAAATAGTTCATTTTGTGTAACTCTTTAAGCCCTTTCCTATGCCGTAATTAGTTTTTTGACCAGATGCCTACTTTTTTTTATAAAAAAGAGAAAGTGACTAAAAAAATTAATTTTCTTATATGATTTTTTCGAAAAATTTCAGTTTTTCATAAAAATTTCTATTTTCTCGCTATTTTTCTGTCAGAAATGTATTTAAATGTTTGTTCTCCTAGATATTTCCTATGAAAAACGTCTCTTGGAAAATTTCGATCGGACTCACCCACTTTGAGATATATGCGCCCCAAAACACTCTTTTTTCGAACAAAAAAAATTCGTAAAATCGTCAAACGAAATCGAAACTCAACCAAAAACAATAGGGTTCTGTAAGTCTGGAAGAGCCATCGTTCCAGAAAGTTTCGACAAAAAAAATCACAAATTATGACCTGAACCGTGTTACATCGAACTTGACTTTTTTGATCAACTTTGCTGTACCATATCTTCTGTACTAAAGATGATACTGAAAAATGTTTCAAACAAATCTCGAGCTCCACGTCTCCTCTAAAAATTTATATCAAATTCAATGTCCTATCTCTAATTGATTCCGAGATCCAGGTTTTCGTCCCTGCGTGTCAGAGCCATCGTAATAAACGGCCGCGAAGCAAGTACGTTCTGCATCTAGTCACAGAAATCTGTGACCTAGTTCTGAAGTGATAAAATGGATACTCAAGGATATTAAATGGAACTAAAAATATATTAAAAACAATTAAATGCATTGAAAATTGGTTAAAATGTATTAAAAATATATTGAAAGGTATTTAAAAGAAATAAAGCATAACCATAAGCTTAGCCAATTTGCATAAAATATTTATATAATATATACCTAAACCTTCCTCGTGAATCACGCTGTCTATTGGTGAAAATCGAATATAAATCCTTACGGTCGTTTCTGTGACTACCGCGTACAGGCAGACAGACGCGTTGGAGGACTTTAATGTATTTTATATAGTGATATTCGAGAAGATAGGATATGTCTACACAAAAAAGATATTCGAGATAAAAGTTTTAAAAATTTGCATTAAATAACCAGTTTCAGTTATCATTCTTGGGCCTTAACATGCATTTTTGGACCCATGTTTAAACAAACTTCTTTCTTATTTGGCGAAAGGAACATACTTTATAAAGTTATTAATGGAGTTCAAGAATTCTCTGTACGTCACATAGACAGTCCCTCAGGCAGTTTCAAGAATTCAGCAAATTAACTCCTGGGGGGGTCGCCATTTAATAGTAAAATGAGCTCGCATGTAGTAAGATTTCATTCGATGTTGTCAATAGCGCAATTTAGGTCGTCTGGTCTATAAATAATTTAATTTCAATGCTATTAGAAATTAACTGGTGGTAACTGGTCGTACTATAAGTTGAGTTCCGAGAAAATCTGTCGATCGCTGCCAACCTGGGGGGTTTTTTATTATCCGTTTTGTCAGATGGTCTATTCGGGATATAATCAGTCTGCTTCTATTTAACTATTTTTTAGGACAAGAATATGATGATCTTATTGATGAATTTATGGAAGCAGTAGTACAACGGTATGGACAAAACTGTCTTATACAGTTTGAAGATTTTGGTAACTCGAATGCCTTCCGCTTACTAGAGAAGTATAGACATTCTTATTGCACGTTTAACGATGATATTCAGGTTAGTGCAAATTTTATTTATGATATATGCTAAATTATACCTAACAATCATTTGGAATGCTTATATCACCACAAAAGGTTAATAATTTTATTATTCACAATGACAACGGCTACACACGTGTATTACTTCTGAGAATTGAAATACATCGAGGAAAACCGGATTTAAATAGCTAATCGCCTATTGATTCACCTTTATTTTAATTTGATACCATACTACAAAGTTCACTGTTATGATCAATAAGGAATCTTTGCTTATAATTCATTTTGAATCTGCGGTACAAGACAAGGTTAGTGTGCACAATTTGGTAGTGGGTTAACTTCCGCACGAATCTATCTTTTCATTCGATCTTATAGATGCTCTATAATAATATAATGACCGATGGTTAAAACCTTGTTTTAGTAATAAATTATCTAGTGTGAATCCCATCAGAGTTTTTAATCAAAGGGGAATATCTTTTACCTCTGGTGAAATTAAAAGAAACAATTGTACCTACAAGTGTTTTATTAACGGCTCTCTATAATAAATTTAATTTTAACAAATGACTCCCCAAAATGAACCTTTAAACTTAAATCTATCTAGTAGTTCTTCAGGGAAATTTATAAAAAATGGTCAGTGATAAAGACTGATGCAAAAGATCTGTTTTTATTTTACATAATAAAAGAAAATCTAGACATGTGAGAACATCGCTTTGTTTTTTTATAAAAAATGAGAACTTCTATGTTCTACTAAACTACTACTGTATACTTTCCTATGTACCTGGATCGTAAGGTGATGTACTTGTGTTTTGCAATGCAACCAAATTAAACTTTAGGAAATTTACATGTACTACAACTTTATGCCTCACCCTGTAGAACAAAGCCTATTGAGTCATTAGCTACCCTACTCTTAATTGTAGACTTAAGGCTATCAAAAAAAATGCTTGAATCGGTTTACAACTAAGAAAATTACGAGTAAGTGAAATGAACTTTTTTTAAATATTCTATAGTTTATGCACATAGAGTATTTTTTCCTATTTAGAATAGAGATTTAGGCCAAGATAGACCAAATTATTACACGGTTGTTTAGACATTAATGATTCTTAGGAAATCAAAAAAAAGTATATTACAAAGTAATTGTTATGACATCAAAGGCTAGCTGGCAATAGATTAAAATTATTCCCAAACATGTATTTTCTTTTGCCATATTGTTTAATAATTGATTCTATTAGCCTAGTCCAGAAACTCAGTTCGATTAGGCGACTAAAAAAAAGCAAGTGTTGATGTAGTCCAGTAGTCAAAGTGGAGGGCAAACTTCAGAAAAATTAGAAAGAAGACCTTTTTTTCAAATGTAAAAGCTTAAATAGCTAGACCTTCTGCAAGTGCAACAAAAAATTGGAACAATTATTTTTTATTAGTACCTGTTACAATATTACAGGTAGAGCAATTTTGAAAATGTAAAAAATTGACATCTATATCAAGGGAAAAATCTGAATATCGAACGTTGGGGTTTCAAATTTATAATAATTTTCCCGAAATGCTCTAGCTTAAAAATTAATTTGAAATCTGTGGTTGCAGCATGTAATAATTTGATTTTAGCAATAAACTTTTCAAAATATGAAAAAAAATTTTTTTCACCTAATATTTTTACGGTTTAATACATTTAATCGTGTTTTTATAAATAAGGGTTAATTACTTTGTCCGTATGGTGCTAACTTTCATAGAGGAGTGTCTAGAGCAATATTGATACAATGAAAACCTTGATTTCTTTATGTGGTAAATAATCATAAAATTTATTCTTCCTACTTTTTAGTATATTCTTAGGAATTCTCGAGATCAACCGCAAATGAAAACCTTAGAAATTATGATACTGCTTATTTAGTATCACTGGAATGCTTTGAATATCTACTCTTTAATAAGAATTTTGTTTTTGTCGAAAAAATGTTACATTTTAAATATCCCTCACTATTCCTTTTTTCTCACGCTTTTTTGTTTCGGGGTTTTGTATATATGAGAGGAAAATAGATCAAGCGGAAAACGATTCAACAGCTACCGCTTTTTAACCGACTTCAATAAGAGGTTACCAGTTTAACTCTATTTATTATTTTACGTATGTACATCGATTACTCCGCAATGGTTTGACAAATTTTGATGACATTTTCAGGGATTATTCAGTATATTACTGGAGTGGTCCCATAGCAAGCATATTTAAAAAATGGGGGAATGCCGCTATTTTCAATTATTTAAAAGAGCACCGGGGCCAATATATATTGCGTTCATCATATCATCAGGAAAAAAGTATGCATGGTAATATTGTGTTTCACATGGTTTTCGGGGTTTTTAATGACACGAAGTTCACTTATCCTCATCTCTTTAAATTTTGACAATTTTGGTAAAATTAATGCAGTGATTCTGGCATATGAAGTGAAACGAGTAACTACTTATTTATTTTATTAGGGACCTCCAAAATTTTAACCTAAGTTTAGGCTTTAAAGTTTAAAACGTAATTAAAAAAAATATAAATAAATAGAACCGACTTCAAAAGAAGCAACAAAAAGTAAAAAAATAATATTTTAATCTATATTGAAAATTTGGTTTATGAAGTCGGTGTCAAAGTGATAAAGACCGTATCTATTTAACGTGGTACATATGTAGACACTTAATATATAGTCTGTTTGGAATTAAGTAATTAAGAATCAGTTTGACGCCGATTTCATAAGTCATATTTGGAATGTAGAATAAAATATTATTTTTACTTTTTAGTGCTTTTTTAGTCGGTTCTAATTTTTACTTTCCACATGTCGTATTCCCAGTTTGTAGGTAAATTAAATTATGACATGTTCTAGCTACATATTTCCTGTTTCAATTTTGTTCCTAAATATCAAAACAATACTTTTGGTGGACTCCATGGATCTTTTGGCTACGTACCTGTTAATATCACTTGGAGTAAAATAAATATGCTCCACAAAATTTACTTCAATTTTATAATTTTTAAGTATATGTATATCATTTTAGGGTACCGCTAGCGTAGCAGTAGCAGGGCTACTTGCATCACTGAACATAACGAAGAAAAGACTGAGTGATAACGTTATTGTATTTCAAGGAGCTGGAGAGGCTAACTTAGGAATTGCCGAATTATGTACAATGGCTATGGTCGCTGAGGGTGAGTTTTAACATAATTTTAGGTTTACTTTTTTGATTTAGAGTAAGTTTTTTAAGTACAGTTTATACTGTTGACTTAAGATTTTTAATATGTCCCAATCAGTACAAGATATTGATAAGTGCAAATGTATTCACTTCTCCAGAAAAAACGCCCTCAGCCAAAATTTATTATCTCAATCATTCCAGTGATGGTCTTGAGACTGTCACATTTGTGCCTCACATTGAATTTTGCTGTAACAGAGCAATAAAGATGATAGGTTTTGTCAAACGTCACACCAGAAAATTTATTAATATGCACTAACAACCTTATTTTTTTCATTTGTTTGCAATCACTTAGAGAATAGTACTTGTGTGTGATCTTATTATAATATATATATATATATATATATATATATATATATATATATATATATATATATATATATATATATATAGATATATATATATATATATATATATATATATATATATATATATATATATATATATATATATATATATATATATATATATATATATATATATATATATATATATATATATATATATATATATATATATATATATATATATTAACGCTACAGAGCGTGTAGAAAGAAGATTTGGGCGTTACATAGCCTTCAAACTATGCATTTCTAGTGAAGACATTGACTATTTTGTCATATTCAATATGTTAAAGACAAAAACCCTTCGGTGATAGACGTAAAGATTTTGAAAATTTATTTATTTTTAAACTAATTCATAGTTATCTCCAATGTCCTGGACTGTTATGTCTAATTAATTTTAATGTTACCTCTAGAAGCCTAAGAAAGGTGAACACGTTTTCTCCTATAATCGTATGATGTATGACCAATTCAGCTCCATGAATCGTATGATGATGCTCGGAAATGAGATTGAGCATGATGTCTTCAGCTCCTCTTTTTTTGCTATAAGGAACTCATTGTATCGTTTTGCTTTTAATTAATTGGTCTTAATTGAGTATTGTAATATAGTTTTAATTTAAGGTGAGCAAAAGGAATGCTCATCTTTGACTTATTTTTTTGAATAGACATTTGAATGTGCATACAGACACTTAGTATTTAATTTTATTAGGACTTTTAAGTTTAGAGTCTATGAATATTAGTACTCATTGTACGTTTGGGGTGGTCTCGTTAATAAAAGGACTAGGATGTCGAAAATCACCTTCAGCTAATATATTATCGAACCTAAAAAAAAGGTTCCTCTTGTCATTTAATTAGTAATCGCTATTGTGAGTTACGTTTTACATACTTTTGGACGGGTGAGGGAGATTGATTTGATCGAAAAAGAGGAACATTTCTTAGTTCGAAAAGGGATATAAAAACGGTTAAATTAATTGAAAAAGTTTGGGACTATTAAGTTATTATTAATTAAATAACGCCGGAGGAAGTGATTAAAGTGTTCGGATTCTTCTCAGTGCTACCTAGAAAAGTATACTAATACTTAAATAATCAAGATCTATTTACATTATTGAACATTAGGTTTATGTTTTTTTAATGCAGTGATGTGTCGACGATCTGTCAAGGTGGCTATTAAACGTCACAAGCAGTCATCTATCTTAAATAACGAATGCATGCGGTTCATGATAGCACTTTTATGAAGTAAATTAATAATATGATTATGGACGCCAAATAAATCATATCAATTAAAACCTATTTGCATACCTCATTTAGTTTAATTTTAATGCACATAATGATAAGATAAACAACGAAAATGCAAAAATTATAAAATAAGCCTAAAATTACGAAACTAAATTAAATTTTTGTGATCCGCACAGCGAAAACTGATATATTATTCTACTGATAATATCTTTATCGGTAGTAAATAAATCAAAGGTTGTATTTGACGGAAATTTACAGTAACTTCAAGATCATGAATGATATTTTGTTTGCTAAAAACAATTCTCTTCCATATATCTAATAACAATAAGTAAAAATATATATTTATCTATTATTCATAAATATATCGGTAAACATAAATATATGCATCTTTTTATGATATCGGCATTTCAGATCGCCGCTAGGGTGTTAAATAGTTGACATTTTTAGACATTCACGCGAAAACGTGTTAATTCAAATCACAAAAATTAAATTAAATTCCCTAAAACTTAACAACTGCTGCGACAATCGATTTGTCTGAGAGATTGTTAAATTCACGTCTTCTCCAATAATGCATTATTAATTATGTAAATAAACCTTATATTGAACAAACATCATTCAAAGCTGATATGACTGCATGTCTTGCTGAATCTCAAAAAAAAATATTAAAAATGAACAACTTAAAGACATTTATTTTGATTCCTTGCGTTGTAGAGACTGTTAGAGGATCAGTTTGGCCAATTTCGTGATGTTGATCCCTCGATCTGTTTTCACTAAATTTTTCTTGGAGGGAGTCCACAAACAAGGATCAGAAACTATTGTCCCTTGATTGTTCAAGAAACCAGGATTATTAGCCGCAGGTTCTCTTGTAAAGGCTTCTGGATTTTGTCCTACCAATTTTGATCTTGTAGGTCCGATAAATTGCGCTTAAATATCAAAGCAGCTGTGTTTTCTTGTGCGTTTATATTAGGGTTGCCGGTCCTATAAGCTAAATTTTTTAAACAGTTTTTCCGTAATTTCCCCTGTTAGTTCCCTGGGAAAATTGCCATCGATATTATAAGCCTAAGTGACTCAAAACTGTTCAAAATGTCCTGGAATCTCTTCCAAACATTATGAGTTTCGGTTATAAAACAGTAACCTTTAGATTGGGGATATCCCAATTCTATAATGATTGGTAAATGGTCAGCGTATAAATCATAATGCATACTAGGCTGTGGTGCTGTCAGTATTTTTAATAATAAAAGTACAAAGTAATTCTGGAAGCCCAAGAGTTGACAAATGACTTGGTTCTGTAGACCGCACCACAGTATAATTATATCTTGCTTGAGAGTCCGATACAACCAGTTCTTGTGGTGTTTTTGCTCCTATCCCCATTCCCTACATTTAGCGTTCAAGCCACATGAAACGGCCGTTCTTAAGCCAAGTCTTCTATAATGGCATGCAGAACAAATATTTTCTTGTTTCCCACCAAATTGAAGAGTTCTTGTTTTTTGCCTTTAAAATTATTAACATTAAACGAAGCTATCTTAAGGTAGTTAGGGTCATACCTTGCGTAATTACTCATTTTTCATTAAGTACGTTAGTATAGTAGAAAGTACGGTCATTTTTCACGATCCGTACATGAAGGTAAAAGCGGGAAAAATAGCTGTACATATTTGCTTTTTAGCTTTCAAGCAGTAATTTGCAGGGTGGTCTCCCCGCAATTAGCAGAAGTCGGCTTGTCTGTCCGTTGTAAGGCACATTCATTAGTCAGATGGTCCCCTGAGCATTTTAAACATTTAGGCAGCGCCTTGCAATTATTTTGAGGAAGCCCATCGATAACAACTATGGTACTGAGTGTTTTTGGTTTTAGACTTTTGTGATTCGACTTTTGTTATCAACTAGAACTGATAGATTAAATACGCTTTTTGGACTTGTAGGCCTCAGCACGAAAATGAGAGGCATGGATCTCCCTTTCTTATGATGCCATCTAATTACCTTTTCAGACGTTAATCCAAAATCATTTATATCGTGTCTAATCTTGTCATAGCTCCACACTTCCAAAACACCTCAAAGAACTTCATAAAGTAGTTTTTCCTCAGAGAATGAGAATGAATGGTAAGGGATATTGTTGTTTTCCAAGTATTTAGTGATTTTGTTATAATCAAGGGCAATTGGTGGTAGTAGCTTGACAATCTCTGTAAGTGTGCCCGCTTTGTCGTATTAAATTTTGATATTATTAAAATAATTAGCTACTCTGTCATACGCACCTTTATTCCTTAAATCCACTGGAGGCACCTTAATTCGGCTTTTGATACCATATTTTCATTTTATATCAATGCATTATCTGCTTTGAAACGCCCAACTTCGGTTTTAAATGAACTGAGCATTTAATTCTCGTAGAAAATCGTCCGATGTTGTGTCTCTGCCCGGTATCTTCTGCTTGCCTTGATCTATCGCACGTCACCAAAGTTCGAGTAGAATTACTGTTGGTCTACAAATATATTATATATTTCGTTTTTTTACTAATTTTGAGCTTAACGAAAAATTACAACTTCTGACATTGACTGATACCTATCACATGATCAAAAGGTTGCCTTACGACGAGCTTATCTAGTCTAAAAAAGTATAGAATGATATAGAAGATTCTAGAAAATCTAAATACTAAAGGGGGGTACCAATAATTTAGCCTATTAAAACATTCAGGAAGGATTAATAACAAATTCATATTCGTCATATGGATCGATAACTAAAGTAAATCTAATTTCGTACAAATATTTATTAAATTGACCTAAAATTTTACAAATCTATAACAAATCCGTAACAATATTAATAAACATAGGTTTATTTTTAAAAAAAATCGTTGGACAGAGCTTTTTGGTATCCATTTTTATTATATATTATAGTGCACAGTGAAACTTTAAGAAGAAATTTTTTAGACAAAATACAAATGTCTCGAAGTCAGGCGTTGTATAGTCCCAGGTGTTAAATTTAAATTGGGGGTGAAAAATTCAATAAGAAAATAATAATATATGTTTTCTTCAGTCTTCGTCGAAGCTCCAAAAATAATTTTAAGAGATTTTTTTATATTGTCCTCTCAACAAATTTTAATCTGAGATATATTCAATTGTTAACAATTGTTTTTTTTTGTTTATAATTTATTATTTCCCAAAAGTAATAAACTTTGCTCTTATATATAGACGCTTGTCAAAAGTTGGGCACCCTATTGAATTAGCAAACTATTTTGTATTTTTCTTTTAAACTTTTGTTCAATCTCAAATTTCCACAAACTCAAGAACTTTCAGTCAACTAGCTCCCCTTAAACATTTTTTTTATACATTTATGCTCTATAACATACCTAAAAGTTATAAATGTGAATATTATATATGCCAAAGATTGGGTACCATAAAGAATTAGAAAATTGGTTTGCAATTTTCTTTAAAACTAGGTTTCAGTCTATATTTCACGATTTCAGGTACAAGTTTAGAAGATGCAAAAAGTAAAATCTGGATGGTAGATTCCAAAGGCCTTCTCGTTAAAGACCGTCCGGAAGGTGGTATTACAAGCCACAAAGCTCCATATGCACAAACCCATGCGCCAATTAAAACTCTTACAGAAGTTGTCAAACAGATTAAACCAACAATCCTAGTAGGTGCCGCAGCTATTGGAGGAGCTTTCACTGAAGAAATTTTGAAAGAGATGGCGAAAAATAATAAGCAACCTGTTATTTTCGCTTTAAGCAACCCAACGCATAAAGCTGAATGTACTGCCGAAGAAGCCTATAAAGCAACTAATGTACGTGGTAATTATATTACAAATTGAGCCCATATCACTCACTTTGCATCTAATAACATGTTAGACCTATAGTTTATAGTGTACATATATACATATATAAACTCAAACTCAAAGAACATATAGTCCTTGTCAACCAATAAACTCTATAAAAATAAAAATATTGGGGTCTAGTCATTGGAAAAATAAAATTAATAATTATACACTATACACTAAGTTACTACGTGTTATACAAAAAGGCACAAATATGACCATATTAAAATCCACCATTAAATATATAATATAATAAAAGTGACATAAACCTCTTAAAGATTTTAGCCACAGGACCTAAAATACATGAGTAGTAAAAAAACCAAATATATGGTATGCTCACAAACTATCATCATAAAATTCTTGTAAGTTATAATATACTTTTGCCTCCAAGCAACATTTTGCTTTTTTCTTAAACCTTTTAAGAGATTCTATATTTCTAAATATTTGTGGGAAGTCATTGTACATTTTTGTATATTCATATAAAATTGAATGTTTGTTTTACTAAAGATGTTCTGGGCATAGAAGGTAAATGGCTCACATTCTGTCTAGTATTAAAGGCCCTTTTAGTTATTAAATATCCATGTTGTTATGTATGAGAGATACAGATTCAAGTATTAGAAGGCAATAGAAGGCAAGTAAGTGTTAAACATTTATATTTCACAAACAGTGGTCTGTAATAGTCTCGGGCCCCATCTTTGCACGTAGGCATTACCATAAGTTAGGTATGAATTTATAAACGTAAAGTAAGCTATTCTTGCTGCAGTAATGCCGAGCTCATTTAAAACAATACGAAAGGCATAACTACCTCTTGCAACTTTTTCATTTAGAATATTTATGTGGTTCATACATCTCAAGTTATTATCAGTGTCATTTCCTAAAAATTTCGGGTTTGATTTATTTTCAACCCTAGTATCATAATATCTATATAGAAAATTTGAAGATTTTAACGTGGGATCTTTTAATGATATGACAAAAAACAAAAGAGCATCGAAAAGCTGTGAAAATTACACAACATGCATTTTTCTTTAATGGAACAATCGGATTTTTTAGGGTGGTAAAAACGATCTTTTCCCCTTGATGTCAAAAATATATGATATGATGATATTTGCTTTGAAATACTAAGCCTTAAAAATTGGTAATAACTAATATAATAAAAATCAAACTAGTTATGGATAATGTTAAAATAAATAAAATGGGCATATTCGGACACATAATATAATTTATACGGTGGCAAAAACAATTTGTCAACATTGTCCATTGCTAATTCGACTTATATAATTTTATTTTTATCATTTTTAAGGCGTAGTATTGCAATTTAATATCGGGTTTGAATAGACAGGAACAAACAAACCGTTTTGGACCTCTGTTTTCCCATGATTTCTGAAATACCCTGTGTTTGCTTTATTTTTTAGGTCACGAGTACTTTTTGCATTAGAACTGACGAACCACTACTAACCTATCCCCAAGTTATACTTTCTTTGATTAGTTAAGTTATAAAACAAATGAATTCTCTAATGTATATCTAATAAAACCGCCAGAATAGAATAATCCAGTTACAGTTTAAGAAAATCATACAGAACATGTTACAAATATCGGTAGTTTATTTACGAAACAGTAATAATAGGACCTCTATGGAATATTGAAAGAAAAATAGCTTTCTGGAGAATAAATAGAAATCCAAACAGTGGACTTTCTGATGAACCTTCCTATCATACATAATTTGTTCATAGTTATTACTGGATTATTGATTACCATTCCTGTAAATACCGTCGACAGAAAACGCGTACATAAATTAGAGATATTCATTTTGTAATGTCTCATTTTTTAATTACTTAAAACATAATCTAAATTTAGTTATTTTAACAATTTTTAATTTTTTCTACGTATTTCTGTTTTATGTGCTATATTAAGCTTTTATTCTATTTTGTAATTAATACTAGAAGCAAAATAGTTAATAGATGATCCCCTCCGCATGAAGTACCATGAGTAGGTAGTCCTTTCGTTTCACGAACGAGAAATGTGGCTACAGATTCAAAGTCACTGTTTTTTTCTTACTATCTATGTGGTGAAAAAATCATATACTAATTTTATTAAATGTGTCCCACATTATAATACATATTTCCATAAGGCTTCCTCTTAAATGTGGGGATAATCAACCCCCATAAATACCAAATTTTATATTTAGTGTAAATTGCATACGAATATTGATCACTTACGGGGGAAACAAGTGGGAGCTATAGCCCCCTCAGCCAAAATGTCGAGGATGCCGCACAAGTCTAACTTGGTTTTTTTAATAATTTACGTATTTAATAGCGAGCGATATTATAATTGGTTTTATTTTTTAAATTGCCTTTTTGAATAGATATTTTCTTGACTAAATTAAGTAATTAAAATAATTTTGTGGGAAATTATTTAATTGACCCCCATGCCAAATTTCCCAGTACTGTAAAGGATAGGGCAAAAAAAATCTATTAGACGAAAATTAACACAAGAAGAACAAACATTTTTTTTCACAGTGAGAAATGTTTTTGTTAGATTATCCCACCAGACCAAAGTAATTATTAAATGGAAGAATAATTACCTTTTTTCATAAGTATCTTTCCGCCTTTTTTTAAGGGGCCTAAAACTTAAATATTGAATCCATATTCTTTCTGTATACAGGGTACCTGCGTGTTTGCTAGTGGCAGTCCCTTTGATCCAGTAACTCTTAATGGAAAAACCTACGTTCCTGGACAAGGAAATAATGCTTATATCTTTCCGGGTGTAGGACTAGGGGTAATGTGTGCTGGTATCAAAAATATTGGAGAGGACCACTTCCTTATGGCTGCAGAGGTAAGTTGATTAATAATTTAAATTCACTTAGGGAAACAACAATATTTGTTGCTTAGGATGGATTGACTGTTTGTATAAAATATTTAAAGATATATTCATGTATTCCTTTTAACCCGAAATGCTTAATCTCCCATTTCCATTTCATAAGTTTGAATTTTAAGTTGTGTGAAGATACACAGTAAAAATAATTGACTCGGGGACAATGGGGTCAATGCTCCCCCATGTGACAAAAAGCTCTTTAAAAATATAATTCTTATAAATTAAATTTAAATTAAAGTTTTTTTATTTAAACCCGTAGAAAATTTCGTATGCAAGCTTATCCTTTTTACTTTTAATGTTCTTGAAATAAAGCATAATAAGTTAATTAAATATAATAATATACAATATTCAAAAAAAGTCTACATGGTCCCCAAAACGAGTGCCATGATTATGTACCTGATTTCTAGATTTGAATGTCTTGACTGATTAAGTAGTAAAAACAGCGTACAGAAACCAGCAGATAGCCTCCACTTTCGTTTATAGTCTCTAATCATGTTTTCCTTTCCCTAAAAAAAATTCGAGACTTTTTTATCTTTTTCCTAATTTCAATATACTACCGTGAGCTGCCTTGCTTTTATATGGGCATCCATCTCTGCGCTTGTCTTTCAGATTATTTGAATTTAATATTTAGTTTATTAAAATTAATAAAGGCATCCAAGAAAAGAGAGACGACAAATAACTCTCTCTAACTCTAACTTTTTAGATATCTATAGATTAATTTGCCCATATCCTATCGCAACGATCATGAAGTTGTATTCTTATAGTAAATGTATTATAGTCAGTAACAAAAAAGGACTGAAAGGGCGTAATTATAATAATAAGTCGAAAATGTTGCAAAATTGAAAGCTTGGTATTTACCTTGTATATATTTCAGTTTTAATGTTTTGGTTGGCAAATTTTTGAGTAAAAATAAATTCTCTCGTATATAAAGAAACATATTACTTTAAGGGAAACATCTTGCACAGATCGTTAAAAGACAAATTAGAAAATCTAATTTTTAATCGGTTTTCTAATATTTTCCTGTCAAGCCTGTTAGCAAATTTACTAAGAAATATACCATCTAAGGCTACGACACACTGAGTACTATTTTTAAATAAATTATGTATTATGTTTTATTAGCTCACCCTGCACAAATCGCCAACAACTCTTTAACCCGCGTCGGCCACTGTATACAAGAGGGTGAACACGAAAAATCTAACGGTGGCCTACTGCTCCCATAACGGGACGAGACGGAAGGGGTAGGCAGATCCCCCGCAGCAATTGAGTGATTTAATTTATTTACCTATTCATTCAGTAAACTTTGACTAGTGTATCAATGTAACACCGTTGATTGAAGGAAAAACTTCAATCAACGGTAACACGCTAAATTTGTTAAATACAAACCAGCTTTGTTGCCAGGTTTTCTTTTTTATGTAATATAAAAATACCTAATGCTTGTAAGACTTGCACGATAGCAAAATCTGTTTTTAAATGAAAATAATGGCAACACTTTTGCCGTATGTTATAAGTTTATCTAAAATCTACTAATACAATTATTTTTATTGCAGGCTTTGGCTAGCATGGTGACAGAAGAAGAACTTGATCGAGGAAGTATATATCCATCTCTAACTAAGATTACAGAATGTTCGGTAAAAATTGCAACTAAACTTGTCGAATACTCTTACATGAAAGGTATGTATAAGCAGAGAAATATATATATATATATATATATATATATATATATATATATATATATATATATATATATATATATATATATATATATATATATATATATATATATATATATATATATATATATATATATATATATATTTATGCATCTTATGAAACAAAAAAGAATCGGACATTATATCCAATGAGATCCTTTATGAGCGTAATCAGATAAAAATACCTCAAGCTTCAGCCAGGCTTCGGAACATACCTAAGCAAACGTTAATTGGAAGTTAAAAAACCGACTTTACAATATAGTGGAAATGTTATTGGAAAATTCAAATATACAATAAAATTTAGAATATTTTAGCTTTTGTATGCCACGACATGAAATTATCCGAGCCGCATATATCCTTTAAATAAAATTTAAAAAGATAATATAATTTAGCAACTAGAGACAGACGGGTATGATATGCGCTTCTCTGTATATACATATAGTGTAAATTAATTTATATTCAAAACTCTAGGAGATGATTTGTTTCCTAAAAATAAGGGAAAAAATTTACATAAACAGCTTTGTTTTCGAGTAACAAAATGTTAAAAATGTTTTTATTTTTTGATGCATGTTTTTTAACTTAAATTTAGTATACGGTACACTAGAACCAATATCTATAAAGTACCTAAATAGGTTTTAAAAAGGTGTTATTTTTTTGGGTTGGTTATTCGGTATCTTTCACGATCTTTTTACCCCGAGTCAAATTTTTCATTCTATTCTAAAACTTTTTGGACCCATAGATTATTTGATATTCACGCATAGCTAATTCGAAGGTTATAATGGATGTGGCATATAGGGAAAATGGTAAAATTGAAATGTTAATGCATTTTGGCCATCAAATTAGATATGCATGAATGAACATTCTGCTAATGAATTCCTAAGGCTGGAATTATTAAAGTGCTGATAACTTTACCAGGCAGATAGTTTCCATTAAAACAATTGTTTCAACAGCGGTATCCAAGGCAGTTATAAATATGGGACCGATTTTGTATATTAAGTTGCATATCTATATTATAAACAAAGTGACAAATGCTTTATATTTAGTTTTGTCATAAAGCAATTTATTTATTTTCAGGAAATGCATCAGTATTTCCAGAACCACAAGACAAGGAAGCATTTGTTCGTGCACAAATGTACAATACAGATTATACGCCGGCCATACCAAGTATATATTCATTTCCAAAGCTATAGAAAGTACTTGAAATAAGCATTTTTGGAATAACTGGTTATAAACGACAGCATGTTTACGTAAAAAACTCTAATTTTTTCTTCAGTAAAATTATTTATTATTTCACTTTTCTTAGAAGGCTGTCTTTTATCTTTAACAATTCCTAAATAAATGCTAGGAAAATCTGTGTTATTAATGGATATTTTGTAGGTGGGAGAAAAATAAATTTTAAATGTTAATTCATGTAATAATAGAACTTAGGAAAACATTTTTTTTTGTATAATTTTATTCTAAATAAATTTAATATATTTCCATGTTGATCGCAAGTCTTTCTAACTAGTTTTATTTCATTTCACCAAACATTAGTAGTAGTAGTAGCAAAAGTAGTAGTAGACTAGTAGTAATAATAAGGGTAGAGGAGGGCCTAAACCAGGCAGATAGTCCTAAAAGTCCTTTGCCATTCCCTGTCCACCCACTTTCATCCTGGATAACATTCTACCCTTGAACTCCTCCCTAGATAGTGCGAATAATCCGAAGGTCTCTTCTTCTGAGTCAGGCTCACTTATCGCAGTAGTACCCCCTCTTCACTTGTTCTACAATTAGGACAGAGTACCGAGTGGGTTGTCCTTTATTCCTAATAAGTGTAGATGATTATTTAGTCTGTAATGACAGGTCACTATTTCAACCACATCCGCAACTGCTTTCCTAGACAGCAACCTTGATTTGTGACGGTTTCTGTCTTCCAATTAGCCTTTGTTTTATACCAGAACCATTTGCTTAAGGTCTGCCTCTTGTTTAGCCCTAAGAAGTGTTCCTAGCCCAAGGGCGGTCGAGAAGCCTTGCCTTGCGTTGGCCCGGTCATTTTTGAGTAAGCCTAGAGCTCCTAGGTTTTTAGATTGCCTTAAGGACTGCTTGACTACCAAAGTAGATATACGTTTCTGCCTCCGATTTCTCTACGATACTATCTTGAGAATAGCGAAAACCTCCGCCTTGCAAACAGCATTTATTTTTGTCTTTTTTCCTGTTCTCTTATGTAGTGGCAAACCATTTATTGACCTATCTGGAGCTGTTTGTGTACCAGAGACGTGGGCATTTTCGTGTAGTATCATAGTGCCTGCTGCTCACTGATCCTAGGTTGGAATCATTACTTTAAATTATTGTATAGCCTTAAAAGTCCATTCCATTCCTTGCTTATACTGGAGAGTGCTTTCACGATTAGATTGATGCCAATCGGGAATGACTTTTTTTTATTGAGAAAGCCAAATATGGTGTACATTCACAAGAGATCATAAACTGGATCATCATCATAATCAACTTAGAAATACCCCCGAACTATTATGAAGTCCGTGGAAATACCCCAAAAAAAATAGTCATTCGTTATGTCTACAATAAATAATTGACCTTATAACCAAGTTTGGAAAAGCTCCGGAATACACCGATTTTGCTTAGGCTTTGAACGCCTGTGAATTCACCCTGGGTATCTCTAACATAAGGCTGGAGATGGAAATATGGAAACTTAAGTAAGTACTTTTGCTTCATTAATTTTTTCGATGTCCCCCAAACGTATAAAGCCTGGGTGATAGATTGAAAAGGTTTGCGTCTTACGTCGTCCGTTTGAGCTAAGGGTTTACGCTTGTTCCTAGTCCAACTTATAGATTGAAAACGTTTGCGCTTTGAGTCGCCTGCGTCTGTGTATCTAACCTTACTTTTATGTTGATATTTACCGCCTTTTTGTGTAATGCAATTTTGTCTTGCTTGTTTTTCACTTTATGTGTGTTTTTTAAATTTGCTGAGAATGGATAATCGGAATCTTAGTAATGATGCCGAGTAAAGACTTGGCATTGTGAATATATTAATGTGTGCCGCAGCTGTAAAGTTGTAGTTGAAAATACTCAAAACTTTTACCAGTTTTTTTAAATCAACGAGGATGTTATATGTATATATTAATGTCAAATTTATTACAAAAGACGAGCGTTTTAAGAGGCCCTCTATCTCGATTTACGCTAGCCGCTTGCGTCAAAGTTAAAGATCGCCATCTTTTCGACAGCTAGTGGAATTTTTGAAATGCATCTTGGCTTCCACTAGATGCCCCTTGAGAGTACTACTGGTCTCACGAGATGACCTTTTCTTTCAAGCTATCCCCTTACCCCTCCCACTCCCGCCACATAGCGGCCATTACGTTAATATTCTATGTAGAACTGCGGCAGACGAACGGGATAGAATGTAGGAACAACTAGGCCTCACACGTTCACAGCGTCTGCTCCCTTTCTTGCGGGGTCGTTAGTTTCCACTCTGAGCGGTTGAGTCTCTCGTTTCCCCCCGAAATAAAGCGGCAAAACCGAACACGTGGAACCACTTATGTTAATAACACAGAGGTCTGCCTTCGACGGGACGAACTGGAACACTCTTCATGGGTTAACTATTCTTGTTGCTCGAGGTAGCAATCATCATGGGGAATGCAGTTCGTGTAATTTGAGGTTATATTAGAGGTGAACGTCAACAGAGTCGATAGCGTACAAGATTTACACTTTGGTTGGAGCATAAAGAGACCAGTCCCTTCCATAGTGACGTCGATAATTTCCTTAGTGCCTTCGCAATTTTGCTGTTCCGCCGACGGGATACGTCAAGACGTATAGCTATTGATTGGTGCTAAGAAGGGACCTAATTTCGACCTCAGATTTAACTGTCTTTGTTTCACACTTTGGTGGAATGGTTCTTGATTTTGCTGCTAACTGTCTCGTAGGTAGGTCGCTCAATAACTAAGTGTAATATGGCATGGCTAGAGATATAGTCACTGAGACGATTAACCTGACAGTATTTTTATAGGAATGGGAATTAAGTTAAACAATTGAAATAGGTCCTTTGCCACTAAAGTTATCTTGATTGCAAAAATTGGCAATTTATTTACATAAATAACTGATAATGAACATATCTCTATATATTTATAAGCATTATCAGAGTTATCTAAACTATAAAGACATTCAAAACTGGATCTATTTTTGATTTTTAAAAGTTCCTCTCTTAAATCTCTAGAAGTTATCACTGAAGAGTGTAATGTATTCTGCTTAGAAAATAACACTGTAGAGGTCAAAACGTCAAATTTCTAATTTAACTCGATTGTTAATTGCATACGCAAATTAAGATGGTCAATGAGCGTTTGTGCACACGTTAGGGAGTTTATCCTTTTGATAGTTCTATTTGTAAATTTATTAAATTCTTGAATATTTTAAGCCTCTGCTCGTTAAAATTAATAGCTACTACAGATTTATTGTAGTTATTAAGAGCGTCATATATAGCATGAACATATTATTTTATTAATTTCAATATCGCGATTTTGTTGTACTGATGCCTGTATTGACTCCATATAGTATTTCGCAGCTTCTGCGTTGGGGGTCCCTGAAAGCCATTTCGTAACATATCCCGTCAAAAGACTCACGTTTCTTAAGAATATTTAGGATTAAGAGTTTCTAAATTATGACACGTAAGGTAAAATAGAAAAATAGAAACGATTCTCTCGTTTAAATTAACTAGATTCTTAAGCCTAAGTTATTATTTTCTTTATTATTTACTTAATTTTACTTATTACTTAATAATTTTAAGGTTTCCTTGCAAGACAATTCTTCACCTGTGTGGGTTAATTTTTTTTCTTTTTAAATTTCTACATAAAGGTATAGACTTTTGATATATTTTTTCTTGATAAATACTTATCTTAGAAAAATATAGTGTGAAATAGTCATTCGCAATTCAGTTTCGATGGAAAACTATACCAGACGTATTGTTAAGTGGGGTAATTAAAAACGGTTCTGTCAAGGAATAAGGTATCAAGTTAAGAAGAATCATTACTAGTGCTATAGCAGCCGTCATCTGAAAGAAAAGCCTTTAATAAATTGTGGTAATAGGTACCTGTTTTTTTGTTTTTTAATTATAATTTTAGTGTATTATTGTCGTAAATTTTAATGATTTTAAAAGGTTCTTTAGATTTTTTTGTAGTTTTTTAGAAATACGTGCAACCGGCTCATAGTCGTTTATTTTAAATTTATTTTGTTTAATATTTTTGCCATAACACATTTTAGAGGATTCCTTAGATTGTATTACATTTCACTTGCGATTTGAAAATTTTTATTCATTTTAAGTTTTAAAATATTATAATAATCATCATAGGAACATTTAAACTCAGGTTTTGGTGTTGAATAAGGAAGGTAGAAGTGAATGCTTTGGGTCCAACAGTTCGAAAGGTGTGACGTTAGTATATTTGTGGAAATGTGTATTATAGGTTAATATCGCAAGGCAAACGAAGTCATTCCAATTATTTTGTTTTAAATGTAAGTAACGTTTGAGATATTACGTTTGGTGCGAACGCTCGAGGGAGCCGTTTGTTTAAGGGTGATAAGGACTAGCTAAAATGTGACTTATTTTAATTTGTTGAGATCTGTAGCATTGGATGTAAAATCTGATCCTTAATCGTAAAGAAGTCTTAGGTATTCTAAATTGACTGATAAAATTTACTAGATTGTTGGCAATAGTCATTGATTTATGGTTAGGTACAGGAATGGCATGAGATAATTTGTTAAGGTCATCTTGCATGGTTACTATGAAACGATTTCCTTTTTCCGTGATAGGTAATGGGACAATCACGTTAACAGCTAAACGTTGCAATGGTCTTTCGCTCGTGGTTGTGATTTCCATGGGTGCATTTGGCAATTTTTAATAAATTGTTTAATATCGGGCTTCATAGTAGCCCGTTTGTAATTTTTCTTTATACGACGATATGTATGATGGAAGCCTGAATGAATGAATGATTTATTTGTAGGAGAAAATCAAGGTTCATTAATAAAGATTATTTCGATAAACAAATCTTGTTTGAGATTTAGGTTATATTTGATATGTTTTTTCAAATAAATTACTGTGACACCATTTTTTATTAGTCTTGTTCTTAGATTTTGTAAGGGGTAAAATAAATCATTATAGATTACTTTATCAAAGTGATTTAAATTAGAGAATAGAAGGTACGTTGTCTATTTTAATACGTTATTAATTTGTTTTGCATCATAAAGATTTATTTCGTCAATGAATATGAACTCACTGTAATTTTCTAAACAAAGAGAAAAACAAGTTTTAATTTGGGCAGGATTTCTTGAGACATCAACATTCGAATTTAATTGACCAGGTTCGTATTGAATTTCATAGGAGTACTCGTCCAGTAGCAAATACCAGCGTAAAAATCTGCTACTATGGTCTTTACAATTAAATAGCCATTATAATAGGCGATGACCGGTCAGTATTAAAAATGTTCTACCATATAAATAGGGGTGAAAATGTTGTACTGACCAAACAATTGCAGCCCGCTTAGTTCGAACTAACTAGGTTTGGTTTTGTAAAATTGGGCTATTAGTCAAAGCGTTTTTGAAATAATCTAAAGAACTTTGAGGATCGCTTGACCATGAAAATGGGACATCTTTTTTTAGAAGTGACGTAAGAGGTGTCTCCATTTTTCAAAAATCTTTAATAAAATGTCTAATATCTTTTGAATTTTCCGGACTAGGGTCGTTTTTAATATCCTTGACTTTTTCGGGATTAGGTGATACACCTTTTTCACTTATTATATGTCCAAGATATACAACTTCAGTTCTCATGAACTCGCACTTATCGGATTGAAGCAGTAACGGTCAAAGATATTTGAGACCTTTTTGGAATGTTTCTCAACTGAATTTGCACAAAGACAACCGTGTCGTCACGGTAAACAAAACATCGTAAGTCTTGTAAGCACTCATTAGCCTTTGGAATGTGTTTGGGGCATTACGCAACCCAAAGGGCATGCGCAGATATTGAAAGTGACCAGATAGGGCAGAGGATGCTGTTTTTTGTATGGCACTTTCCTTGATGAGAGTTTCGTGGAAACTAGAAACAAGATCGACGGTTGTAAAGTACTTAGAGTGACCTAATTGGTTTGAAATTTCCTCGATATTAAAAATCGGAAATAAGATTGGTGTCGTGACAATTTACAAAAATCGCATACAATTCTATATTTACGCTCATTTGAATCGTCAGTTTTCTTGGGAACAATTCGCAGAGGACTGTTATAGGGCGAGACTGATTCGCGAATAATTCCTTGCTTAAGTCTTTAAGAAACTTGTCTATCGACCTCGTTTATGTAAATCTCAGGGAATCCTAAATTTTTCACTTTCCGTATTAATAAAAGAAAAAAAATTCCTTGGTCAGAAGATTCAAAGTTAACAGCAATTCTGTTTATACGTTAACGTCTATTGTGAGTATTTAAGATCAAGGTTAATGTTTTACAACGTTTTTAGACGAACTAAAGCGTTTGGTAAATATACACCATCGGTTATCTCGATTATGTTTCGCGACATAATTCTTTATTTAAAACGCCGCTTTCTATTAGGGTTTCTAACCTGGGTTCGATGTAAAAAGATTTAGTGTCAGAATAAGTGTTTTAAAAATTTTTTATAGGTACGGGTAGCCCTGTTAGAGACATTTCTAAATTGTCAAAATTTATAATACGATAAGAAACCGTGGCCAATGACCCCATCGTAAGGGATGTTGCCCTCTCCGGACCCAACATGCATTTTATAGAGAATAATTATTTTGAAATGATAAGTTAAGAGTATAGCTACCTGCGGTCTTTATAGCGGAGTTGGCACTCAGGCGTTTTAAGATTATTTTTTAATTAAAACTACTTTTTAATTTGATATTTTGGACTTTCTCCATTTTTATAAGTGACACGGACGCATCTGTATGGAGGAAAACGCGAAATGGTTTTCCGTTTATGAAGATAAATAAATATTTGTATCTACATTATTTAGGGAAATATTCATGGAAATGTCATTTGCCGTAAAGTTTTTTTTCTGATACGTGGCATTCATAAGGGACACTTGGGGAATTATCGGGGAAAATTTTTAATATTTTCTAATAATGATCGTCGTTTGCTTAGCTTATACCAGACCTGTGACTATTACTTGCAAGACGACTGGCATTATTATTTCAAAGGATTTTAGAATAAAAATGTAAATCATTATTATTATTAGAATTTATAGTTCGTATTCCTGGGGAATATAATATTTTTTAGCCATCGACACCGATTTTATTGATTCCCAATCCCAAGAGACGATGTCGTTCAAGGATTGCTCGTGAAAAGCTTCATTATTTTGAATTTCAGTTAAAACAACTAAAATGTTGCCTTTATTGCCCTGATTATTATTTTTTTTAATAAAATTAATCCGATTATTGCGTTTAAAGCATTCGGATATAAATTAAATTTAAAAATAAAATTTAAGACCCAGAGATGATCGATTTTAAGAATTAGTATTATTATTGTGTTGTACATTTTTGTTCGAATTAATTTCAAAACTTTGGATTAAATGAACTTTAACTTTTCGTTAACAATCCCTCGTATTGTGGCTTTTGTTTTTACAAACTGAACAGTATTTGTTACAGAAAACATTTTGTTAGCTATTCTCGATATTTGTAAGCCACTCTCTTCTTCAAGAACGGAATTAAGAGCTTCTGAAAGTCATTTGGGCTCTTTACTTCGTAAAAACCTAAATATATCTGGAAGACTATGAAGGATGAATTGTTGGACAAAAAGAAAAGAAAAAAAACCATTAATGCTTCAGCTTGATTTCCTTTAGTAGCAAAATTAAATGCACTATCGCGATTCGATAAGAATTCATATAGATCCGAATGATTTAGTTATAAGAGAGCACAAGACCGTAACCGTAAGAATAGAATCGGCCGTAGGCTGCAAATTACTACTACCGGTTGTATCGGCGTGATCAGGCAAAGCGAAAAAGAAATGCTTATTTAATCGGCAATTGAAAAAAAAAGATCATAAATATTTTTGTAGGTTAAAATATTCACGATATACAAATTCAGTGATTAAAGGTTGATTAAAAAATGTATATCTTGAATAAATTATGTATTATGTACAACAATATTTAAAATACATATGCACACAATTATAAAATAAAATAGGTGCAAGAAAAATAATATGATATAAAATATGTGAATGTGCTCCCAAGAAAAACATCAAAAATTTATAAATAGATATAAAGTAGATCAAAAATTAATATTTAATAAATTGGTTTATATGATATATTAATAGAAACAAAAATTATTATTATCATTATAAATTCTATTTTTTTTTTGTTTGCAAACAATTTTTAAAATTATGGGATAAAAATGAAATTTAATCTTGTGACATCCTAGCCTGCAGCTTTTTAGAACTATTTTTATTGGAGAGAAATAAAGGAAAGTTAGACAAAAGAGATCTTACTCTAGTGCTTTTTTTCATTCTTCGTTCGGTTCAAGCCCAAAGAGATGTATCTCGCCAATTTTCTTTCTTGCAGTGGCTCTCCTAATAGTTGTAATAAAACGCGAACCTTAGCAAAAGTTAAATACGTTGCGTTCCTTAGGCATAATAAAATACGCTATACTAAGCTAGGCTGGCAGTCCGAATTGCCCCGACTGCCTTAAAGCTTGACGAAAGTACTCGAAGTTTTCACAGCTGCCGAGCGACAACCGAACGGAATAGCAAATGGGATATGAAATCGTCATTTTGGGTCATCAGCCGGTCTCTTCTCATAATTCGATCGATAGGTCGCGGCATCACGTCGGTATGCGACAGTTCAATTGTTCAGAGGTCGGCGGTCGGTATTCTAACTCTATATTGTTTTGGACGTTTTTAATCGATGAAAATTGATTTATATACTGTTTTTGTAATATATATTTTTTATTTTTATGATCCATGTGTGAGTTGGGAATATACAGGAAATAAAATGTTGGCAGTGACTAGTGCAAAAAAATAAACAACTAAAAAGTGCTCACCAACTTGCAAAAATAACCAATTTTAATGTGGTCTATGTTTGAGTTGTGAATGTAGAGGAAATAAAATGTTGGTAGCGCAAAAAATGAAACAACTAAAGAGTGCTAGAGTGCTGGATATGTGGTTGTGAAGTCTCTGTCTCATTTTACTGTTATTTACGTGTTTTTGTTTGTTGTTTTCTAAGGACTCGTCGGACTCATTATGGTGCAATGTACAAAACCGGTGTTAAAGACTTAAAACACTTAAAAGAAAAAATAAAAAAACACACGGAAGTGTTGATAATCGTACTCAGCTAGACACAGCTTATAGAAAATCCCTTAGAGATTTTAATGAAAATGTATCCAAAAATCGTTATATTTTAAACAAAATTATAGAGTGTGTAAAATTTGGTGGGGCATTCGAGATGGCACTACGTGGCCATGATGAAAGGGCTTTGTCTGAAAATCCAGGGGTTTTTCGAGGGCTTATAAATTTTGTTGAGGAGTCGGATGCAATTTTTAAAAAGTATATGCAGAATGCATCTGTCTTTAAAGTAACATCTAAATCCATTCAAAATGACCTACTTGACTCTATGCTGGCTGTGGCTCAGAAACAAATTAAACAAGACATTCAGTTAGCTAAATATGTTGCTGTGCAAGTAGACGAAACAACTGAAAGTTCCACCCAAATGGTTATTATAATACGTTATATTTTGTCTGGCATTGTTCATGAACGATTTGTCAAATTTGTAAATCCTTTAGGGACCACAGCTTCACACCTTACAGACGTAATTCTTCATGAATAAGAAAATCTAGGCATCAATAACACCCCCGAGAAATTAATTAGGCAAAGTTACTATGGGGCGTCCACTATGAGTAGAAAATTACGAGTCGAACAAAAAAAAATTAAAGAGCATTATCCTGCCGCTAATTTTATACATTGTTATGCCCACCATAACAACAAATTTACACGGTTTCTCAACATTCTTTAGTCGATCTCCAAAGCGCACAGCAGTTCTTGATGAGTTAGTAAAAGTTCGCTTACCTAAAGCTGCTCCCACGAGGTGGTACTTGAATGTACGTTGTGTAGAAACTGTGTTTGTTTAGAAAAAATAATTGAAATGGAAGAAGATGCCAAGACAATTAACCAAGCCTTTCGTTTTTACAAAATGTAGATTTTTTTTTTATATATATATATATATATATATATATATATATATATATATATATGTATATATATGTTACACTTTTATTTCAAAAATTCACTTTTTAAAAATATTATTTATTCACTTAAAAATACTTTGTATAATTGTAAAACTTAAACCGTATAATTTGAAACTTAAACTGACATAATAACAGTATCTGATATGAACTAACTAATATTTACAATTGGTGCTTAATTTATATGTTTTGAAATGATGAGGCAGCACCTTCAAGCTGTGAGAACTGCAACTCGAAAACACTGCTTGCAATGCATTCCTTGAAATGTTGAAATCGCCATATCCGTTCCCATGCGACTGAAGGTCAATGAATACACGTGGCTATAACGTATATAACATATATATATATATATATATATATATATATATATATATATATATATATATATCTTAAAATGCCCCATTCTGAAATACTTTTTAACGAATTTCAAAAACGTGTTATCGATGTTTTATCATTAACAAAATATACAGACTCCTTTAAACGTTCCATCCAAGCATTTCGCGATGAAATTCTAAACGACCTATCTTCAGAAATGCCTTCAATTTCATCTAATGCTAGTAAACGGCTACGTAAAAATGAAGATTCTAAACATCGAGTGGCTTTGGAGGTCTATGACATAATAATTTCTGAAATGCACCATCGCTTTAGTTTCAGTGATCAGCCAACTATTTTATAGTGATCAATTTGAAAATTACAACAATAATTTTCCAGGTAATATTTTAAATTTAGTTAAAAAGACTTTCCGTGTATAAATTACTTAAAACTAAAAACTGAACTGCAAGTTATTTATAATCGTTCTGATTTTCGTGTAAGTTCTAGAGCTATTTCAATGCTTCAACTTTTTATAAATAATAACCTAAGTGATACGTTTTCTGAAACAGTCAAAATATTAACTTTACTGTGTACTTTGGCAATTACAACTGTAGAAAGCGAACGTTGTTTTTCGACCTTAAATAGAATAAGGAATTTTCTACGCAACACCATAGGCCAAGATAGACTATCCGCTTTAGCAATGTTAAGTATCGAGAAATCGTTTATAAAAGGTATGTGCAGTTTTAACGAACGTGTCATTCAGCATTTTTTAAATTCTAAAGAACGAAGAGTAGACCTGAACTTCAAAAGAATTTAAAGCTCAATTTAAATGTAAGATATTTATTTTTATTTTAAGTATGCCTATTTTTAAATTTGTTTTGAACTCCCAATATACTTCACCACGAGCCGCCACTGCTTTCTTGAATTCTTGAGAACTTGAGGATGGAAGGCTGAATTGTGATTTGAATTCTGTCCGCAGCGCCAATTTGTTGGAGACTACTTTAAACAGGCTCTACTTGATCTTATGAAGCCAGAGGCTAGCTAGCTTTTTTCTGCGTTGCCTCGGTGTGAGCTTTTATCTATTCGTTATCAGAGTTTAATTGATTCTTAGAGGCGTAAAAGTTATGCGTTACGTTTTTTTTTTAAAGCGGTAATTTTTAATAAACCTAATAATTTGGAATAAATAATTAAGTTAGAATTTAGAATAACTTATGACTTAAAATGTCAGAGAGAAGAAATATGAGTTTAGAAAAACAAAGTAATTAGGGTTTACTATACATGAATACGTGAATGATTATACAAAGTGCGAAGACAGAGCCTAACAGTACAGACACACTAAACGAAAAAACTTCAGTTGCAAATAATTTCCTCTCTGAGGAAGATAGTTTCAGGTTTCCAGTTTACTTGTTTATTTTTTTAATACAGACATTTTTGGTTTAACATAAGAGAAATTTTCAATTTTTAGAATTATGGCGTGTTCTTTATTTAACATGTTAACAAAATAGTAGATATATTTTCTTTTTCTTTTCACCGTTTCTATAGGTCTGAATGAGGACACTGTGAAATAAATGCGGAAAAATTGTCTTCTATAGTCCTAGATTTAGACCTGTTTAAGGAATGAATTTCTTTTAAACTAGAAAACATAATTACTTCGGGACCTCTTTTTGACTTTCAAACTACCTTAAGTTTTATTCTCCAAATAGGGAATAGGGCAGGAAATTGTCGGACATTTTGACAATACTAAGTTGGAAGTAGGCTTCATTGGAAATCGAATTGATCACATTTTACCTAAAAATATTTGTGGGTACCTTCTGACGTTGAAGAAGTTGCAAAAGTTGTAGTAGCTAATTTCCTGGCAAGTAAGTCAAACAACTTATTCTAGTTTCTAATAGGGGTCCCGGGTAAAGAAAATAAATAATCAAAAACTTTATCAGAAAAGGATCTTCTTTCTTATTTTTCATACTAAACAAATGTATTCATACATTCGACGATGTAAGTCACTATTCGATATTAGGAACAACAATCTATGTCAACAAAAATGTTCATATGAGATAATATGAACCGAATTGACAAGGAAGAAAAAGCTTTTAGAAAAAAAGATTTTAATAGATTTTTGATAGAAGCTGATGATCACATTTATAACAAATCAGATAAGTAATTACTCATTAAAAATATCGTACGTTTAATCTTTATTATAATCTATTTAATTTCATAATAAAAATGTTTTTTCTAGTAAAAATAAATGGATCTGTCGCAATATGTGTTTGTGACTAAGCTCATTTTAGTACTAATACCAAAAATTACAATGAGAATCAGCGTTAAAAAGATGACTTTCCATGATTGAATTGCAAACATTTTTTTAAATTAATTCTTTTGTCAACAGCTTTTTCAAAAAATGTTTTCAAAATTCTGCTATTAAGGGGGTGAATTATTTTTTACTTTTTTTAGAATTTCTATTTTCCTAAATGAGTTTTACAAACCAACTTCTGGATTTTTAAAAATTTTAAAGGGGTAAAAAGGAAAGGAATGCGTTTTTACTTTTTTTTATAATATTTCTTACTAAATAGGATGTTAAGGTGATTATTTCATCAATGATTTTTAAAAATAATAACTAAAAAATCAATTTCTGGTGTTCTCGACATTCTCCTCTTAAAGGATGATGTGATGCGTTACATATCTAAAAACTAATTTCTGAATTTTGTGAAATACCCCGCTTGAGGGGGTGAAATATGATTTCCTTTCTTTTAAGTTTTTTAGTTTAAGTGAAAGATTTTAAAATTATTCATTTATCAAAAGTAGTGTTACCGTACACATTTCTAAGTAAAAAGCTTAAAAATGTTTTAAAAAACATAATAAAATCTGCTGCTGGCGAAACCGAAAAAAAAGCCTTGTATTTTAAATAAGCAGGTATATAAATTTCACTGAAAACCGCAACGCAAAAATTGTACCTGCACGTAATGTATCAATACAGAAGACGGATCAACCGCATCAAGCACTTTAAAATATATTGGTATTAATTGATCACGTGATTAAAACCTGCTAAAAACCACAACATTGCTAAATTTGTTAGCACACTCCAAAGTTTTAATGACTCTTTTTACGGGCACAAGGGCACTTTTAACAAAAAAGAAACACACCAAACTACATTCTGCATTTAAACAAACCCATTTAATCTTACAAGTCAAAGGGGGACGACATCCCCACATGAATGCCGTCTTTGTCACATTTGCCTCTGAGATCTGACGCTTTTAGAAAGACTAGACAATAGTCAGAGCTGTTTTAGTAAAAGCGTTTAAATGATTAGTTATTCTGTGACTGTGCAACACCGTGACTGTAGCGTCATTATATAGGTTTATTTCTGCTAAATACAAACAAAGTTCGTTGTTTGTGTTGTTCACGACGGATTAGCATAATGGTAGAGTTTCGGATTAGCAGTGAGAAAGGTAAAAAATTTGTAATAATTATTAAAAAGGCTTATTTGGTTCGGTTAAGTTTGGCTAGGATAAATATTTACTTATACTTACCATCGCCGATTTTGATGATTTTGGTGCATTGTGTAGATGTTCAGAAGCTGATAACAAATCCGAAGTCACATTTTTGGCGTAGATTCGTTTCCGTGATAATCCATTACGCCATTAAAGATCATTATCTTATATTTACAATTTTTCACGTTCTTTTTTGTTTCCTCCGGTAATTTTTATAAGAAAACGATTGAATACACAGTTAAAATATAAAAATTATACACATTTTTCCAATTTATCACGTTATATTACTTAAGAATCAGAAAATTGTATCTGCAGATAGCTATTTTTAAGAGGTAATTTTTCGGTACCTTTTAAGCTCCAGGCTAGGCGCCGAAGAACGATAGCGCGAAGGCATAATCGTATAATACATTAGTAATATAGCTTTAAAGATGACGCCTCCGCATTCCGGCACCTAACCTAGTATTTACAGGATACCGATCCACCTGGTACCTATGTCCAGCCGCGCACCGGTGCCCGTCTGCTAATCCGCTACCAATCCACCTACTTAACAAAGTATCCATAGTAATTTTTAGTACAGCTGTTTCTGGTCAATTTTGATAATTTTGGGTAAACTAGTAGAGTTTTAGCCACTGACAACGAATCCGAAGTCATATTATTTCGGCGACGTTTCGTTTCTGAGATATATGCCATCAATATATACAATCCTATGCACGCAGTGTTTCACCTTTTCTGTTTCATTCAGTAATTTTCACAAGAAAACGGTTAAAAATACAATTAAAATATGAAAATTAGATATATTTTCCAATTTAGACTTTGTATAACTCAAAAATCAAATCAAATACATTGAATCTGTCAACAGCTATTTTTAATATGAATTTTTTTTATTTTGTTTTTATGTTGGCAACCATTGTCATTCGAAAAAATATTCAAAATTAAAAGCTGATGAATTTTCTTAACGTAGCAGTTTTTAGTACTGTTTATCATGGATGTTCCGTTACATAAGTGCATCAGTATCATGTAAGCAGAAGGTTTGGTGACTAGGTGAAGCAGCGCAGAGGCACTACGTGGATCGATACTGGGTCAGTACGTTTAGGTGCCAGAGCGCGAAGGCATCATCGTTGAGGCCCTAATACATTAGTAATATTCCTTTAAAAATGATGCCTTCGCCGATCTGATCCACCTGGTGCCTCCGCGTTTCGACCCTCCACCGCCCGACTGTCTGCTAACCGTTACGGATCCGCCTATTGAACAAAATATCAATAATAAATTGTTTTAAAACTGTTACTCTGATAAAATTTATTGTATTTTAAAATAAAATATTTATTACATTTTCTTCTTTAAATTATAACAGTCACCAAAATAAATTACAGAATGAAGAAAAATTAAAATTCTCTACTAAAAATAGCAATTGACAGTTACAATTTAATTGATTTAATTTTTGAGTAAAATAACGTTATAAATTGGAAAATATGTGTAATTTTGATAATTCAATTGTGTATTCAATGACTTTCTTGTGAAAATTACAGGACAGAGAAAAAAGGTGAAAAACTGTGTGCATAAGATTGTGAATTTTGATAGCGTATATCTCAGAAACTAAACGTCGCCAAAAAAAATTGACTTCTGATTCGTTATCAGCGTCTGAAAGTATACCGTTGTATTAAAAATCATTAAAATCAGTGATGGTAAGTGGAAATAAATATTTACCTTGGTTAAGTGTGCCGTAAGTGCTAACAAATTTTATTTAATACAAATTCTAACGGAATAACTAATTAGTTAACGTCTGGTGGTTTAGTTACGTAGTTGATTTATGTAAAGCCCGCTACTCACTACTCGGTTCGATTTGTTGATACGATTTGTCCATTTATATGATTGTATGAATATTTCAATGGATTTCATCCACACTATTCGTCAATTCTTATTTAATATTTTCGTACGGATTTCATTGTTTCATTGTTTGAAATTACACAAAAAAACAAAAGTTTTAATTCGGTCGAATGGTTTCCAGAGATCAAAGCCTACTTGATTATCCGCTCAAAAGACAGACACGCCGCGCAACCTACCGAACGAAGGCACATAGGACATATTTATATACATGTAATTTTTGTGCCAACAACAAAAAAAAATTTACGTAATCCGTTTCCGTTCATTTAAGTTAAACTTTATTTTTCTTTCCGTATTTTTCAGTGTTATTAGATACTTTTTTGAAATATAGGTTGCAAACGGCAGGGGCGTGCGGTGAAATTTTAAGAAAGGGAAGCAATTTTTAGAAACTTACCTATTTGTAATGTAATTCGATTCTTCGATCATTTTTTCAAATTCATCAATGACGTCATCATAAAAACGTCGATGCTCCGACATATTTTGGAGAAGTTTATTTTCAATAGACAACAGCGATGTATGCGAAAGTCTCTCCTGCCCCGTTGAATTCCTCACGAAATTTTTTATATGTTTAAGTGTTGAAAAATTGCGTTCTACTGATGAACTTGTGGTAGGTATTGTCAATATTAATTCACACAATTTCGACTCTTCGGTGTAGGCATCTTCCAGCTCCTTGTCTTTTAAAAATTGCATTAGTTTCTTAGCGTTATTTTTTGCGCTAATGTCATCAGTTTCGTAAATCACTTTCAGTTCAGATCGCAGTAACACCCGCTCTTGAATACTTCCGTCTGTTTTAAAGTAGCGTATTACTGTAAACAGCGGAAATTAAATCATTCTGGATTCGATTCGACGTTCCGCGAAAAAGGCTAGGATTTTTTAAGCAATCATCATTTAGCCATTAAACTAAATAAATCTTGAAAATTTCCTCTATTTGAAGAAACACTTGTTTCGTCATGACCTCTAAATCCCAATTCGTGCTGGCCAAGAAAACAAACAACATCGATAAGTCTTCTTAATATTTGCCTATTTTTATCGGCTAGTTCCCTGTGTTAGCGGTGACTAATTTCCAACTGTTTATTATGGGCGTGTTCAGTTCTGGTTTTGCCGAAGACTTTTTCTTTTATGACGGCCTGCAAATGCGCTTTGGACATAATGTGTCTTTTTACAGCTTTACAGAAATTGTTTAAATCGGAAAAACCAGTTTTATTCCAGAGACCTTTTTCATTTTCAAACAGTAAACATGGCCAACAAAATAATTTACTTATATTTTCACGCCCTGTTAGCTTTTTAAATTGTTCGTATTGTTTTTCCGGATAATATATATATATATATATATATATATATATATATATATATATATATATATTTTTTTTTTTGTGGTTAAATTTTTCATAGGCAATTTTGCCCCTCCTTTGGAAATTATTTGAAGCTTATCAGCGAAGTTTAATGTTGAAAATCCCTTTATTATTAAGACAGTCACCACACATTCACACACACTCTTCTTACTAAATTGTCCAACATTTTTAACTTTATTACCGGCAGCCGAAGTTGACGGTATTTGCATATCCACGTCCGTATTATTATCTTCCATATCGCACCGTGCACGACGGGACGTACGTATCACACAACACACGGATAGCCGTTCAAACAAAGAACCTACTCCAACGATAGCTTCCGCCACCACTTAAAGCACGCGTTTGAAATGCATGCAAAAATTGCAAACAGCCGGTGGAAAGTTCAATAACCTCTGGCTCGATTCACAGGAAATCAAGCATATAGGACTTGGCTGCAGAGAAGCTAGCGGCCCGCATAGGTGGTTCTATTCCATTTTCTATTATCGCTCAGTCGGAGTCAAGGCCGCATTTATTATGGGCTTGATAATTAAGATATTTTAGTATTTTTAATATAAACTAAATTAATGATTTTCTATTTCAAAAATTACATCTTAGAAGATGTTTTGTAATTTTTTTTTGGGGAAGCACTGCTTCCCTTGCTTTGATTGCCCCTGGCAAACGGTTATATTTATTTCGAACGTTAAAATTATCACCCAATTTTGTACCACAAATGTGTATTTCATTTTTGTAGTTTTTACGTAAAACGATTACGGGAACTCAATTGTGTTCCAAGCCTTACGTGAGTTCCGTTGTGTTCAAGCACGTTTTTATTTTTAATGTATTTTTATTGCAGAAGTCCCACCTCTTTCCGAGTCCAAGTTGAAATGTTATTTTTATTTGGCAAAAAAATTGTGTTTTTAAAAGCGTATTGCGTTTAAATTAGCCCTGGTTAGGTTCTTTTTTCTTTAGGATTATGTAAAAAAAAGCGTATCTATATAAAAAGGTGTATTTATATTAAAACTCCAAGTGTAAAGCCGTAAGTGGCGCACCAGTTACGGATTGGATTGAGTTTTAATCGCTTTTAGATACTTAACCTACACTTTACTTTTCTTATTTCTGCTACTGTCATATTTTTAGTGAAAATTCTAATTTGCATTTTCTTTTCTTTTAATAAACAAAATCACAAGTGAATTATTAAAAGGATATACGTTAACTGGCTTTCTTATATCTGCAAATAATCTGATAAAATAATATACGTGTATTATGGGAAAGCAAAACTACTTTGGAATATTCTAGACCTTGACTTGTTCAGTTGAGAGTCTATTTTTCATTTTTCCTTTATAGATAATCAAATAATGATTAAAATACATTTGATATTAGTTTGGATGTGCTGATGAAGATGTATGCCTGGGGAAGTACGATTAATGGAGAATTGGGGCTAGGTGGGATAGAAGACGAACACATTTTAACACCACGAACTCTAGATTGGTATGTATAACATTGCTAACATACATGCACAGTTCTCAGCATAGGTCTATTTGTAAGAAAAGTAAAAGACTACCTCTCCTAGAAATAGCAAATAATTGTCAAAACAAAAAATAAAATACATAGGTAAAAAAATCCTGTAACTAGTTGAGAGAGTCACAATTACCCCTTCGTTTGAATATATGATATTTTGTGTTATGGTTAAAAAAATCATATTTTCTTGTCACTTGCACTACCGTTCCTAAGATTATCAACAAAATGTACTAGTGGTACTCGTTTAAATACATTTTGGTCGAACATATTTTACTGACATGGAATGTGTCATTTCCCAATTAAATATTGGAACTCTGTAAAACTTCTATAATAAATATTTTTAAAGCAGATTTTATTTTATTTAATGATGATAAATATAAATAGTCAGATCTGTAAACAATTTGTTTTTTAAAGTTTAAAAGCTGCCCTGTGCAGCATAAATAGCAAAACACTTCTCAGAGTTTAAAATAAATAAGGTTTGTTCGAGTTTTACTTGAGGTGACAGATAATATACCTTCTGATGGTTAATTGTGTTACTAAATAATTTCTTAAACTATAAATACCTCAAAACAGTTCAAGAAATGTATATTCTTTATAAAAGTTATTCTAATATAAGTTAAATAATATTCTTCTGAAAATATCAGTAAAACTGTTTTCTTTTAACAGATTTTTTTCTTTTATTTTAATACGGCATTTATAGAGATTTGAGTCTGGTTAATGTTATTTTTTTTATTTATGTATTTTAAGTAGGTGGAACTGTGTAATAAGTACACTACTCCTAAACACTACCTACAATCAATATAACATAGCCTGCAGTCACACACTAAAAATAAAACACATTATGTGAAAATTATTTTATATTACTAATTGTAGTTAACCATCACTTATTGATAGAGCACGACCAAGCTTCGCTGACAGGTTTGAAACTGAAAGATATTGATTTATTTGGTCCACGCTAGATGCTTGTCATAACAACTGTGAACTCCTGATCGTATCTGACAATTTGTCAATTACACATTTTTATGTGAATATTGTAGTAGATCAAACAACACATTGTTTGTAACTGCTATTTTTATTATAATTTATATTTTGACTTTAAAGGTTGAATGACAATGTCAAAATTTGCAAATGTTAATCAACTGTTGGTACTCATTGCAGCGTGTCAACCCATTTTAAAGCATGCATTTTCATTCGACCATTATAATCAATTGTACAATAATTGATGATAATCCTGCATGACTGCTATCATATAGTTACAATTGTTTAAAAAGAAATCATTTATCTATTAATTTCAAATAAAAAGACATATTCAAATGAAATGACAATGAAAAATTTATTTGCATTAATAAAAAAAACTAATATGCGTGAACACAAAATTCCTAAAATTATTAAGTCATGCAATGATTAATAGAAGCCTGACTCAAATATGAAACTGGTATGATCCACATACACATAACCATGCCCCAAAAAAAAACAAACTAGCATAGTAATAAAATGTAGATGCAATAATATTGTGTGCCGAAATTAAGACAGAAGTTGTTTTTCTTTATTTTAGTCTTAAAATAGTTGTTAGTGAGCTGCATGTCCCACAATGATATACCAGACAGAATAATTTATTTAATATTAAGTACCATAGGACGAATTTTGCTGTTAACAATACAATCACTAGATTTTGTAAGAAAGCCAATAGCTTACCAGCCCAAGTTGATGTTTTTTCAATGTCGTATAATCAATTTAAATGTATTATTCGTTTTTTTTATGTTTTATATTGTAAAAAAGAATAAAAAAAAACTAAAATTATGTATTCTAAATTTGTCAAAATTGTTTGTGTATCTGTTTATGTATATTTATATTCAAATGGCAAGTCTGTAAATATATTATTTATTTATTTATTAATACCCGTTAGGGATCTTATCACAAAACCTATGAGTTTCAAGGCTGAATTAGTTATCAAAAGTTACCATCAAATCTTTAATAGAAGAGCAGCATTCAATTTTCAACTACTATCATGGATTATATAATTTGTCGTTAAAGGATGTTTTATATGGTAAAATCCCATGAAAAAGCTTTTCTTAGTATTTAATCTCAAATCATTAATTTGGCACCAGTTTAAAAAGCTGTCCAAGTCTTGCTGATGTTTCTCACAATTTTCCTGTGAATCAATGGTCTTGAACAATTTGAGGTCATCTGTATAAAGTAAGAGAGAACTATGTTTTATGGTATGTTTCACATCGGTCATAAAGCAGTTAAACAGAATAGGGAAAAGGTATGGTCCCTGGGATATTCCTGATTGGGCCAGGAAATCAGAGGATAGAACATTATTTATCATTATCACCAACTTCCTGTGTAATGAATGACTTGAAATCCACATTAATAAAGGGCCATAAAAACCAAATGCTTTGAGTTTTTAATCAATATTCCATCATTAACCCTGTCAAATGCCTGTCAGAAATCTGTATACACAGAGTGGACCTAACCTCAATTCTCCAAGGCACCTGACAGGAATTCCTCATTAGCATAATAAATTTGTTAAGGTGGAATGCCCGAGACAGAATCCATGATATTCTGTGTTCAATATGTTGTTCACTAAGGATATTTATTGATTTTTGCATTAATTAGGTATTTTAAAAACAAGGTCAAAGGGTTTCTGATTGAATAATCATTTTACTCAATATCTGAATATGTTAGGTAGGGTGAAAGATTGGGAGTTTGGTGCCTGTATATCTGATTATCTGTTGTTTATGTTTATATTTACTTGTGTTTGTTATCATTTATTAATTTAGTGTAATAGCAACTATATTGTATTATTTTATATTCCGTATTGTGTAACTGTAACTATGTTATAATGACTGATGAACCCATATTCAAGATTGAATCAAAGGTTACCAAATGCAACTTATTATAGAGAGCTTAGAGGTACCTCTATAGTTTTCCACATCATTTCTGAAAATAGGGCTGACAAAACATGTTTTCCATTTTTTGGGAAAGTCTCCAGTTGATAAGGGATACATTAAAAATCCTACAAATAACAGTTGACAGGATATATTGACACACACCCAATTTTGTGCAAAAGGTTCAGAACTAGTATTCTATCGTAATTGTACTGTATTTCTGAGGGGTCATCCTTAATGGTATTTGGTGATTCTTTAAACACTGAGCTAAAGAACTCAGCAAAAAAACTGGCAATTCATTCAGGTTTTTCTGAGGTAGAATATGAGATCCTTGTTTTTCATGAATGAATTCCAAAACTCTTTGCAATAATTTTTTATTAAATTTTCAATATGTTTGATATGTTCTTGAGACATTTTAGAAAGGTACCTCTCACACACATTTTCCTTATGTTGGAAAAGACTATATAATTAGACCAAAGCTTGGTGGTTCTGTATTTTTTGTGTGCTTTTTTTTATTAATAATAGCAGATTTCAGATCATTGTTCATCTATAAAGGAAATTTATGTATTTAGGCACATGCGATTCAAATGCACACTCAATGATACAACAGAACCTATCCAACAATATGTCAATGTCATTGCAATTCAAGACCTCATCCCAGTGAATGTTACCTAGGTACTAGGTAGATGTTAATATATTGTTAATATGTTTTTTTGACCATTTAAAGGAACATTGGTTCAGTGCCTCTGTGGCTTATTTTCATCAAGTCACTTTTGGTTACTATTTATTAAAAATCAGGGTAGCAGGTGTGAGGTGGAGAACTACCTTCCCATAACACTTATTTCTCATATTCCAAAAACTTTTGAATCTTTGGTGTCAGATTTTTTGACATTTAAATTCAAAAATGTCATCATGTCTCAACAGCATAGTTTCACAAATGGCCATTCCATGACTACTAATCTCTTGTATGAGAGGGCCATATCGAGTGCCTTGGAGAGAGGCTGGTCTGTAGGCTCTATATGTAGTGACTTTTCCAAGGAATTCGATAGGGTCAATCATGACCTTTTAATTTTAAAACTTTGTCAGTATGGTGTGGGTGGCACTCTGCTGTTCTGGTTGAGCTTGTATTTGATTGCAAGACAGACTGTTAGGGTCAAGTCTTTCTGCTTTCATACTATCGATGTTACCTCTAGTGTAACTCAAGTGGGTCACCTTGCTCCCTTGCTGTTTAATTTGTTCATCAATGATGTGAGTATTTTATCATTCTTTCTGCTTTATGCAGACAACTTAAAGATATTTAACTTTCTTAGTTCCCCAAATGCTTGTAACAGGATGACCTTCGAAGATTTGAGGATTGGTGCTTTGCGAATAAAATGTCACTTAATGCCCAGAAGTGCCAATATATTCAGTTTTCTTATAAATGCTGCCCATAGCTTAATGAATATAGTATAGTTATATTTGATAAAAAGTTAACATTTGTAAATCATATTGAAATGTGCTCTAATAAGGCACTAAAGATGTTAGGGTTTATAAAACGCCACATTAGGGATTTTAAAAATATATCTGCCCTTAAAACATATGTTGCCTTTGTTAGAAGTCATTTGGAGAACAACTCTTGTATTTGATCTCCTCATTTCCCAGTGCATATGAATGCATTGGAACATATACAAAATAAATTTCTTTGTTGCATTGGTTTCAGGCTCTCTATACGTAATGATACCATTGACTATTCTGCAATGAGAAATTTATTGAATATTAAAACTTTAAATGAAAGACGTAATAATTTTGATAAGATATGTATTTATAAATTACTCCATAACTGTGTTCAGTGTGAATTTATTGTACATTTTTAATTTAAATGTTCCTGCAAGAATGTTGAGTAAGGTTTCAACTTTTTCATTGGAAAGACATCATACTCTTTATGGACAATCCAACTCTATCAATTGGATGATGGCCTGCGCTAATGACGTTGGCATTGGCATGTTTGGCTCTTCTCTTAATCAATTAAAAAAATCATTCCTCTAACCTAAAGTTCAGTGGTCCAGTCTTTTTGAATCTCCTGCGTGCCTGGCGACACTCTAGCTGCTTTGGATTTGAGTAGGCTTCGGTCACATATAGGTGCGCAGGTCTAATGTAAATTAAGTGTAGTAATGTAATTGTTTGTTATCAGTTTATTTTTGAACAAGCGGCCAATTTAAATTTAAACATTCAGACATTTTTAGAATCTAAGAATGTTTTATTATGTAATTTGTTGTTCCTTTTCTTATGTGTATGTATGTATGATTGTATGTATTTGTATGTGGTTTGTATGTATATGTTTGTATATGTATATTTTATCATTTTAATAAATATAAGTACATTGTACGATTGGGCATGTTCCGTTGATATTGTAATAAATAAATTTTAGGACAAATAAATAAATAAATAATATGTTTCCAGTGTAGTTTTCTCCTGAATTACAGTAACGTGTTAAAAACGTGGTGTTATAAAAACCTAACAACTAGGATATGCTAATATAAAAATTGCACAATACATTATACAAAGCAAAATGGACATACTAAAATTGTACAATACATTACAAAGTAAAATCACATTACGTCAATATATTACAAAGCTAAATGAAACAACAAAAATTTAAAGTTACTGAAACATTGATTTTACAATCGCAATGACAGGAACTTGACAACTGCAAGAGTATACGGACTGCGTTCAGAGAGTGTGAGTTTATGCACAGGAAAATCAAAGTCAAGTGACTTTGTATTATGGTTATGAATTAGCATATACTGATTCAATAACTTTATTCCTATGCAGAAACATTACACACTCAAAGATATGTAGTCTGGCTAAGGTGAGCAAATTATGCCTCTAGAACAACACCCTGCAAGATTCCCGCAGCCCATGCTCAGGACTACACATACTGCCCAGCTTCTGTATTAAAAATACCCTCTCGATGCCTGCACAGTTCCCCAAAAAATAACACCAAATCTGAGGAGGAATTTGAAATTAGCATGATAGGAAATGAGCAAAGTTTTTCTGTCCAAGTAGCTCTTTTAGGACTCTCAGTAAATAACAGCAGCTATTTAACTTACAACAAATCGGCATGATAGGTATAGAATCTTTGGAATATGGTTTCTCCCTGCCAAGTTGTAAATAGTTTGTGGGTCTGCATTAACCATATAGTTACTTAAGGTGTTACATATTTGTTATGGTGTACCAGGTATCCCAATGTCATTCTTCCTTGTAGATTTTCCCATTATGTCATTCACAACCTGCCACGAACATTTTGACCTATTATGACGGCCTAATAATCTCCTAGCATAAAACTCCCTTCTTGCTTCCTGCAAAACAGTGTTAAACCTGCACTTAGCCCGATAAGTCTACTTATGTCTGTCCCCAGCCCTTCTCAAACTATTAAAAGGATATTACTATGAATTAAATAAAAATATCAAAGTGTTTGATATGTGGAAATTTCCAGATTCGGAGAAACTGTAAGATCATAAAAAGAGAGTATTACTTAAATTCTGTTAAATATATTTTTATTATTATGAGTGATTATGTCTTAGCTATAGCAGGATTAAATAATTTGAAAAATAATAATATAGTAGTTTTCACGGCTGGAGTGACTTAGGAAATAATGGGGTTAGACCATGACAAATTGGAATTATATTGCAATGTTTCTCCAGGAATTGCACGGGAAATCTTCAGGGATTTCCACTGCACAAGGTCAATATATGATGGAAGTATTAGTTTGATCTTTGTTCCACATTTTAATGTTGTGAATATAAAGCATATTGGAGGTACAGGGTGCATCATAAAATTATTTTCATTCTTCTATTAAATAAATCATACAGTGATTGAATTGATCAATTTCCTACAAGATACAGAACAGATGTAGGACAATAATCGAGATGTTGTTGAATAATTGACATAAAAAAGTAATTTGTGCAAAACACATGTCCGTAGATTATAGGAATGAAAAACATTTTTTCTTTTTGGGTGTCTTAAAGAATAGCCCATTATTCAGGAAAAATCCAAGATAGTTCCTGTCTTTAACCCATTCAATGACCTCATTGTCAGTTTGAAGCTCAAAATAAACAGCAGTATTCCTAATTTTGGTTAGCAATTATTGGTATCTTGCTTTTAACAGGAGTTTATTTGCTTCAAAAAGATATCCAAATTCCTGACTCATCAATTAATTCTCAGCCTAAGAGCTTTCAAGTTTTTTTGCTCCAGGAAATCAACATACAATCTGCAAACAGATTGATATATTTCAGTCCTTCAGTATGGTTTATATCATTCATATAAATAACGATAACCGGTGGAATACCAGAATCGATATTCATGTTTATATGTTTATGGAAGTGCTTATGCCCATATATCTAAACATTTTGCATTCGATCAGATACTTAAATCAGCTTTTAAGCCAATATATATTAAAAACTATTAATGTATTTTGGATTTTGTTGTATGTAGAATATATAATAAATGCTGATAAAAAATTTAAAGTTTTGGTGACCCGTGTCAGATAGATTAAACATACGAAGACTTTTAGTAACGTCAGCTGGAACTTGCAATTTATATTAACATAAGCTGCAGCATGTAATTTATATATTTTCTAGGTATCTAGCTAACAAAGTAGTAGAATGTGCTCTAGGTGACAATCATACTCTATTTCTCACCAACGAAGGAAAAGTCTATTCTTGTGGAAACAATGATTATGGACAATTGGGACATGACCAGCCACGGAAAAGGCCACGTATGTCTTTATTTAGTATGTAATATTTTGCTTTATGTGTATTTGAAGAGCCAAAAGAGATACTAGTGTAAATTAATGAGCTATTTCTAAATTTAAATAATTTCTTCCATGGTACTTAATGACAAAATATTAGTATCTGTTACGATATAGCTACAAGATCATTGTGTAATGCTCAAATATAGGAATAAGGATGTAATCCATTAGGTCTTGTCATTGTATTCAGAAAGAAAGTATATAATTCAATCACTTAAAAAGCTTTTCCTCTTCAACTAATTTGAAAACGTATGTCTAGATTATACAATGCATTTTTGGTCAATCTGGATGATTTTGCTTTAATAACAAATTAATGATAAAGTGAGTTGAACATAGATATGTTCAAGTAATCTAATTCAAATTATAGTAATAATTTATTAACTAATTCAGAAAGTTTCACTACGGTTTCTAATATTACTGAACAAAAATCTTAAAATAGATACCAGATCATATATGACTGTAACTGTGAAAAAACTGATGACACAATTGAGCATTCTGAGAACGGAAATAGGTTCTTTGCATATTCATAACTAGCATAGTGTACTCATTGTGTATACCCAGAAGCAGTTCATATATTACGCGCGTGGTGGCACCTAATTAAATATGAATTCCATAGTTGCTGTCTGGCGCGATTTTGTTTCTGAATTGGTAGTTTTGTTGTTAGATGCTTTAACTATTTTTTCACTAGATTATGTTATGTTATTATTAGATTATGTACACTGATGGCCGGTTGCACAAAGCTCAATTAAAGTTAGATTTAAACATAGATCCAACTGTTGAACTAATTTGGATCATACTTTATTTTCCTTGATAAAGGAAGGATTTAGAATGAGAGAAGTTCCAGTACTAGTAGACTAAGTACAGATTTTCTTTAAATATGGACTTCTTGTTTTGGTTTTTACAGCACTTCATTCTACTAAATGTATTGTAATTGCAAGTTACAAAAAGAAAAACTGCCAATGGAATCACCCATACCTCCTTTATTAGGGGAAATATGTCACATTTTGAAGATTTAATTTTTAATAGCAATAGCAATTTAAAATCACACATAATCTATTGCAATCGTTATGTCGATGCTGTGTTCTGTATCTGGAATAGTACAGAAAGAGTAGACTTTCTAAATACATTAAATCCAAAAATTTAGTTTACAAAAAAGACAAGATAAACTTTTCATATACAAATATAAAAATAATCAATAATCAACTTAAATTTAACATATACAGAAAAACAATAACAACAGACACAGGAATTCATAACTGTTCTAAATAGTCTTGGAGAATAAAAATGTCACCTTTGCGCAGTTTAGTACATAGATTCTTGACCTTTCACTTAAATAAAGAAGATTATGATATTATTAAATCACATAAAAGAATGGCTAAAAAGAATCCTTAACAGATAACATGTTTAAAATAAAAGAAGCAAAATTTTTAAAATATAATTTTGTAGTGTTAAACCTAAAACTATAGTGACATAATATCAAATAAACTTAATAAATTTTGCAACACAATTTCTCATAACAAACAAAATTTAGGTAGTGTTTTAATAAGTAATAAAGAAAAAGTTTGTAAGTATAATAAATCGGGTCTGTACATAACTCTATTTTACATAATGTTAAAAACATAGGTTTATCCACTTATTATAATATAGAAAACAAAAATTTTATTAACACTTTTAGAACAACTTGAAATAAAAAAAAAATCTTTGTCAACAACAGCCTTCTAAGAACCAGTAATATAAATGTAAAAACTCTATTTTAAATAGATAGGCAATAAAATTAATTTGCAATATATAAACCCTTAAATAAGACACTAAAAATGTGCTTATTCACAGAATTATTTTTTTGAGAAAGGCTTAAAAAGGCGAAAAATATGTAAACTAACTCTCTAATAAAAAGGTTTAAAACATTAATAACTAAAGTTTTTTCTCTTTTAAAAATCAATAAAAGTAATAAGAATGTCTAGATATTTGTTTTTAATAAGATCTGTTGCATTATCTGAAAAATTATTGATTGTATTGCACTCATGCATTTAAAATAATGAAATTACCAAGACTCTGCTTTTTTCAATTTTTTGAATATATTTCTTTTGTATTTTTTGTTCAATTTGTCTCTTTCATTGGAAATTTGTAGTAACATGTCATTCTATATTAATGAAGAGCCTCACCGGAACTGTCTTTACCAATGTGATTATAGTATTATACTTTAGCCTTTACTCAAATAGTGATAAGGTTGTAGACGTAGTCTTTTGAATTCTCATACAATTTTGTGGACAACATATTGTTCTCTTTTTCTGTTTGATTGGCCTTAAAAAAGTAATTCTCATTATAAAACTTTTTCATTCAGCATTTTCTAAATTCATGTTATCATAATAGAAAAATCCAGCCTGTAACACCATAAATCGTTTACCATCACAAATATTTTATAGAACTGTTTTGCTAAGACCAACTCACTTTTAATTGTTTGAGATAGATAGGTATCATTTTCATAATAGTGTAGTCTCAGAGTAATGATGACTATCTAAAACTTAAGTAAATAATTTACTTTTGAAAAGGGCTTGTTTGGCTTGATGAGTACATTTTTTTTAGAAGAAGTTTGCTAGAAAAAGGGTGCTGCATAGTTACTTATTTTTTGTTTCATATTTTTTCGTTGATTCAAAACTTCAAATTTGGTAAATGAACAAAACTATATAAGTTAATAAGTGTTGTAATGTTCTGGGGAAGTAGCTCAGGAATTCAACAGGCTTTCATAGGCCAGAAGAGAGCAGTGCACATTATTCTTGGTATGGGTTGAAGGGTCTTGTGCAGGGGAAAATTTAAAGAACTGGGTATTCTTATCTTCGCAGTATGTGTTTGTATGTTTACTGTTTCTATTGAAAAACCCTGAGAAATTCACAGACTTTGAAATCAACCATCCTTTTGTTACAAGATCCACCCAGTATAATGTACCTATGCACAGACCGACCGCGACTGAGAGGGTCTCACATATTCATGTATTTCGAGGTGATGTTTATTTTTTATTTTGATGTAAGAAATTTGATTCGTAAACACCATTCAAAATCTTTCAAAAACAGGTGCCTCTAGTGAGTAAAATTTTTCATAAATTAAAGGTAACTACCTTCACGCCCCTCTTCCTGGAGTTTCCTCAGCATGATTGTTCTCTTGGATTATATAACTACTACGATTGTACCACCCGACTTATTAATTAGTATTTAGGGGTTATTTTAAATAGTTTAAAAAGCATCTTATGTGTCTGGTTAAGTGGTAGGTTTGGCTTTAGTTGATTGAACAATTTGCTGTTACTCATACATCTTTCATGTTTTTTGAGCCTAGCATACACAGATCGTCAAGTTTTATGTATCTACCACTTATGATAGGATCAAGAATTTTATAAATTCCTAATCCCAGATTAATACTACTCTAAGTGTGAGCAGCACGCAGATATATTGAAACAATATAGCTAAGCATCACTTTGATTTGGGTATGCTGGTTATAGTATCATATAATTAGGCTTATTATATAACAAACGCTTAAATTAGATATAGTAGATAAAAATTTAATGTGATATTAAATTTTAACCATTGCTAATTTAATTAAAACAAGGGAGCACCTTGGTTCAATTAATACATTGATTTTGGATTTTATATAGAATAAATTTTTCAAAAATTTCGAATCTAAGACTCATCTAAATAGAACAAAAATATGTTGGATGGCTATGTCATTGAGATCTAGTAGTAGTTAGAGTAATTAAAGTTATAAAAATTTTTATATTTCTTTTGGCTCTTAATATATGTGTTTGAAGTAAGACATTATAAGACTGTGTTATTCTTGAAGATTTAATGTGAACGTTTCTAAAGGATTGCTATATATAATATATATATATATATATATATATATATATATATATATATATATATATATATATATATATATATATATATATATATATATATATATATATATATATATATATATATATATATATATATATATATATATATATATATATTATTTTAATAGATGCAAGGTCTTTAACTGTGTATTTACAAAAGGAAAATAGATAAAAATACAATTCATCTAACATTGTAGGTAGTAAATTCTTCCAAATTATTTAAGCATTTTATGCCTTAAATTGGGAGTCATAAATGTATGCGAATCTGTCATCCAGTAATATGTTATTTTTATTTGATATTTTTAACTTCTACCCCTGTAGTCTAAATGATAAATTTCGTTTGTCATGTTACAATAAAAACTGACGTCTATAACTCCAATTTTCCCAAATTTTTGTCTTTTTAAAAATCATTAGTGTGTAGCTGATATAATTAGTTTAGCATCATTTTAATAATTGGATTATCACTTTGAAATATTGTTCAAATTAACTTCTGTTACAAATTATGGTTGATGTTTTCATTATATATCGTTTTGAAAATAGTGTTTATTTAAGCTATTGATCTAAAACGAAGTATTATATAATAAAGATTTTAATCTTGTCTAAAATGCTCTAATTAGTAATATATAATTTTCAAAACCGAGTAAGCAAACTTGCCCAGTTCTGGTATAATTTGAAACATTTATCATGTGGCGAAACGGTCACTGTTCATCATCTTCATTTATTTGGCATTGCACAACAATTGTTAAAGTGTTACAATAAAAAAAACTTTATACGTTTTTGCTAAGACACTGTTGAATATGTAATTTCATGTAATCTTTCTTGATAATAATTTTCAGCCTTAATCTATAGCAAACATCATGTGGTTAGTGACAGTGATGACCTTATTTATGTCTGGTGGAAAAGAAAAGCAAAGTAAAATAAATACTAACACTGCACATTATTCCTTTATTGGGTTTGGTATCTATCATTTAGCATCTAAACATTGTATTAATCTAAAATTTTATTAGAACCAGTGACTGGCTTGGACGCTTACAACATAACTCATGTGGCCTGTGGTGCAACACATTCTACTGCTCTGAATCAGTGGGGTCAGGTATTCTCCTGGGGCTCTGATTATCATGGTCAGCTTGGCCAACAGTTAGGAGAAAACATTCTACCCATACCCAAAATAGTCAGAATCCTTGCATCACATCACATTGTACAGTTGGCATGTGGTCAGAGACATACTGTAGCTTTAACTAATAGTAAGTATGATACTGATATTATTTTAATCATTATGTGTAGTATAACAATTTTGCTTTTTAAAATTTTTGTCTTTACCAAAATTATTCTTTTCAACATTTTCGTTAGTTTTGTAACAATAGGTAATAATTTCTTTAAAACGCTTTCAATCACGGATTATATACAAGGTTTTTTATTTCTTGATTTGTAGGTGGTGAAATATTGTCCTGGGGTGCCAACAATTTTGGTCAACTTGGAATAGGATTATTTTCATCATGTGAAACAGTTCCCAAACCTGTAGCTTCCTTAAGAGGCATTCCTGTCGTGTTTATAACATGTGGCGCAAATCATGCATTTGCTATCTCAAAGTCAGGGGCTGTGTATGGTTGGGGTATGTATACTCTATTATTTCTTCTATTTTAATAATTGGCCTTAAACATAAAAGTAGCAGAATATTGTAGAAGTTAAAACTAATATAAATTGACATTTTAAATATTGTCTCACTGTAAGAACGAACTGAAAAAGGAAAACTACAAATACTTCAAAGTAACACTAAGGATAACAATAAGGGTTTATCTTTACAACAGGATCTCTAATATGTTTTATAACTTTATAATTTTATATATATTATTTATTCTTAAGTCCATTTGTTCATATAATGCTATCAGTAATAAGATCAAGTTTATCAGTGAAGGACATTCATAATAATATAATATTAGGACCAAGTCCAAATAGCTCAATAAGTAGCAAGAAGAATTCGTTGTTCTATAGGGGGTTGGTTGCTTGTAATATACTCCCATTACAAAGAGCAGCAGTAATAAGAGAAATTAGAAAATCAAAAATATGCATATTACAAGAAAAGCACTAGTTTGGAAAGTTTCTTTGTAATTTTTAGATTTATTGTTGTATTAGCAGTTCTCCCAATAAAATAGTTTTATTAAAATTCTTTTATAATTTATCATTTCATGCCACATGAGCAGATTGACACATATGAAGTACCATTCACTAAGGGTTGCCTCAGCATTTTTTCGGGTACAGTTTGTTTTGTAATGGACCACACCGAAAAATAAAATATACCTAAATATTTGCTACTCTTAAAGTTGAGTTTAGGATTAAACTTCAAAAGTTCATTTATAGAAGAAATACTCAAAACTTGTTAGCTGGATACATGCCCAAGTAATGGCACAATCCTGTGTTTGATGACATGTGAGAAAGAGTTAATACTCCCCAGTGGAAATTTCATATATATTTTTTTTTCAAAATTGGATTGGTATATTTTTACAAGTTTTGGATACATATTTGCTAATCTGGGTGCTCGTGATAGAAAAGTATTTGATTCATAGTTCGTTCGATTGCATTAGTGAAAACGTCGTTATCAATTTGGTATCTCTAGTAGGGGCGCGAAGTTCAACTTGGGACAGTAGATGGCTGTAGTCCATTGAATTAAGGATCTAATACAACATTTTAAGGCCCTTGTTGTCACGCCTAATTGACAGCGGTTCGAGATTGAAAGTATTATAATCAACATTGGATTTATAGCAAAAGTAGCGAATAAATTTACGCTCTACCTGTTCAAGAGCTTTTATGTGTACCTATACTGGGGGCTCCAAACTGAAGAACAGTACTCCAGAAGTGGTCTAACCAATGCACAATATCACATTCTGAGGTAACATTGTTGAAATCCTTGGTACAACTCTTAATGAAACCCAGCATTTTCAGGGACTTTGGGACTATTTGCGATAGGTGTGATACAAAAGATAGTGAAGAATCAAAAGTGACTCCGAGACTTCGAGTGCACTGGATTCGGTGACAGTCTCAAAAAATGTGTTGCCAATATGGTAATTATACTCAATAGGGTTGCATACTCTTGAAAAATAGACCACTTTACACTTAGCAGCGTTAAGCTCCATGCCATTCAGTCTACCCCACTCAGTGATCCTATCGAGATCTGCTTTCAAACTGATCAGTTGATGAGACCCTGACAAAGAACTTCAAGTCATCTGCAAAACCAGGAAAAGTACCATTCAAAAAGCAGTTTGAAGTATCATGAAGTAACATGTTGAAAAATAAAGGTCCCAGATGCGACCTCTGGGAAACACCAGACGGAATTATGATTTGCGTAGAGTGATTATTAACTTTAATGAGTTGGGAACGATTGGACAAATAGTTAGCAATCCAATGCAGAAGGGTGCTAGAAATTCCATAACCGTGCAGCTTGTTCACCAAGACACTCTGTTAAAGGCCTTGGAGAAGTCGGCGTAGATCGAATGAACCCCGCCACCCCCCTCCAGTGCCTCAGACAGATAGTTGCAGTAAGTAAGCAGATTCAGCTCCGTCGAACGACCAGGACGGAAGCCAAACTTTGATTCATTAGAACGCCATTTAAATGAGCTGTCATATGCTTGGCAACCAAGCATTCAAATAATTTTGCAGTACAACTCAGATTACATATAGGTCTGTAATTGGCGACGTCTCCCTTTCTGCCCTTTTTATGATCAGATTCAACATAACTTACTTTCCTGGAATCTGAAAAAATTCCTGCCTGGAGGGAAGCATTAAAGATGAAAAACAATGGACGTGATAGTACAAAATTACTTAGTCAAAATTATTTAGTAAAAGAAAGTGAGAAAGATTTCCAATAATTGAAATAATTATCATAGATGAAGATACGTCTGGTAAAACATTCTCAAATAAATTATATTTATTAAAAGTATGAAAAATATTTAGCTACAATAGAAATAGATGGTAACAGTTTTAGAGAAATCATGGATAAGTTATAGATTTTATTGACTTTTCAGTATGCGCAGTGTTCGAACATTTTTATGTAGTAAGGTGTTAAAAATGTATGGGATATAATAACTTGAGCAAAAATTGTTCCAAAACAACAAAATTGCTAAATTCAAGATCATAATTCAACTTCTTGTAGAAAAAATAATGAACATTTTACATGTCCTAATTGTATTGAAGTATATCAGAAGTTAAAATTAGAATATATGATTAATCATAACCCATTTTATTCAGATTGTTAAATATATAAATCACAAGTTGAAAAAGCAAAATTAAAAATCGGTAAATTCGCCTTTACCCTTGTTACCGTTTTTGCCGATTATTTAAACATTTTATTAGGCCGCCATTTTGTTTTGCCACATAGAAATCGCACTAAAAATGTACCAGTCTATCTCTGTTTAACACATGATTTTTGAGCAATATTTCGAGTCAAAGTAGTTTTTGGTACTGAATTTATTTTTATAAACATTTTCCAAATCCATTCGTAGTAGCTTCTTAATAATGATTTTTTTACATTTTGTGAGGCCATCATTTTATTCTGCCATGTTGTATTTCATCATTTCGTCCCCATATGACCCTTGATTTTTTTATCATAATTTAAAGTCAATCGGATAAGTAGTTTTTGAGCTATTCCACGTATAGACAGAACCACAGACTGACGGAAATGAGAGAACATGTTTTTCGGGCTCCACCCTAAAACGCAAAGATCTGTAAACATTTTGGAGGGTGATTTTTTCACGATTACAGTACTTCCTTCTTACTAGGGAAGTAAAAATTACATATTATGACGAATAGCAATTGAAGAAAAGAATTTAGATAAGGCAAATAAATTAAATTCTTCTAGTAAAGTTTATTACCTAGATAGACGAGGATTTCCAAAGGTAAAAAGTGAAATTTATTTATGATTAAAGAAAAACCAAGTGCATGCTTTTCAGAAAGTCAGACTGGAGTTTCTAGTGTATATATTAGAATCCATTAAAGTTTTAGATTTTTTTATTGTTTTAAGTCGCACCAATAACACTTCGATTTAAAATAAATAAAGAAGTATTTGGTCTTCACTTATATTACAAAAACTGGCAATATTATAGTTTTCTTTGCAGAAAATGCGAAATTAGTTATGAAAATAATAATACTTCAATACATTTAGATGATTTCAATATAAATATTATGCATGATGATAATTACATAAGGAAGTTTAACAAAATTATAATTTTATTTGGATTAAAACAGTTTATACATGAGTATAAAAGAATAACTGAAAGATCGAAGACTGCTATCGATTTGGTTATATCAAATGATTTTACATTACAAACAGGAGTTAAACATATGTAGATATTGAAGATTATGTTTTGGAAAAACATGAGGAAACAAAAGTTGTGCAACTTGTAGATTATAAAAAATTAATTATGGAGCTAATATTTTGTTTTTGGATTTAACAATACAAATGACTTTTATGAAAAAATCGAGAGCAATGTTAAAGAGATAGTTGAAAAACTAATTTTTGGGGGTTCTTGGTTCACAGTACAACACAGGTCAACAGTAACAGAATCAAGTTATAGGAACTTTTATGAAAAGAAAAAACTTTACAGTTTCAGAACAAAATTGATAGTTGTAAAGGCAATAGTAAGACAATGTGGAAAACCTTAAAAGGTTTAATTAAACCACGAAAAGAAAAAAATATTAATTAGAGAAACTTTTGAAACTTTAGGATATCCACTATTAATTTTAGTTTAAAGTATGGTCTACTTCCCGAAAAATTAAGGTGCGCGTATATAACACCAATTCCCAAAGTAAAAATTCTAAAAGATTTGATGAAATGACGCCAATGAACGTATTTTAGTACAAAACAAAATTTTAGTTCATCAAATTGGTTAAAAAAAAACACTCGACCGAAACAGCATTACACTTCGTAGCCTGAAAAATGGAGGCGTCTGGCAATGGATGAAGCAATAATAGCAGTTTTTTTTGGACTTTAAGCGGGCTTTTGAAACCATTGACAGGAATAGATTATTTAATAAATTATACTAAATTGGTTTAAAGACTACAAAGAGTAACATACATAAAAAACGAGGGTATCAAGTAAAATTTCGAATAACAAATCTATTGATATAGGTGTTCCTCAAGGTAGTATTTTGGGTCCATTACTTCCTATTTGGTACATAAATGATATTTAAACAATTTTAAAACATTGCCATATTCAATTATTTGTTGATGATACATGAATTTACGGACAGTATAAAAATATATGAGCACCACAAATTTTTATTAATTCAGATCTTAAATGTTTTTTCAGATTGGTTTAAAGTAAATAAATTAAAATTAAGTCTATCTAAGGCAAAATGCATGGTTTTGGGTAAAAATTTAAACATTAATAACTTGAATAAACTTCAATTTTCAATCAAATTTGTAGTAACTGTAGATAACAGATTAAATTTTATCTTCACATTTTGAAAATACTATTAGTAAAATTGCTGGTAAAATTTGATATTTTAAAAAAATTCTTTGGAAATGTAAGTTTTTTTTCTCCAAATAACTATCATGTATCAAAAGTCATTTAAAAACATTTATAACTGAAAAACATTTAAAAACAACTTGAGAGATTATTTATTTAAAAATCAATTTTCCGTTTTAAAACCTGATGAATATTTTAACACAAAAGTATGATTTCTGAAGCTAGTTTAGATTAGTATATACATATTTAGAATTCGGATACCTTAAGAGTGTAAATTTTAGCATTTATGCTAAATAAAGAAATTAACTGACTACCATATCTAGGAAAAAATACACGAGGTCAGTTAGGCTTAAACGACACTCAGAATAAAATGTTCCCGACACAACTCCGAACTTTAAGAAACCTGAAAGTGAGATACATAGCATGTGGAGAAGAATTTTCAGCCTTCTTAACGCTAGATGGAGGTGTATTTACTTGTGGAGCTGGCATGTATGGTCAGCTTGGTCATGGGAATAATTGCAACGAAATTTTACCTAGACAAGTAAGTGGAGTTATTAATAGAGTTAACTATAAATAATTATGGCATAATTTATAACAATACTAAATTAATTACATATGTAAGTAATATGTAAGCAATAAAAATTATTAAATAGTTAATTTAAAAATATTATTTTTCCAGCTTAAATTGCTTCTCTTAAATTTTAGTATATAGTTTGTACTTTTTAAGGCATCTGGTAAATTGTTATACATTACCACAATCCTCCAATACTTTTTGCTAATCCATTTTGTAGATTATTAGATTCCCTAGTATGATAGCTTTGTTCGTTCAGTGAATTTTTTATTTGAACTTTTTTGTGGGATACATCAAAATGCATGTTTTTAATCAATATACCTGTTCAAGGTCTAGTTTTGAGTTTGTGTAGATGTATTGTATTCTTCAAAAAAGGCAATCACTAATGCATTTAATTACTTTATGTTTGCAATATTTTTAGTAGTTTTAGTTTCGAAGAAAATGTAGAATCCGAAATTGATGTAAGGTCCTGTAATTTTGAATAAATTAAAGGAAAATAAAACATTTTTAAAAATCCCAATAAATTTCCAGAATATTTTTACCAAAATATATGATTGTAGTATCATCTGCAAACAGCTTTTAAATTTAATTTAGAGATTGAATTGACATACATTTAATATCAAAATGAATCATAGTTAGTTATTTTATTTAATTATAGTATATATAACTGAATTTTTAGGTAATAGAGTTAATGGGTTCCATGATTACGCAAGTTGCTTGCGGGAGACAACACTGCTTGGCGTTAGTACCTTCTAGAGGAAGAGTGTATAGTTTTGGTATAGGCGGCTCGGGACAGTTAGGAGTAAGGAAAACTAACAGTGCCTATACACCTCAAGCCGTTCTAGGACCCTGGGTTTCACCTGGTGGTAGCTCACTGATACCAAATGACAATAAAAATGGGAATAATCTAGTCATACATAGAATATTTGCAGGTTAGTCATGAGTTATATCAAAAATCCATTATAGCTTACGCTATAAATAACTCATTAAAATGGGACGCCTTGAATCGGTTCGGAGACATCAATGCTCGCCGAAATTTTATTATTTCGTGCGGTAACCCTCGACTCGCCAACGGCAACCAGACGCGGCATTTCCAAATTTCCAATCACTAAATATTAGAAGAGATCTTTTAGTTAAAAGAGGAATACTGAATTTGGCTGTTAATCTTTGGGGTTGAAATTTGATACAGGTTAGCTTGAAATAAAGTTTCTAGTAATAAGCATACATTTTAATAGAAAACAAACTTATTCCTACAAAAACCTGAATAACTAAATCAAATAGACAACGCTAAATATTATTTTAATCAAAAGGCAACCAAGTTAAACCTATTAAGTTATACAACAAGAGAAATATGTTTTGCTTTTTAAGATACTTTTATGTAATGAAGAGTTATATTATGACACCCACCTACAGGGTTATTTATTTACAAAGATAGAGAAAACGTGTAAATACAAAAAGTGTAGGGTAAGAAATACGTTTTTTTTTTTAAATGGAATACTCTGTATATTGTTTATTTTTATCAGACGCCATTCTCTACTGATTTCTAAAAATATATAATTTTATTATATTGGCGCAAAGCGTTTATTAATTATTTTAGTTTAACTGCAACATTACTTACCATATAAGTCTAAGACAATATTATAATATTATCTCAGACGTATTACAGTTAAACCGAAATAATTGAAAAACGGGTCGCATCAAAATAGTCAAACCATTTGCTTTTGAGATCAGGAAAAAAAAACATTCATAAAAATTATAAAAATACAGGATGTTCTATTTATAAAAACGTATTTCATTATATTTTTTAGGGCATATAGATAGGCATGCGATAGTTGTTTCTTCTTTTCATAACTAATGCTGGCGGTTTAAAAAAACCTTAAAGCTTTTATATTTACTATTTATTTATTTAGGTGTCAAATTTAATGACTCAACCTGTACATTTTTGAAACAAGTCAAAAAGTAATTGTCATTTTTTAAATTAGGTCATCAAAAAGAAGTTAAATAATTTCTTTTTACTAAACACATCGTAAATCAGACAAGCTGGTTTTTCATAATCAACAAAACGATACGATTTTTATGAAATAGCGTTCATTCGTTCAAATTAAAAATTCAGATTTCGGTTCACTGATTTGATTCACTGTTAATTTTTCTGTTTATAATATATAGCCCGCACAGTGTAATGTTTATTTAACAGGTCACAATGCCTTTAAATTCTATTGTTTTAGCATTGAAACAAGATACTCGAGGATAACGTGAAACTGCAAGAATTGTTGGTAAGAGCCTTTCGCTATTCAAAAGGTGTACCAATGATGTGAGGAGACTGGACTGATAACGAGAAAACTAGGATCAGGGCGAAAAAGGGTCACCTCCCCTTCTTTTGGTATCCACAAGTTTGCAGAATAGAAGGAAATCAACTCCAAGAAGTTAGAGATGTAAATGTCAGTGAATTGACTGTCAGAAAAAGACTGTTTTATTGTTTGTCGGAGGGCAGCTACACCATTGCAACGTCGGCAACGAGTTGCAAGATTGGTTTTTGTCTGAAATCATTTGACATGGAATGATGAGGACTAGAGCAGGGTACTTTTTTCAGATGAGTCGGAATCTCTTTACAAACACGCACAGAGTTGGTCTTCATAAATGGCTAATTGACAGCTCACAGATATTTCATGCAAGATAATGCTAGAACTTACATAGCGAGATTTATCAGGGAGTATATGTTGGTGAATTGCTAGTCCTCAGACAAGATATGAGTCCTATCGAAAATGTCTGGGATGAGTTGAAAAGACTTATTAAAAGGCATAGACCAGCTCCGAAAATTGCCCAGGAACTCCGAGAGATGCTGTTGCAGAAGTGGGACAACATTGACCCTAATGTGATATGTAACTTAATTGAAAGTATGCCTTGTTGATTTCAATCAGTTATTAAGGCAAGAGGGAATACACTTTGTTAGTGTTCGGTTTTTTTTAGTTCAAATCAATACAAAGGTCAAACTTCGGTTTAAATGCAATTTTGTTTTTCCTGAATAAATTCACGAGCCTGCAAAATACTAAATTGGTTTACATTTTACAAATATAAACTTAAAAATGGCAATTCCAAACAGACATCATAATTTTAACGTGATCTCGATTTTTTGATGCCGGTGTATTATCTTTTCAGTTTTTTACATTACTGAGTGTTTTCTGTGTGTAATAATATTAATTTAAAAACAACTTAGCTAGCACCAGGCAACAACAGGAAAATTATGTAAATAAATTAGACATCTGATTTAAGATGAAAATGTTACCAGAATTTTAAAGCGTTTATTTAAACGTTATTGAAGAGAATAGACGATTGCATTCGAATGTTTTGGCCCGAGATCGATTGTTATTTTTGCCGTTTTTTAAAAACGAATTCCTCTATCCAAAAAATTATTAAATAAACTTAACACAATGTGTAAAGTGAAAATTAGAACTCTTGTTCCGTTTTTGGATTTTATTGGTATTATGTCGGTAAATGTTATTGTTTAGGTATAAATTGTTTTCTGGTAAGTTTTTTAAAAACATTCTTGACTAGACTGGATAAATGGACTTTCTCCATACAAATACATCATTCATGAGATCCAAAAAGATTAGTGATTAGTGATAAGAAAATTTGGTCTTGCAAAAATGGCACATAAAAACACACCTGAGTCGTAAGATGCAAGAGCAACACTCATAGATTGAAGATCAAGAACAAGACTAATTATCAAGACCCGCGAAAGAACAAAGCTTACTTGCATTATACAATAATGCTTTATATAATTGGAAAAGAACTTAAAGATTACCTTGATATCCTCTTAAGCATGTCAGATCTAGACTAGAGTGTGCAAGCCTAAGTAAAACCCAAGAATAGTATGGTCTTGCAGTGGCCCATCACTGTATTGTAAATATGAAAAATGACCAAGACTAAAGCATTCTAATTTTTAAACGTGGAGAGAACAGTTTATTGGAAAATTTTGGTTATATTTGAATAGTCTTCTAGACCAAATATCAATTTATATTATATTTTATGAAACATAATATATTTTTTATCAGTTTATTACTTCATTTATGGATGTGAGGATAAGTGCTGGACTGGTGTAATAAATGTGTAATCCTATACAAATTTTAAGACCTTCAGCTTAAATAAATAAATGATATGATATGATTTATAATATTTATTTAAACATAATAAAATAATATTATTTATTGTTAGAAAATTGTGAAATGCCCAAGTGTATTTAATTTATTATATATTTATTTCTTAGTGTCAGATTGGTTATAACATATTTACATTTTAGGTGGAGATCATTGTTTTGTGTCTGTAGTTCCTCAAGATAAGAAAATACCTCCCTATGACTGTAGAGAGTATAATCCCCAAACGCAAATTCTTTCCATAACCAATAGTTATATAAAAACTTTGTTAAGAATACCAATCAAGGGGCCAGTAGATCAGGAAGTAATAAGTTTTCTAGAGACAGCTTTTAAAAGTTTGGCTTGCTTGAATGGCTCATTCTTGATGAATGATGATAAACATTATTATTGTACGAGTAAACATCATGGTGTTGATATGGCAGTTGCAGAAAATACATTTGATCTCATAGGGAAAATTGAAAATGAAAGCATTCAAAATTTGGTAAGTACTTTTTATTTTATGCCACCTAATTCTTGATGAGGATTATTTTATGTGAATAAAAAACAATGACTCAATATATCTTGTGAAAATTAATCCTAATGTTCTGTTTGATTCTACTACAGGTTTCTCTAAATAGCAACAAAAGGTCTACTGGTTTGTCAAAATAAATCCTGAATATTTTAATTTTTCTATCTATCGATAAATTGGATTTATTTATGAGTAATCATGATGAATATTGTTTTCCTTTTTTATAAAAGTTATATTCTAGAATTTTATTATGTTTAAGACGAGGCTATTGCTTTGACAGTACGCATACAACCTGTTAAGATTCTTTTTGAAGTTGGAGCTAGATTTTGAAGTCTGTAGAATATAATAAAAATATACTGCTTTGAACCCAAGTTGATATACAAAGCAAGATACCGAAGGGCCTAAATGATTTGATTAAGACACGCATTTTTTACAATTTTTTTTCTTGTAAATATATGTAATAATGTAAAAAAATAATAGGTCAGTTATTCATTGTTTTACTTTTTTTGTTAACAATGTAACAATGTGTTACTTAGTATTAGTTTTTGTTTAATTTTCTTAGTATAATTTAGTATTTTAAGGCTTAAGAGGATTTAAACGCATCAGCTTTCAACATCTTATAAACCAACAAAGAAAAAACGTCACAAGTAACAGGTTATCGGGAAGTTAGTATTTTTCATTTTTTTTTCCAAAATCATCTGTTTCCAAAAAGTTTAACTGTTTATTCTATTTTAAAATGTATATAAATTTTATTCTAACTTTTCTTTTGAACACAAGGGGTTTTTTACACAACGACGAATTTTTCAAGGTCAACCACCGGTTCGGATCGTTCGCTACTCTAATGAGGTTTCTGTAGGTAACCCACATTGATATTACAACATACTTCTGTGGCTCTACCTTGCAATTGCAATGATATATAATGGCATTTTTAGAATCTAACAATTCTGTTGGGATGTTTGGAACAGGAAAAATTATGGCTTGATATAAACCATTCAGATGAAATGAGGAGTTATTACAGGTCAACGGGCTGGTAGTTAGTGGTATCGCCTAGAGGCGATATGTGCAAATAATCCAAGCTAAAATTGATTTTAATAATACTATTAGTGCTCATGCGGTTACAGGGCTTTTGATAGGATGATGCGAAGCATATAATAAAAGTAAATTGAATGTCTTATTAAAATTGTTTCGAAAAAAGCTCGGTTATTGAGTTACATTGATAAGTTTCTGTTTTTAATTATTAATTTTTCAACAGTCGCGCACTCAGAGATCGACAGTCAGGCTTTTTTTTTTGAGGCTGCTTTCCTTCAGCCAACAAAACTTTTTGATAGAATAAGTTCTTAATAATAATTGTTTTCATATATCCTACGGCCGACCTTATTTTATTGGGTTTTTTTTTTTAATAGCTGAAAGAAAGAAGAAATAAAAGTTAAATGATGCTTGCTAAACTATTTCATATTAAAAAAAAACTTTAATTGTAACATCCTGAATTTCAACAACAAAGCTTTTACGAACTCATGTGTATAAAAAATTCTCACATTATTTTTAGATGATGATTATCTGATTCTGATTACCAGACACTCTGATATCAATCGAAATAAATAGGAGTATTTTTTTTTAGATCTGGACTGGGATAACCGAAGACGTTCTCAATCAATTAACTCCAAACCCTCCTGATGTTGAATCACTAAGGATATATCTTATATTGCCCTTATACCATGAATTCAATAATCCAAAACAATATATGAAGTTACAGAAGCCTTTTGCTATTGGTGTCCTCCGTCTGAAGCAACCAGCAAATAAAGTGGTAGGAGGTTGGTGGAGTATGATGACTGATGATTACTTTGAAAAGTTAATTAATATTTTTAAAAATGTGGCCAGTTATATTTTGAGAAATCAGAGAATTCCACAAGGAAGGGTAAGGTATTAAATTATTGATTTTGAAATTTATAGTTAACATTTTTTTGCTCTTTTTTGCCTGATTATTAAACTCCTGAATAAATTGCATTTGCTTGGTCGTAAACGAATTGGGTATAGGTTTGTGTGTGTATACTTTAATAAAATTTTGTCCAACTTAAGAACGGTCAAACCGATTAATTTCAAATTGTACAAGAAATATTCTAGGTTCGTGTCTAGAGGGGATTAGATTTTGGGTGTCATGGGCGTAGATGTTCGATATTTTTAATGGAAATAAAGACGAAAAAAATTATATATTTAGAACGCACAAACCAATAATATTCAATTTGAAAACAGAAATAGTTGGGGTAAATGTTCTGCCACTGAAAAATTGTGGAAGTCATTGGCGCAGATACTCGGTATTTCTTCGGTTATATATATTTAAAATAGAATTTACTTTATATACTATTATTTACAATTTTATTATTTTTTTTTGGTGTACAAAATAGTTTCTGTGCACTATACATATTAACTGAGGCAGCCCTGGAAACGGAAAAATTTATTCAAATTATTTCAGTTACCTGAAAATAAGTGCAATGTCACTTTTTTTGCCACCCAAAGTATCTTTATATCAGAATCGACACAGGAAAGATTGCAACTATGTATTGACAATCACGGCGGCATTTTGAGCAGTTGCGAAAGTAGTTTTTAGTAATTTTAAATAATATGTTTGTTGTTAATTGTTAGTTCATTTCTTCGTTTTTTTTTGTGGTTTCACTGAAGTAAGATAGAACTTGGTTTAAACTTTTTGCTCAAACCAAATCCTGTCCTGTCTCGCTCTAGCTTTAGCTATTTTATTGCGGAGCTTATGTGTTTACGTAACTAAGTTTTAAATCTTACCTTTTAGCATTAAAGTTGATGCTTGTGTTTTGCTGCACCAAATATAAAAATTCGAATTTTTCTGACAAAATGTCAAATTCAGTGACACTTTAACGGTGTTATTTTTTGTTTGAATAAGGTAAAGGAGTGATTTGTAGAGCGTGTTCATTTTTATTCCATTCTAATGTGTCCTTTTTCTACTTCATTATTCAGCAAAATGAACTATGTGTTTTTAAAACTACCTGAACAATATGCTACATGACTAACTTTATTTATCAATATTAAAGCATTTTTTTACCACAGGAATTTTTGCATCTATTACCATGTTTTTATTATTTCTATTGTTTTACGGTATATTCCAGATAATAAACTTGTAAAGTAAGTTTGAAACAAAAGAGTTTATTTAAAGTAAATAATTTTGCGTTTTTTTGGAACACTGTTTCTTTGCTAAAACACTAGAAGCATTCCAATTAATTTTGTGATTGTTAACGAGTGCATGTTAGCAAATCTTTGATTTGTGAAATTCTTCAATGTCTTCAATGAAATCAATAAAAATATTTTTATGAATTTGATAATCCAAAAACTAAACAAAACCATGATTGACCCACTTCAAGCGTTTTTGTAGCATACATACGCAACTTATCAGATAAACTAAAAAACAAATATATGGACGTTTTAATATCTTAAAAATCTTTAAAATGAAAATTACACTTAAAGTCGTGCATACAGAAACAAAACCTTACAGTAAACAAGAAAATAAAAAAAATTGTATTTATATAATTCCATCTGAATGTGAATGTAATAAGTTTTACATACAAAACCAAAGTTACATAAAAATATAGAAACATTTGCCAATATGCACTCGATACCAATCGCAGAATTAATTGAAATGCTTCTAGTGTGTAAGGAAAGAAATGCCTTTGTTGTACAAAAATTGTACAACAAGTTTGTAACTCGGATTTTGCTCCTAATGCCTGTTTCAGGTGCTCTGATATGGATAGATCGATAATAATGTTCGCAATTATAAAGAAATGAAACAGTGATGGGAAGATTTTGATGAAAGTTGGCGTTGGCAACTCGTTACGATGTATCTGTGTCATTCGTGAATTCGTCAGCCGATTATACAGTGAAAAAAAAAATAAGAATGTCACTGAAACTCGTTTCGCAATTTTTTCGAAGACTTTTACATTTAAAGATAATTATGAAAACTTTTTTTCAAATAATATAGATTTGTGCCTTTAGAAATTGGTTAAGTAAGAAATAAATAATAAACAAATTTATTAATCTTTCTTTTGATTGAGAATAAGATTAATTTACCTATACTTCATTGCCTCTTAACATCTGTGTAAAAAGATATGTTGGTTACTGTATTCTTAAACCGTTGGACGTTAGTTGAAGTTGAAATTTAAATTGAATTGAAAATTTTTTTTTATTATGACCTGAACTTTATGTATGTATTGACTTGGTGGCTACATGGTATATGTGTAATTGAGTACCTAAGGAACTGATATTATTGGGTTTAAAAAATACCTGTCATAAATTAGTTTCACGCTCTGGCGTGGACAAGACAGTGTGTCGTGTTAAAAAATTATTCAGTTTTTACATCCTAAAACGTAAATCGATATTTGTATGCCAAATTTGAATGTATCCATATTTCACATTACATTATTCATTTTGTTTTAGACCGTATTTTATGATGCTGCTTTAGTAGCTATGTTAGACGTAATGGCCTACTTGAACAAACTAAATCATAATGTAGCAGATGGTTTAAAAGTTCCTTATGATATTTTTCATATTAATGATTTACATGACTATTTAGATGTACGAGTTGATTATGTTTTATGGCTGTCCGATAACAATGTAAGTTATTCAGAATATTATACTAAGCTAACAAGCTTTATGTATAACAATTTTATTTCATTTTTCAGTCTGAAAAATTATATTTATGTAACTATCCATTCCTTTTTGATGCACATGCTAAACTGCAACTATTGGAAACTGACCAATCCTTGCAAGTAAGTTACTGTTTATATTTTTAGCTCTAAATAACACATTGTGTGATATTAATTTTAATGCTGCGAGGTTATTAAATGTGTACTCATTGTTTCTTTTAGATGCAAAATGCAATGCATAACGCAGCACAGCAAGCAGTAATGGCCGCCCTTTTTAGTCCAACCAGAATGGCATCGATAAATCAGTTTTTAATGTTAAATGTAACTAGGGATCACATTGTTGAAGATACGTTAAGGGAATTAAGTAATGTTAATTCTCATGATTTAAAAAAACCGTTAAAGGTATAGGATTGCATTAGACAATTATAATAGTGTTTTTGAAAAAGTTGGATGTAAATAAAATAATCAAAATTGTCTACATATTCTATATAACCATTCAGTTTCCTAATAGCAATTAATTAACTTTATAACTTCCAAATATGTGGGATGTGAATGTAAAGAATGTCAGTCATTTGTATGAAATACTCAAAAACTTGCCCCAGTTGCGATTGTTTCCAGTTTTTTTTTATTGTATGGGTTTGTGGTTTTGTATTCAACAGAGCTCAAGCCTTTCTTTGGTAGAATTTGACACTTATCGTCGCAGTTTTGACATATTTTGATTTTTTGCTTACATTCTCGTCATTACATTCATATTCATTCTCATCTCCGTTTTCATGCTTTTAAGCTCACTCGAATCAATTTTCATGGGCCATAAAGCATTCACAACCACGTTCTGTGAACCCTTTATGTAATTTATTGTAAAATGACTGTTCTAAAATTTACCTGAATTTTATTAATCTACTGAATGCTTCGTCATTCCAAAAAGATATACTAGAAGTTGGTGATGTGTATAAATTCCAAATTTCCTACCATGGACTGTTCTACACTCCACTTGATGGCCAACATTTTTTTTCTATAATGCTGTAGTTCTGTTCGGTTTTATTTAGAACTCGTATCATTTTTATTGCATAAAACTGCTGCGATTGGGTATCCACTAGAAACGATTCCACGAATAATAGTATTATTTTCAGGCAAATACTGTAACATGGTTGGATATACAATCGCATTTTACAAATGCTGTGTGACATTTGTGATTCGAAGCAAAGCCTTCCTGTATAGTTCCTTAAGAGGTTGAGTTATTTCCGTAAATTTTTGCGGGGTAGTACATCGAGCAATCACCTTAGATTTCTTTGGTTAGACTTTATTCAATGTTGTTTTTTTTATATTGTCGGTAATATGCCAGTCGACAAAATTGTACAATAACATATTAACCAACTTAGTTAATAAAACAATACTTAACGAAAGCTGTGCTAGTCAATTCAATAATTTAACATTGCTTAATAAAGTAATATAACAATATCCTCTTCATCCTAGTGCTGTGTATACACCATTGTAGTAGTAGTGTCATTGTAGTATTTTCCAATAGTCATTTGCTTAATGTATTAAAAAGTTTTGGCAATTGTTTCCAAATTTTTGTATTAAAGCTTTAGGTTGTCAAAATATGGTTATTCACTCTATATCATACTCAGGATTCAAAAAACATTGATTTTGCCTGTTTTTAATACAGATTTATTCCTGTAAAGTCAAATATGGATTTATTTAAACATCTTTGCCTTAAATCGCAATCATTAGGCAAAGTTAATTATGGCATTTATTCGTTTTCTATAGTCAGATTTGTTTCAGCAGTGCCAGCAGTATTTTATTTTAAGACATTTCTGACAATTTTGTGACTATAAACAAATTGATCACAAGATTTTTATACACAATTTCCTTTTTTTTCATCTCATGGTTTAAAAATTAAATTTGACATCAAATAATTTGATCACAAGATTGTTATACAAATTTACATTTTTCCACTCATGGTTTAAATGATATAAATGTTTCACGCTATAAAATATCCTAAACAACGTCGATTTTTTTTTCAAATAAATAAATTAAAAATAAGAATAGTATCCTTAAATAACATAGAGGAATGTATGTTGGAAAGCTACATATAAAAAAATAAACGAATTTACTTTAATAACTAGAATGTTTAAGATCAAATTTTGTGGTGAAGAAGCTGAAGATGCTGGTGGAGTTACCAAGGAATTTTTCATGCTCTTGCTTAGAGAAATTTTGGACCCAAAGTATGGCATGTTCAAAGAATATGAAGAAACCCGTGCTATTTGGTTCTCTGAAAATCCATTTGAGGAAAATAATGTATACTTTCTTATAGGTTAGATGAATATTAATATTATTTATTTTAAAGGTGATTTATATTAATAAATTTACTCCTTACTTTGTTTTTTCAATTTTTTATTTTCTGGTTGAAATTATGTCTCAAAATATCGCTTGTTTTATTTCAATAATATATCATTTATTTTTGATAACAGGTCTATTTAAATATTGTTAATTTAATTAATTGATTTTAGGTATGATATGTGGTTTGGCTATATATAATTTTACAATCATAGATATACCTTTCCCTCTTGCATTGTACAAAAAACTATTGAACGAACCAGTAGTTCTTAATGATCTTAAGGAACTTTCTCCATCGATGGCTAATTCATTGAAAAGTCTGCTTGAATATGAAAACGATGATTTACAAGACGTTTTTTGTTTATCGTTCGATATTAATAGGGACGTTTGGGGAGAAATTGTCACTGTAGAATTGAAACCAAACGGTTCAAATATACCAGTTACGCAGGACAACAAGTAAGTCAAATAAATTGTCCAAAGTATAAAATGTGGATTTTACTAAATTTGAATTTTGAAATCTCCATTTAGTCTGAGGTGCTGAATGAGTTATTGTAAATATTACTGTTTTATTAAAACGTCTAAGATATTTAAAAATAGAAGTTTGAAGGCTGGATAAGCCCGAATTTCATAACACGTTAAATAATATGCGCTTCTCTATCTACACTGTGAGCTGAGCTAACTGACTAAACTTTGTATTTTTTGGTCAGTTTTGTAGTTTTTTTTTAAATACTGGGTAGACTGCCTACATAAATGTCATTTGTTGAGCATCTTTCAATTTTTTTTCACCGATTAAACCGGAACTGATACAACTTATAATTTTTAAATTGAATTTTTACAGATTTACCAAGACCATTGTGGGAAATTCAAAAACGATTTTTAATTTTCAATCTACTGTGACATGACAAACATAAAATCTGTTAAAAATGTTTTTTAAGAGCGTCAAAAGTTGAGAGTCACCTACTTCTCACAACTAGTTAAAGATAATAAAATATTTCGTAACTGATGCTGAAATTTTCGTTCTACAACCGCATAACAAACACATATCAGTTCATCAGTTTAAAAATTGACAGTACTTAAGTAACTTTATCCCATCTTTTAAAATGTCTACTTACTTTTTTGAATCAACGTTTTGATTTTTTTAGTAAGTATATTATTAAAAATAAATATCAAAAAATATTTATCAGCTATTTTGTTGTAATTTAAGACCGTATCACAGTGTCATGATATTGGAGCAAAAATATAATTTGCAAAGAAAAGAGTCAAACACTTTCGAACTTGTGATATTCTTAGTTTTATTTTGAAAAACTGGATTTAAGTAGGTGATGATTGTTTGTTCTAGAAATGTTTGGATTATGATAAAAAAAATTGGTTTTGCCAACTTTGACGTTTCTAGAAAAAGAAGGGGTGCAAAAAAATCAAAATTTTTTTTCATATTATTTATCCCTCAGAATAATTATAAGTTGGTCACGGTAGTCTAGACTGAAAATTAAAAACAATCGTTTTAAAACATTTTAAAATTGTGTGGAGGCCAGTTTCGGTTTTACCTGATATTTATTTACTAAAATATTCAAATAGATATTTTAACATTTAAACAATACAATGAAAATCAAATTAGCTCCACTGTAGACTACTATAAGATTTTGATACTTACCTCGTGTAAAATTCTTTCCTTAAATATTTAAGAACTCTGCGCTTTGTCTGATAGACACGGACATCTTTTCATTTGACAGTTAGTTATATTATAAAATACAATAATGAAATAATGATTTCATGGATGTGTTCAAGTTAGTTCCATGTACAGGGTGGTCCAATAATAGATTACGTCGGCTGTAGCTCAGGAACCGTTAATGACAGAAGAGGAAAACATAATTATAGGTAAATCGGCCAAGAGAAATGGCTGTAAAATATTTTCAAGTTCGAAAGTTGGCCGCTAGGGGGAGTAAAAGCAACACAAGTATAAATGCCAATTTTCTCTTAAATTTCCATAATTGAGGTTTGCTGAAAATATAAGCGTTGTATTACTCAACCAATTACGCACTTTATTGTCTGAGACCATTTTTGTCTCTTTTTAAAAATAAAGTGGTGGGGTAAGGTCAATCATTTTTACTTTCAAATGTAGGGATCTCATTTTGGATGAACCCATTAGCTCTACTTGTGGAGCCATAATGACTTTGTTAGTGGTCACTGGATGGCGTTGTTTCGGAATTCTCCAAATAATGCCGATTTTCTCAAACAAATCAAATGGTACGCTATGACTTTGATATTACAGTTTATTTGGTAGTAATGAAGGGTGAAATAAAAAGTCTAGGTCCGCATTTAAATTAAGAAAGGCGATGATGAGCTCTGGAATCCGAAATGTCGGATTGGAAAATTAACCTTTCCATTTTGTAGAGGAGAAAAAGTGAAATGACAAAAGTGGACATTACTTTCATCTCACATTTCAGAAATTTTAAAATTTTAGGGAAACGAAAAACTGGAAGAAAACAAGGTTCCAATAGAAACTTTAGTGATCTTGCATAACTGTAAAGAACATAATCACATAAGCTTCGGAATAAAATACGTAAAGCTAGGGCGAGGCAGGGCAGGACTCGGTTTGGGCAAAAAGATGAAACCGAGTTCTACCTTACTTCACTGAAACAACAAAAAAAAAAAACGACGAAATGAACTAACAAGTAGCAATAAACTAACAACAAATGTATTTAAAATTACTGAAAACTACTTAAGGTAAAAAGAATTAATATATGAGACTCTACCTACAACAAGAAACGATATGGTCGACTGGATTAGGAATGCCATTCAAAGTATCCTTACAGCAGTGGAGGCTGCAGTTCAATCACCACAGGAAAGATTGCAACTTTGTATTGACAATGACGACCTGCGTTTTGAGCATTTGTCAAACTAGTTTTCAGTAATTCTAAATATATTTGTTGTTAGTTGTTAGTTCATTTCGTCGTTTTTCTTTTGTTGTTTCACTGAAGCAACGTTTAATCTTTTTGCACAAACCAGTCCTGCCCTGCCGCGCCCTTGCATTTGTTATTTTATTCCGAAACTTATGTGATTATGAGACTGAGTTTTAGTTTTCTTTTGTTCCTTTGCCCCCATTGGGCCAACTTTCGAACTTGAAAATAATTTACAGCAATTTGTCTTGGTCTATTTACGTACAAATATGTTTTCCGTTAAGTTCTGTCATTAACGGTTCCCTAGCTACAGCCGACGTCCTCTATTATTGGACGACCCTACACATATAATTGACTGAGATTTCTATTTGCCTAATTATGTATTTGTTAATGAAAAAGCAAATTTCACTGAAAAAAACTGCATACGAAATGAGGAACATCTCCAAGAAAAGGTAAGAAACTATGAAACTTTGAAGAAAAGTGTGAGTTTTGGAAAAAAATAAGTCTTTATTCGTGGTCAAAAATCCGACAATGGTCCAAAGGTCATTTCAGAGAAAAGTATCTCTAAAAAACAAGAAACTATGGTGAAGTGTAGGAAGTCAACAGTGTAAGGCCAGAAACAAACGGGGAAAAGATAGAAAAGAAAAATATAAATATTTTTCTTCGCATTCAGATGCGTTAGTTACTATGGCAACAACCTGCTGCAAGCCAGTTTGCTAATGCAAACTCTGTTACAGTAAATAAAGCTAATAAAATTACACTAAAACATGACAATGGCCAAAATTGAAAATGACGGCTTCTGGAAAGTTATTACAACAAGGAAAGAAAAACAAAAAATCGTCTAATAAATTCGTCTTCCAGTCCCTGTAAATCGCAACGGACTGTTTTAAGTGGCACAGGGTGCTTGTCTCAAGTTTGTCAAGGAAAATGGAACCAACACACTTATTAAATTTTTTGAAAAAACCGGTACTGTATTGCATATTATATAAGTAGGTGTATGTCAAAAATTAAAAAAAAAACTTATCAGCCAGTACCTAGAGGAAACAAACATCGCGTGATGGACTCAGATCTGTGGCTCAACAGAGTGATGTTGAATAGTTTTCGGAACTTGGAGCTTCAAACCGAGACCGACTTTCATACGGATTTCCAAGGTTTAAATAAGGTAAAGGTAACAAAAAAAAATTAAACATTTTCCATGTATAAAAATTTCTTGACTTTGAGGTCTTGTTCAAGTAGGTACAGTTCGATTGTTTGAAACACAACTGGCTAGTTAAAGACGAGTTTGATGTTTCATGTATACATTATTAATTTATTACTTATTAAGTGATTTATGTGATAAATGCTTCCATTATTTCATTTTCACCAATATGAAGCTTGAGCACACAGATTGAAGTACATTAAAAATTCCAATTTATTTTAGGCGTGAGTATGTTTTACTCTATGTGGACTATATATTCAACAAATCAGTCGAAAGCCAGTACAATGCTTTTCATCAAGGCTTCATGAAAGTGTGTGATGGTAGAGTTTTGCAGCTTTTCCATTCTCATGAGCTTAAGGCAATAGTAGTAGGAAATGAAAATTATGATTGGCATGCTCTAGAAGAGGCTGCTGAGTATAAAAACGGATATAAATCATCAGATCCAACAATAAGGTATATTATATCTTTAAATACTTTAAGCAACTTGCCAAACATGTACGAACATGTCAGTATCTTTTCATTTTGCATTATTCTTTATCGGGTCTGTCTTCTTCTGGAAAGTTTCTTTTGCTAATGTATTTCAGAAAATGTGGTTATCTGTAGAAAATAATCATGGTAAACGCCAACTTATTTTACAGAACTATAAGCTGTCTGAAAATCATGATCAGATTTATTAAAAGACAAATGTTTAAATGGAATTTGATAGTGCAAGTTTGTAATTCAGAGACTTGAAACCTTGAAGATATTAATTTCAACCAAAAATCAGGTTAAATCATCCTAAAAAGCATATATATATATATATATATATATATATATATATATATATATATATATATATATATATATATATATATATATATATATATATATATATATATATATATATATATATATATATATATATATATATATATATATATATATATATATATATATATATATATATATATATATATATATATATATATATATATATATATATATATATATATATATATATATATATATATATATATATATATATATATATATATATATATATATATATATATATATATATATATATATATATATATGTATATATATATATTTATGTATACGAGCCCAGAATCATATCATTTGGCCCAGTCGAATTTTTTTAGTTTTACCTTATTTTGGAAGACTTTGCAAAACACAGGAATGAAATATATTGACTCCAAGTATTATTATTATAATTTAGGACATTTTGGTAGAAATGTTTACTAAGAAAAATATTAGAAAACTAGAAATATGCTTATAAGACTAAATTACGTAAATTAACAACGAATCAATTCATTTGGCCCATGAGAAACGCAAAGCTCTTTATCATCATATCAGCCTTGAGTTAAATCAAAATAATTGCTAATCCTTGGATGTTGTTAGTAACACATCAATAGTTAGTTCTGTCAACTTAACTTTCAAAAAATGGTGCGGGGTAAAGCTTTGTCTAACGATTTACGTAAAGTTATCGTTAATTTGCACAATGCTGGTAATTCTTGTGGTCAAATTGCCAACCAACTGCTATTATCACGCTATACTGTACGAAATATCGTCAAATTATATAAAACGACAGGAGCAGTTCAGGAAAAGCCAAATTTGGGAAGGACTTCAAAAATTACACCCATTAATATGAGAGCTTTAGGTCGTATTTTGAAACAAAACCGTCGTGCAAATTGTGGTGAATTGAGTCTACTCGTAGAATGGAATAGAGCGACTGGTGAAGGTTTTTCAAGGTCAACCTGTCTCAGAGCTGTCAAACGATTGGGCTATAAATTCTACAAAGTAAGTTACGAACTATTTTTTTTTTCTTACAGTCTCAATAGAGAAGAATTTTTAATTTACAGGCCAAAGAAAAACCGTTGTTAACTCTAAGACAAAAGAAAAATAGGCTAATATGGGCAAAAAGTCATCAGAACTGGTCACAAATGCAATGGAATAGTGTTATTTGGAGTGACGAATCAAGATTTGAAGTATGTGTTGGCGATTACCGAAGTAGGGTATTGAGGACCAAAAATGAAGCATATCATCCAGACTGTTTGCGCAGAAAAGTGAAATTTCCGGCCTCTGTGATGATTTGGGGATGCATGTCGGCCCAAGGGGTTGGAAGGTTACACTTCGTAGAAGGCACTGTAAATGCGGTTAGGTACATTGATATCCTGAGAGGCAGTTTAATGCCCTCCATTGAGATATTGAAAACAGTAGAAAACGGGTACATATTCCAACAAGATGGTGCTGCATGCCATACGGCTAAAACAGTGAAGGAATGGATGTTGCAAAATAACATTCCGATTTTGGATTGGGTATCCAGTAGCCCTGACCTGTCGCCAATCGAAACCCTTTGGCATATTATGAAAAAAAAATTACGTTCAACACCTGCCAGAACAGTTCCTGAATTAAAAGAGAGGTTAACACAAATTTGGAACTCATTTACTGCTGACGACTGCAAAAAGTTAATAGATACCATGCCAAAGCGAATCGAAGCAGTTCTGAAGCAAAAAGGAGATGTTACACAGTGGTAGATTCACTGACACTCTAATATCATTATTGGGCCAAATGAAATGATTCGTTGTTATTTTACTTAATTTAGTGTTCTAAGCATAGTTTTAATATTATAATAATAATTTTAGTAAAACGTGTTAACAAAATAGCCTAAATTGAAATAATATTACTCTGAACCAATAATTGTGTTTATTGTGCTCACCAATGTCTTCCAAAATGAAGCAAAAAAAATAAAAAATTAACTGGGCCAAACGATATGGTTCTGGGCTCGTATATATATATATATATATATATATATATATATATTTATATATATATTTATTTATGTATATATATATATATATATATATTTATTTATATATATATATATATATATATATATATATATATATATATATATATATATATATATATATATATATATATATATATATATATATATATATATATATATATATATATATATATATATATATATATATATATATATATATATATATATATATATATATATATATATATATATATATATATATATATATATATATATATATATATATATATATATATATATATATATATATATATATATATATATATATATATATATATATATATATATATATATATATATATATATATATATATATATATATATATATATATATAAATATATATATATATATATATATATATATATATTATATATATATATATATATAAAACACGTTTTTTTCAATTCGTCGGTCTGTCTATTCGCGGCATAGCTAAAAACTACTTACCGGAACGACTTCGGTCAAAATAATAAAAAATTAGTTACCCAAGTTAACCCAAAATGTGCAATAAAATGACGTATTTCGTCAGTGCGGAACTACTCACTTTGAGCCAAAAAAAAAGTCATTCATGTTTTTTCCCAAAACAGGGTCGGATAGCAACTGATGACTAAAAAAAATCCTGTTAGTAAATGACTATGTGCGGAAATAAATTGGGTCACACTTTAGTCCTAATAAGTGGAAAGATGCATAACGAGGAAAGTTGCGAAGAAAAGAAATTTGCCGATTTTGTTAGAACTAAATAGAGGGCTTTAAATGAATTGTTTGCTTAGTGAAGAGTTGAAATGCTATCTTTAAACTGTTGTATATTATTAACTCTGGTAGAGTTAGAAACTTCCCGACTTGACCAGAATCACCTAAATGTATGAGGTGTATAAAAAAATATTAATATTTTACCACGTATCTCAAAATGGCGCGTTTGTGGACCGCTGTTTGGTACATAAAGTAATTTTTACAAAATTTTAATGCTACCATCTTTATATTTTTTGTTGCCCTGGTATGAGAGTAAAAAGAAACAATGGAAGTGAACTTTTTATAATCAATTTATAAAAGTGAAAATCTTCAAAAATAATTTTACATTTGGAACTACGAGGTGCTCAGCCATTTATGTCTAATCAAGATTCAAAAATTTACTTTGTACTTTTCAAATATTTTGTTGTTTCTCAACATTTTGTATGAAAAGATCAAAAAATGTAGATTGGCTCTAGAAAGAGAATTTTAAAATCTTTCAAAAAGTATATTTTCTTTATAACAATCATATTCACAAGGATTTACAGTAAATTCATATTTTGTGTTTTTTAGATATTTCTGGGAGGTTCTACACGAGATGACGTTGGAAGATAAAAAGAAGTTTTTGTTATTTTTAACAGGAACTGACAGAATACCTATTCAAGGAATGAAAGCCATAAAGGTGACTATTTTCTACAAAACAATTTAAAACACTAGGTTTAATTTTCTATTAAACGTATTTTAAAACATTAGTTAATTTGCCAATTATCCTTTCTTCAGACGATAAAATTAAATTAAACGTTAGTGAAACAGTTGTCATATTCAAAACTAAATCTAATGAAAAAGTAAACAAATATAAGTAGGTTCTCATTTGCTTTTATTAAATGGATTTCCATCAGGTACAGAATCTGAAAACATTAGAGTTTAGACATTTTATTTTTTTGAAATAATTTATTAGAATTTATTAAGGTCTTATAAGGTCCCAAAAAAACTAAGACAATAGGTTTGTAGCTCCTAAGATGAATGAGGTTTATTTGTCAGTTTCCGGTAGTTGTGTTTTCGGGATTGTTTATACTTACAAATAATAAATGCATATTTTTGTTATGTGTGCTTTGATAAATATTCAGAAAGTAACGTGAATTAAATTCGAACACAAACGGAACATTTTGAAAAAACGAAACTAAAACGTTTATATTACATTGAACAATAACACAAATTACTTACATTTAATAGAAATAAATGTGGTTAAACCGCAATGCAATGAATTAAACTTAAACACAAACTGAAAATTTAAATAAAAGCAATAAATAAATCATTTATATTGCATTGAACAAAAATATTAATATTTTCAACGATGCTTTGCTACAAATCTTTTTGATTTTAATTATTAATTAATGATTTATTCATGAGAAACAACAATGTTTATAATAGGGAACTAATTAATAATTAATATAAAATATATAAACGTATAAATATTATTATAAATTACAAATAAATTAAACACTGTAAACATTAAAAAAATATATCAAACATGAAGGTATTAATTCTGCAAAAAGTGTTTTTTAAAAGTATCAATTTTGTTAATATTTTTTAATCATTTTGATAGATTATCGTAATAATTAACCCCACTGTATAATATACATTGTTTGCCAAAATTACTTTTGAATTTTATGCTGGTGAAACAATCAGTTTGTCTGGTATTATGGTCATGAATGTTATTATTTATAATAAAATTTAAACTTAAGAAGTCACAATAAATGTTACAAGTTTATTTTCAATTTTAAACTCCATTTAATATCAAAACATTTTGAAAAAATCTTTGTAACTGTTTTATTCCTATAATTTTTTTTAGATTACTGTTCAGCCAACCAATGATGACAAGTTCCTACCTGTTGCCCATACGTGTTTTAATTTATTGGACTTGCCAAGATATAAAACCAAAGAACGGCTCAAGTATAAATTGATGCAAGCCATTCAGCAAACTCAAGGATTTTCATTAGTATAAAAATTTGTGATACATAATCTAGGTATATGTTATTGTAAGATATGATTACTTTGTGTAATTGTACTTGTACAGAGGTAACTTAAATCCATATGACTAGTTTTGTAATTGCATGTAGAAATGTACCAAGTAAGAACTAGAAAAATATAGTTTTTTTTTTTTAACAAAATATCTTTCAAGTGGTGCTGAGTGTAAACAAATAACATTTAATATTGTATTACTATTGTTTGCCTGAATGTCGTGTGGATATATTGTGTGAATCAGTTGTTTTTGATATTAATAAGTTTATACCGAAACTTGTGATTTCTAATTTTTATCACAAAAAATCTTAGCAAAAATAGCTTCCGAGATGATAGGGCAAAAATTTCAGTACAGGTTTTATAATAGTTTAGTTGGTACACATTCTCCGGGAGCCGACTGTGCTGAGATCCTATATGAAATGCGTTAGTTTCAAGATCCATTTCAAATGATAAAAGTCATAATGGAACATGAAGTTCTTGACTGCCACGCCTATGCACGGTAGAAGGGACAAAAAGATCACTTCTGGTTACTTGTTTTAAGGTTCCCACTAGGGCTATGCGTTAGCATTCTAACAGGGCTTAAATAATAGGCCTCTATGAATCTTACGCGAATAAATTTGACCGTCATGAAAGTATGTACATGGAACGTAAGGTCAATGTCCCAGTCAGGAAAAATTCATAATGCCATTCCGGAAATGATAAACTCAAGTCGACATGTCAGTGAAATGCGATGGACAGATAGAGGTCAGTGAAGGATAAGAGTCAACATAAGAATGGAATAGGTATGATTCTAACCCAAGAAATAAAACAGTATGTCACAAATTGCACACCTGTTGCAGTAAGAATGGTCTCATTGAACATAATTCTAGTGTATGCGCCTACTGTTGATAAGTCCGACGATGAAGTACACCAGTTCTATGAGCGCTCACAAGAACACTAACAATTATCTTATCTTGAGAAACGTAGTTGAAACCGTTGAAAAATTTGGGCTAGTTGTAAGTAACAAAGGTGAACGTGTCAAGAACAATGTATTGAAGAGCTACCAAAAACATCGCAACTGAAAGAAGGAAATTCACTTGGACCACACAATGTTCCAGCTGGGTTTCTAAAATTATTGGAGGAAGAGCACATTTTATAGCTAACAGGAATATTTAACTATATTACTCCTTAGGTGAAGTGCCAAAGGGATGATTCAAATTCTAGATTTATTGTGATCCCTAAAAACCCCAATGGTAAATTTTGCAATGATTATTGCAATATTAGTATAGCCAGCCATCTACTAAAATTTCAAAACGCCCTAGGTGTATTTACTGTTGCAGAGATGTCAACTGCGATATTTATGCATGTTTCATTGACTATCAGAAAGCTTTTGACAAGGTATGATACAGCAAATTGATGGACATTTTTTAACTAGAATACGGTTAAATCAACGAGTGCTTTGTAGCGTTATCAGACGCATCGCGTGATAAAATTTTGAAGAAATGAAAATGGGACGAGGTGTTAGACAGAGTTGTGTGTTGTCTCTATTGCTGTTTAACATGTACTCAGAATATATTTTCCGGGAAGTTTTGTGGAGGTTGACCTAGGTATAAATAATTTAAGATAAGCTGATGGCTGGTTATACTAATATTTGTGGTATTTGTTAATAACTTGGAACCCCTTCAGGAGATAATTGTCCAGGGTGGTAGATTCTAGTAAAAGGTACGGCTGTCACTCAATACAAAGAAAACCAAGCTCATGGTACTATCAAAGGGTAACCACTAGCCCGATCAGATACTTATAAGCAGCCTGCAAATTGAAAACGTCCAAACATATAATTATCTAGTAACTTATCAGCATCGTAGAATTAAACTAGTCGCGCCACTTTCCTAAATATTTTACTCCTGCCGAATAATTCGGCAGATTTTTGGCGGCATACAAAGCGCTTCAGTTGAGATTCGTCGTTCGACCCGCGAGGTTCGAGCGTTGCGTCCCAGAACAGAGTCGGATGGGCGAAAATGAGTACGTTACTGTGTGCTGTTGGGTGTCTCACCACGTCGAAAAATTGTTGATAATTTCTTTTATGAATTATAGTTTAGATCTTTTAATCAGTACATTTCAAAGAAAGTTTACCATATGTTTAGATAAAATATTAAGTGGATGTTGAAATTAAAACTGATATAGGTTGTAGAAAATTTCTAAAACAATAACATATTAATACTTGTTTTTTTTAGGAAATTCTAAAGTTTAATTTCTTCCCTTTTTAAACTCCTACCAATTTTTGAATTGAAATGTTAAATAAATTGTACAACCTATTTTTATGTAAATGGAAAATTTAACGTGTCAAATTTTAAATCTGTTTTTGGGTGACGAAAATTCGTAATTTAATTAATTTTATATGCTTATTTAAGTCAGAACGAATTTGTATCTCTAAAATATCTGAAAATATAATTGTATATTGGCCGGAAGCAGTTAAAAACGTAACACGCCTTAAATAACACGCTAAACTTGTCTCAACACGTCGAAAAATTGTTGATAATTTTTTTTATGAATTATAGTTTAGATCTTCTAATCAGTATATTTCAAAGAAAGTTTACCATATGTTTAAATAAAATATTAAGTGGATGTTGAAATTAAAACTGATATAGGTTGTAGAAAATTTCTAAAACAATAACATATTAATACTTGTTTTTTTTTAGGAAATTCTAAAGTTTAGTTTCTTCCTTTTTAAAACTCCCACCAATTTTTGAATTGAAATGTTAAATAAATTGTACAACCTATTTTTATTTAAATGGAAAATTTAACGTGTCAAATTTTAAATCTGTTTTTGGGTGACGAAAATTCGTAATTTCATTAATTTTATATGCTTATCTAAGTCAGAATTAACGAATTTGTATCTCTAAAATATCTGAAAATATAATTGTATATTGGCCGGAAGCAGTTAAAAACGTAACACGCCTTAAATAACACGCTAAACTTGTCTCAACACGTCGAAAAATTGTTGATAATTTTTTTTATGAATTATAGTTTAGATCTTCTAATCAGTATATTTCAAAGAAAGTTTACCATATGTTTAAATAAAATATTAAGTGGATGTTGAAATTAAAACTGATATAGGTTGTAGAAAATTTCTAAAACAATAACATATTAATACTTGTTTTTTTTTAGGAAATTCTAAAGTTTAGTTTCTTCCTTTTTAAAACTCCCACCAATTTTTGAATTGAAATGTTAAATAAATTGTACAACCTATTTTTATTTAAATGGAAAATTTAACGTGTCAAATTTTAAATCTGTTTTTGGGTGACGAAAATTCGTAATTTCATTAATTTTATATGCTTATCTAAGTCAGAATTAACGAATTTGTATCTCTAAAATATCTGAAAATATAATTGTATATTGGCCGGAAGCAGTTAAAAACGTAACACGCTAAACTTAGAATTAAAAGTGTCTATACCGAAAAATTCCTAATAAGAAAATACTATTTGTTTTGTATATATATATACCCAGATATTCTTTGATAAAAATAAAATATATATATATATATATATATATATATATATATTATATATATATATATATATATATATATATATATATATATATATATATATATATATATATATATATATATATATATATATATATATATATATATATATATATATATATATATATATATATATATATATATATATATATATATATATATATATATATATATATATATATATATATATATATATATATATATATATATATATATATATATATATATATATATATATATATATATATATATATATATATATATATATATATATATATATATATATATATATATATATATATATATATATATATATATATATATATATATATATATATATATATATATATATATATATATATATATATATATATATATATATATATATATATATATATATATATATATATATATATATATATATATATATATATGAATAATATATATATATATATATATATATATATATATATATATATACATATATATATATATATATATATATATATATATATATATATATATATATATATATACATATATATATATATATATATATATATATATATATATATAATCTTAACACAGAATTATTAAACTCTAAATGAAGCAGGTTTGCCTTCTTCAAATTAATTTGTATAGTTTTCATCGAGACCTAATATTCGAGCTCTGTCAGATCACTTACTTATTCCAATAGTTTTTACCCCAAAATAAGAAAAGTTTTAATAAAGCAGAAAATGTCCCTGTCAAGCCGAAAGTTGCCAATCAATTTTATTCATGACTTTAGTAAGGCAGAAATTTCCCTGTCATGCAAAAATGGGACGCATTCCACCTAGGTACAAACATTTTTTTGTCTAGTCAATAAGGCAGACTAACCATGTCAAGTTTATTTCTGCAGTACTAGTCAACAGCTTCATACACGCCCTACTCCTACGCTAATTTCACAGAGTGTAATAATACAATCTTAGCTTTTGGTACCACTAGTTTTTAGAAGCTTTAAAAAAGCAACCGGATTTGATCTTCAGTTATAGCCATGCGTCTTCAGCTGTGATAATAGTTTAATTAAAAACGGTTTTCGATGTTAATTCATTTCACATAGAGTCCCAGAACTGTCGTCTCCCGAACCAACATATAATAAAATCTAGTTAATAGTAAAATATTGGTGTGGCTGGTGGCAATGATAGTACTGTTACGTTTTCGTTCTATGCTGGCAAAATCTAAAACCATTTACTGATAAGTTATTTACATATATACGTTTTTACTTATAAATAATAATTTTATACACATTAGACATATCGCTTGTTGTTAGGCCGACTCACATTTAAAACTAGATCTTCCTTAAGAAACTAAATGGAAGCGTTCTGACATTGACTCTATCTAACTATGTATTATGAGATTTTTCACTTTGCATTACAATAAAATAGATCCCAATAACCTACTAGCCCCACCTTATTCCTTAGAATATAATTCTAAAAAAAAAAGAGATCTTTCAGACTGATTGGCATATTAGCAAAATTTCAGAAATTAAAGATAAAAATGAACTGAGTTCGTCAATTTAATTGACATATCTCTTTAGAAATATATATCAATGTTTTTTCAAATATTATAATAAAACCCCATTTTCAGAATTTTTGAGTTTTCTAAAAATTGTAACCGTATTTGATGAAGTAGGTCTTATTATTAATTTCAGTTGTCTAGAGAGAAACTGGCGTATGAAAATTTACAATTTTGTACTTTGAGAGGCTGTAAAATCTAAACGGTTTAACCAGGACAAAACAAAATCTCATTTCATTCTTACTTTTTTTGTGGTCATTATAATGGTGTTTACTCCTGGTTAGTCTGTTTTCAAAAAGAATTGGGAAAATGAATTGAAAATAAGAAACTAAGACAAGACTACAACAAGACTAATCAAAGACAAATCGTTCAGATTTTAAAGCCTCTGGTAAAGTTTGGTATTGTTAATTTTCAAGATCACTATCTCAAAAACAATGCAAATTAGGTGTGGGACATACTACCTCAAAAACATACTAATAATACCGATAAAAAATCATTGAAATATACGGAACCCGCCTTTTAATTTTTCAGTATAATCAATACTGGTTAAAACCTAAGTAAGTAATGCCATTGAACGAACATCGTGCAATGATCAGAAAAAAGTAAAACAATCGAAGCAGTGTGAGTACTAAAAAAACTTGTTATGTGAGTGTTATCTTTCTTATATTCGGGCCATAACTATGATTTTCTGTTAGTAATATTTTCATAGTTTTTAATTTGCTTTATAATTAAAATTTTCTACACAATTATTTATTTTTTAGTTTATTTTATAAACGTTAAGATGCTATATAATAATCTTTTTTAGATTTGAAAAAGTATTTTTTTTATTTAATTATTATTTATTTAGTTTTGTTTGGCCAATGAGTTTCTAGTTAATTAATGAAGTATAATATTTACTACATTTTAGGAATGGAGAAAAATCGAAATCTTTGATAACCCTTTCATAGTATTTGGTTAGTTATTTTTTCATGCTGAATTGTGTTTATTTACTCCTATGTTTTATCTTGTTTATACCAGTGCTAGACAAAAATATAAAGTTAATGCTTTTAATCGTTTGCCCGTTTCACAAAAAATATAATTTTTATTTACTTAAAATAAACAGGTTAATACTGGACTATAATGCCTGAAGCATTATGCGATCATTTTTGGCTTGTGTAGTTACTAGTGGCAGCTGGTCTTTTTAATTTTAACTTATAAGGAATACATTTTTCTTTTCACTGAATTTTCATATGACCAATATTGATCGTCTTGGCTAGGAAATGTACCAAATACTAAAAAATTAAAGGAAGAAAATTTTTAGTATTTCATTCTAAACAAATAAATTTGTGAAATATTGTTTTTTTCTTCCTACTGGTATTTCAGCAAGTTTCGTTCTTAACTGGTATTTTACGTTTTTCAATCCAATCGTAAAAAGGTTGTAAATGGGGTCGTTACTTTAACATCTGTGCGTTTTGAAGATGGACTGAAATTACTAATGAAATCATTGGATCCTATATAGACCACCTTTCTGAAATGTTTAAAACAATTAGTGAAACCCCAGAAGAAGCGCATCTTTATTTATTATTAATGGAAAGTTTTCTGATGCCACTGACAGAACTAAAGTGCCTCTCGGCGGCCTTCTTTTTTTATGTTTTTGTTTTAAACTATAAAAATATGAAATATTCCTAATGTCACGTACACCCATATTCAGTAAAGAGGCTTAAATTTAGCCCAGGTCTAACTTGACAGTTATAGATTTAAGATGACATTTTTAACAATTGAAAAAATAATTTTTCTAAATGTCAGATTTACAAAATAATAGTGACATAAGCGAAACATAACTGGCGAACTAAGAGTTTTAAGTACCATGGCAACTAGACCTGGACTAACTCAAACCTTTTCAGTGAATACCGGGGATAATGTTTTTGGCTCTAGAACCTAATCATTATGCATCTGAAAAGGGCTATGTAAAATGATTTATTTCCAAATGCCAAAAGTTAATCTAAATATAAAGAATATTTTATATATGTAAAATTGATTTATAAATTATTCCAATTTAGTTTTGATATTCTAATAAAAAAAGACTAATATTTAAGAACAAATTTATGTTGCTGTCATTAAACCAATTTTCTTCTCATAGGACAGAATTATTCATGTATGACCACCAGTTTATTTTAGTGTAATTAAAATTTTGTTACCATTCTGCCTATTCCTACTTGTCACAGTTGTTATCTATTTATACAAATTTTTTAAATGTGCAAATTTGTTGACTATGAATAAAACAATGCATTTATAAAAAAAAGGTTTTTTTTTTTCGTTTTCGCAGAATGTAGATTATATAGAATCACCAATTTGCTATAATCATTATCTTAGTTAAGGCGGGTGGTTGCATTAAGAAGCTCAAAAAACTAAGGTTAATATGTATAATGTTAATTATGCATAGCTTTTACTGGGGCCAAGTTTTGTGAAATAAATTACGTACCTTGCGCTTGCTATACAAGGTGTTTCAAAAAAGTATAAAACATCTTGAGTTTGTAACTAAATATAAGAAAATACTTACGACAATTTTTAGAACCTAATACATTAATACATATTTTAACCAACGCGGATTTTTTTCTTCAATAGCTTCACCGAGTACTAGCAATTTATTGATTATTTTTAAAAGGAATGTTAATTCTAAAACCCAAAACAACTAACAATAAATTTAGAGTGTGTATGGCAGTGTGTGAATAGGGCAAAAAAGAACATTTTTAATTTAAATTCTTGGACCTAATTATAAATCTACTAAGTCTAATGCTGGAAAAAAATTAGCCATCCGATAAGATAAAATTATATCATTGGTTTAATTAAAAAAATGTATTTTAGGTACTTTTTTGGATTAGTGTATTTTAATTTTCACTTGGCGAAAAATCTATAAGTAACATGGAACGGAAGCTTTCACGGCTTTGGTTAATTAAGGAAAGATTCTTGGGATTAGACCGTGTCAAATTTGAAGGCCTCTTCGACGTTTCGCCTTTGATTGCACGTGGTATCTTCAGGGATCTTTACTCAACGAGATCTGAACACTTCACATTCATTTTATTCGATTTATTTGTATAAGAATGATACTATATTTTAGTATGTTATGAATTTCAAATTTTATAATTTAAAACCCCTAAAAAATAAAAATCAATATCCTACGGATAATTAAAACAAAAAATACACAATATAACAAGTTATCTATACAAGCCAACCAACAAAATGTATCTAGGAGAGTCTAATGATACGCGTGGCGGACTGGTGCAATGCGCGCAAGTCACAAACAAAATTATCAATCATTACAAGCAAGATTTTTTCGAATTATGGTTATTTTAAATAAACTAGAATTTTGTAACAATCCTCGTCTTAGGAAAAAGAAAAGATATCGGGAAATGAAACAGAAATCTGAATAGGTCTACTACCTAAAAACATACTTTGTACGTTATGTATTGATTCGTTATAACAGTAGGCCCAGGCCCCGTAGTCAAAGAGAGCCCATGCTTGACCAAATTGTGATTTGTAAATACTATATTACATATCCAAGTGTTGAAAGTGGTAGTTTTCAAACGAAGAGGTATTTAGTACGAGATGTTAGCCGATTGCGGAAATCTTTCAAGTTTAAAAACAATAACATTGACACGAGTAATGCATTCTATTTTTCCTACGACTACTTAAAGTTTTTCAGAGTTATTAATTTTGTATATTTCTATACTAAGGCACAAGGATTGTGTCAATGTCAAGGACATTTTTCAACATGTGTCGATTTTTTTTTCTCAGTTTCGTAAGTGGTCATAAGAAAACACTAATACCACATTGCATTTGGAAATTAAACGGTAAAACAGTATTTTTATTTATCATCTTGTTTACCTGTTTAGGTCAAATAAGTTTTTATTTTATTTTCCTATTTAATGTCTCACATTGGTTTCTCCAGAATGCTTATTAAAATAAATCAAAGTAGTTAAGCTTAACCATGCGCTATTTATATAAGTAGGGCAACAACGAATAAACAAGTTTGAGGAAGATCTGGATTATTTTTTTATCTGCTCCGGTGCGGCAAAAACTCGATTATATTGTTTTAGTAAATAGTTGCACCATACGTGTATATTGACACAAATATTTTATCCTGTCTTCTGTGCGTGTTGTCGCACTTTATCGTAAATAAGCATATTCAATTGTTGGAATCCTTTTCTAACACAAGAATATTGCTGTAGCACAAAATTTTCAGGACCGGAATTACAATACAATAATTAATGGGAAGTTGAAGAATATTTACAGTAATAATTTAGAATCAAGTTGAGCGACAAGGGGTCTTTCAGTACTTAAATATTGTTTTCTTAACTTTGCGACTTTTTAAACCAAAATCTGAATTATTGAATTAATAATGATGCACCTAATAGTCCTAGAGATAATAAACTGAATGAAATATTTGGAAATTTTCATTTTTCCCACGTGAGCTACCGAGCAAGTGCATGTACATATCTACATCATCTATCCCACGAAATATTCGGTCTCTCAACCTAAACAGAATATGTACAATATTTAGAATTTTTTTCACTCAGAAATCCGACTCCCGATTATAGGACACTGATGAAATAAAACAAGTATTTATTCTTAAACTTATATTTATACACAAAAACTCACCCCATAATAAATAACTTAATTATATGTACAAAGTATATCAAGAACTACAATAAAAATAGGGTTGACAATTATTATTTCACACTCATAATTAAAATGCCTAGCCACATACTTAATTTAAGAGTCTTTTATCATTTACAAGCTCTGAGAGCAGAGAACAGTTCATTTAGCAAGTATAGTTGCACTAATGTGAAATCTACGGTTGGCAAAAAATATACATATATCGATACATCCGAGATATTAAACAACTTAAAAAATTGATGTATAACATATATCAAATCATCCCGAAATCAATTTCGGATGAAAATTTTTTAAAAATATGACACCCTTTTTCCAATTTTAGTAAAGCTATTCTAGTTTATTTATTATCGCGAAAAAATGCTACTTTTTCCACCAGGTTAAGTTAATAAATGATGTTTTCTGCCCATCCTTCACTGGAAAGGTAGTCGTTTTTTCTTAAAAAAATTAATAAAATCTTTATGCAATGTGGAAAACAGAAGAATTTCTCACTTCTGCGTTTACAGACCTCGGCTTCCTCGTTTTGTAATACGCAGACTGTTTTTTACATAAATACCTATTTCGTTAGTTTTTATCGAAAATAAAAAGATTCCTTGCTAGAACTAGAGATTACATAGCTCAGAAGATTTCTATATTTCTAAGAGCAGTAAAATAAATGCGAAATCGCCATTTGACCAAAACTGATCATTGTGTCTGATGCGATGCAGAAGATGTTCCAGACAGGAATCATAGTATCCTTGTTACGACGTTAGTGTACGTGGAATAAAAATATATTAACAATGTTGCTCCCAACGAAAGCGCGGAGTCATGGTATTAGCCAGCGGAGTAGTTGTTTCTGTGATTCCATTTTATGCTTTTGTGCTATATAGGGCTCGCTAGTGCGCAGTGGCGGAACTACTATGCTGTGGGGTACCGCGGGGGGAGGTCAGGTGCTTAAGGGGCATAGAGGGTACTTTGTCGAATTCTGCAGGGAGGCCACTACTATGGCGGCTTGTTGAGCTTTAAAAAGAGCGAAATCGCGATCGTCGTTTGACGAAAATGAATAATTGTATCTGCTGTGATGCAGAACATGTTTCAGACAGGGATCACAGAATCCTTGTTATGACATTGGTGTACGTGGAATAGAAATATATTAACATTATTGCTCCCAAAGAAAGCCAAGAGTCAACAGCGGAATTCAATGCCGGTCGTGGTATTAAACAATGGAATGGTTTTTGTGACTCCATTTTGTGCAATTACCCTACACGGGGTGTCGCTAGTCTATGACGTCCTGATGCAGTGGCGTGGGGGGGGGTTATCCAAAATGTCAGAAACGTCCAGAGATACAAGGTAAAGGCCATAAGTCTCAAAATGTTTTCAATTTTTTATTAGATGCTCAGATGTAAATGAAATTGTGTCCACATAGATATCCTGAGCATTATATCTAATGTTGAAAAATTAAAATAAACTGCGAAACTTTATCGTCTAGCATATTTTAAAATTAGAGATATGCGACTCGCCATTATTTAGGACCGCGTGGTGCCAAAATTGATATTTGTTAGAGTGAATAATTAGTAAAATGTACAAAACATATTAATACAAATATTGAAACCTAACATTACTAACAATAACCCAAACAGATAACCTATTAATCAAAGTTGTGTAATTAAAGCTTGAATTAAACGACCGAAAAATACCAAACCCTAACTTAACCACACTCCATCTAACCTAAAAATTTTACTGTAATTACAACGCTATCTATTTTCAATTTGTTATATATTGTATTTATTACATTGCAAGATTTGATACAAAGAAAATATGACCTAAAATTAAAATAAGGTAAATAAAAAAGTAGCATCAAACAGAGAGGCGACATCATTTTTAGGGATGTTCAAAAAATATAGATATATCAAATGAATGATATTTTTCGTCCGATATATCGATATTTTTAGAGGATATATTTTAGGCCGATATATCGAAATATCGATATAAAATTTACACTATCGATAAAGATATTTTTTTGTACTATTTTGCATTGCTAAATGCCCCTTCGCGCAGTCCTAGAAGTGTAAAAGATTGGTTTAAATTGGAAACTAACTCGTAGTATCCTAAATCTAATTAAAAATAAATAAGTAAATATCTTAGAAATAAAATTTAATCTCACCGTGAGTGTTTTGCGTAAATTGCATTGTGTTACAGACTTAGCCTTAACCTCTTTTTGTACTTACTGCGGATTTTGTTTTAAGCGATTTAACTAGGGGCCTAGGAGTTTGACAATGTATTCAAGGTCGGCTAACTGAGGTAACTTATTGCAACATCTTAGATAACGTTATGGTACCATCGATTGGCACTATATTCGGTCAAAATTATATCCCATTCATACTGCTCATATAGTAACAGACTACTTTCAACAAAATAATTCAAGTTTTACCATGGCCTTCGAAGAGTCCTGATTTCAACTTAAAAGAAAACGTCTGGGGTGAAATGACTAAGTTCATGTATAAACATGACCTTCATCCAAAAAATTAAGAACTGCGTCAGGGGATAAACGCAGCATGGCATAGTATAACCCAAGAGTTTACAAGAAGCTTAGTCTTAAGTATGCCATGCCGGTTACAAAAAGTAATTGGAAACAACGGCGCAGTGACTAGATATTAAAAAGCTGCAATATTTTAGATTAAATGTTATATTTGTTAGAGTGTTAGTTGTACAAAAAATTATTTTGGATATAAAAAATAAAACGTGTTTTTGACTTCTGATCTTCATCAGTACAGACACTTAAGATCTTCATAAGTATAGTCAACTAGTTGTAAGAAGAGTACAACTAGCGCCAAAATGAATACACAAATTAATACCGAGTCACCAACAGGAGCAAAACCGACATTTGTGATTACCAAGAGAACATCCAAAATCTTCGCCGGACTTGATACTCTATTTACCACGGAGCAGCATATAGGCACCTGTGGCGAAAGTCATAACCCAAGAGTAGTAAAACAAAAGTAGAGAATATATAAAGCGGTAATATATATATATATATATATATATATATATATATATATATATATATATATAATACAAGTATATACACCAGTCTTCCACAATGTCGGAATATTTACCCCAACTATTTCTGTTTTCTGCTAATATCCGTTTGTGCGTTCTCAAAATATATTTTTTTATGTTTTTATACCCCTTACGAATATTAAAGATCTATGCCCGTGACACAAAATTTACTACCCGCGGGCTACAAACCTAGACTATTTTTGGTTCAAATTTCAAAGCAATCAGTTTGACCGCCCTCAAGTTATCTTTGAACAAAGTTTTTTTTCATATTTTTCTAAAACTGATTTCTAAATGATTTTCGTAATCTGGCCCTAAAACGTCGAAAACACTCAACTAGTGTTTTTTGAAAATATTTGCGATTCTTACTAGCACACTATACTGCATTTCCAATATCGGCTAATTATAGAAAACTATTTTCGACGTACAAATTCCTTCAAATGAGGTATTACACGCATAAACCCAGTAAGAGGGAAAAAGAAAGAAAATCAGCTGGATTTTAAAAAACACATATCCCACTTACTTGCCCTTCTAGCTGACAAGTAGCAAAAAGCAATAGGATGAGGTTAAAATAATTGTCATTTTGGTACATGGATTATGAAAAAACTCATTTTATAGTTTATTATTGTAAAGTTTTGCAATGTATTTATAACGAGATTTTATTAGAAATCGTTTAAAAATCTCGGCTAAAAGCTAACAGGATTCGTAGGAAATTCTGATGTTTCGGCCGGTTGCAGAAAGCTCAATTAAAGCTTAGAATGTTTAACGGAATGTCAAATTTGACGAGTTCCTTGATTTCTGTAAGCAACTTGTCAAATCCGAAAACTGGGTTAAATATTGTAAACAGCAATTAAGTTTTTTCTAGATTGATTTGGTAAGTTATTACAATATTCAGAAAATGTCCTTTACGGATACGTCAAGAAAATATCACCTTGTAACTTAAAACTTTGTCCGTCATACCGGGAGCTGAAATTGGGGTTACTAATTTTTGTACTACTTTTTATGGATCGCAATGGTACATTTTTTAGTTTGTATGTACTAGCCCTTACTTTAATTACCTGATAAGATCACCAGTAGTCTGGTTTCTTTGCTACCAAAATGTGTTTTACATTTGGTCAACATAGATAATTTTTTTTTCACTTCAAACGTAATGTAGATTTTAAAACTTTCGTTTCCAATGTTGCAATGAAAAAGCGTAAGTTGTTTATTTTTTCATCCTTATTTATTACTTCACAGGTGACAAGACAATTTTTCAACCTCGCTCGCCACAATTTGTACTGGTTAAATATCATTACCTCCAATCACAAACTTAATATTATGTATTAAATCAAGCCTATTATATCATTTGCAAGCCAAAATTATATGAAATGATATAGGAATATAACTTTTACCGACTGCCCAATGTACATTAACTTATTTGCATTCCAAATGGAATAACTTAGTGACAGCCAAATATCAGTTCTCTTAACTAATAGATATATTCTGACAAGGGGAATCACCAAAATCAAAATTTTGTCACAGTCTTGTTATATACATTTTTTTTAATTAGTCAAAATCCTAGTAAAATTATAATATTAACAATTTAAGTACTAAAAGTGAGCACGATTTTCAAAGTTGCAGGTTGGGATTTTGATTATTTATGTCTAAACAAATAAGTATCTTGACTTAGCCCAAGTTTAAAAATGTTAAGTAAGTGTCAGCAGATGTAGACTTTTGTTTGGTGGACAACTGAAAATCTGACATCGTCAGTGCTACTATGGTATTCGCAACAAAGTTGTACTTCGTATAATCAATTTTAGAGTCAATCGGATAACTAGTTCTGAAGATGTTTTTTCCGTACCGAGACGTATACCAAATCCTCTGTTATAAATAAAAAATACCAAGTCTTTTGACAATTATCAAAGTTTCTTTTTTTAAGTTTGTGTTTGGCATTATCTAAAATACATCAAAATAAAGAATATGCAAAATGGTCGCCAATTACTTATTCGTCAAAATGAAACTGGTTAAAAAATATTAGTCATTTTTCCTTCCCTTGTAAAGGGGAAGTATTGTAATCGCGAAAAAATCACCCTTCGAGATTTTTTCAGGGTCCCGAGATGCCGAAAAACATGATTTGTCAATTCCGACCGCCTGTCTGTCGGTTTGACTGTTCGCGGCATAGCTAAAAAAACTACTTACCCGATTGACTTCAAATTTTGGTCAATTAAAGGTCATATGGAGATGACCTGGTAATATGTTGGTAAAAATTCAATACGGCAAAACAAAATGGCGGCCTAGTGAAATGTTAAAAAAATTATTACTAAAAAGCTACTTATCCAATTTATCTCAAATTACGCACAAAAATCAGGTATTATATATGAATCTACTAATAAAATCTGGTACGAATCCAAGATGGCAGAACAAAATGGCTGCTAAATAAAATATTTAAAAATTCAGCCAAATTGGGTGCTTTAACTAATTGTAATATAGAAAAGAATCAGTAAAATTATGGTATTAATTCAAGATGGCGAAACAAAATAGCGGCCAAATAAAATGTTTGTAATAGTGAAAAACTCACCCTCTCAGGTTTTACAAATCTTCACGTTTTAGCGTCCCTAGATGACAACAAATATGGTTTATCAAATTCCGCCGGTCCGTCTACCGATTTGTCTGTCTGCAGGAGAGTTCGCGGCAAAGCTTAAAAACTACTTATCAGATTGACTTCAAATTCTAGAAAATTAAGAATCATACGGGGGTGTAATATTTTCGTAAAAATCCACTATACCGGAACAAGATCGTGGCCTAGTGAAACGTAAAAAAAAATATTACTAAAAAAACTATCCTTATCAAATTTACCTCAAATTTTGCACAAAAATCAAGTGTGACAGGAATGAAATGGTATCATTTTCGAATGAATATAAGATATTAAAACGGCGTTCTAATAAAATATTTAAAAAATGAGCCCGAAAAAACTACTTGTTAGATCAATTTCAAATTTTGTGCCAGCACTAAGTGTGATATAGAGATAAACTGGTAAAGTTGTGGTTCCAATTCAAGATGGTGGAACAAAACGAAGACAAAAATTTGTTTTTAAAAATCTAATTTTTATTTATTATCTAAATTATATTTTGCAGAAAAATTAAATCTGATATATGGATAAACTGGTATGAATTCAAAATGGCGGTATCAATGTAAAGGGAAGTACTGCAATCGTTAAAAAATTACCGTTCGCGATTTTTTCAGATTTTCACGTTTTGGGGTCCTTAGATGCTGGAAAAGATGTTTTCTCAATTCCGTCGGTTTGTCTGTCTGTCTGCTCACGGCACAGCTAAAAAACTACTTACCCATTTGACTTCAAATTTTGGTCAAAAATTGAAAGTCATATGGGAATGACCAGGTAACATTTTGATAAAAATCCAATATGGCGAAACAAAATGGCGGCCTAGTCAAATGTTAAAAAAATTATTACTAAAAAATTATTTATCCAATTTACCTTAAATTTTACACAAAAATCAAGTATGTAATTAACTAGTAAGATTTTAGTTAATAAAATATTTAAAAATTCAGCCTGAAAAAACACTACTTATTAGATTAATTTAAAATTAAGCATTATTTCTCGAATAGACGTGATCTGGTAAAAGTGGGACGAATTCAAGTAGGCGGAACACAATAGGGACAAATGAAATGTTTGTAATCGTAAAAAAATTGCAGGTTGTACATCTTTACGTTTTATCGTCCCTAGATGACAAAAATAGGTTTTCTAAATTCTATTTGTCTGTCTGTCTGTCTGTGAGCTAAAAACTAATTATCCGATTGACTTCAAATTTTGGTCAAAAGTTAAGGGCTGTGTGAGGATCACTTGGTATTATTTTAGTAAAAGTCCCGTATGACGGAAGAAAATGGCGGCCTAGTGAAATGTTAAAAAAATTATTACTAAATCAATAATATTTTGGTAGGAATCCAATGGCCTAATAAATTATTTTAAAAACATGAATGTGAAAAAGTTCTTATTAAAATATTTTTAAATTTTGGGCATCCATTAAGTGTGAATGATAAACTGGTAAAATTTTGGTACGAATTTAAGGCGGAGAAACAAAATGGCGGCCAAATAAATTGTGTAAAAAATCTTATTCAATTGACCTAATATCTCTCAGCAGAATTGAATATGATACGGAGATTAACTGGTACGAATTCAAAATGACGGTCTTTAAAAATCAGTGTAAAAAAAATTCAATTTATTTTAAATCATGCCCAAAAAATAAGTGTGGCATAGGTAGAAATTGGTACGATTTCGGTATATGGAACAAAATGGCGCGCTATAAAAATATTCGAAAAGACAGTATACTAAATGTGCTATGTGCGGAACTAAATTGGATTACACTTTACTATTCCTAATGAAAGAAAATATTCATAATGAAGTTCCGGGTAAATGAAATTTAGCGATTTTTTGACAATTGTAGAAAAAAAAAACATTTTATTTATTGAAATTTAAAAGATGTTGTGAGTGAATTTATATTCTCGATTATTCTGCTAAGTAACAGCGGGCATTGGACACCGACAGAAACTTCATCTCTATAGTGAGCGATATCAACCTGAAAAAATGGTTTTTTGTATTTTTTTCAAAATTAAAAAATACTGAGTTTCAGATAATCTCTATTAAAGAACAATATAGTTTTACTCATAAGTATATTTCCTCTGAGGCAAATAACAAAGGTTCGAAATGAAAACACGTTTTAGAGTTTTAAGAAAGTAATAACAAAAATGATAATTATACTTCACTAGAAAATTTCGTTATTCTAATAATTTAAGTTAATTACAAAAAGTCCACTTTATAAAAGTTAGATTACCTTTTAGGACATTATAATTAATTTCTTTAATAGCTACTCATTCCACTGAATTATAAAGTATAACGTTCAATTCTATCATAGTACATGCTCAAACCTAAATAAAAGAAGTTCGTATTTCCTACAAATTCAGAAGAACTTCCTTGGGTAAAAATACCACGAATACGTTAAGTAAAAATGAGCAGACAACCGCTTAATTCAGAGAGTGATTTTTAAATTTATTATAAGCTTATTAAGTTATTTTAAGTAAACTTGTACTCATCCACTATACTTCAAGAATTCTTTGTCTCGGTTCTGCTATAGCTTGATCTGATTAAGTTCATCTAACTATTCTAGAGTAAATAAATTATTTACACCCAGCAAACCTAACCAAACTAATTCGATATTTGAGATCATAAATATTAATTAAATCTTATCACATTTATAAAAATTTCTCCTGCTTAACAGCCTCTCCTAAATGTCCCTTTTTCTTCTGATGTTTATTTAGACTGCTTTTATCGTGATATCGATCACCACATACCGGACAAGCATATGGAGTCTCACCTGTGTGCATCCTGAGATGTATCTACAAAAGAAAATATTGTATATTTCCGATATTCATAGAGATAAGAAAACATCTGTGAATACGAAAATAAGACACCAAATTAATAAAAAAATTCTTTAATTTAACTGCAATACCTTGTATTTTATTACATTTCTGATTTCGATGCTAACTTCTAGGCCAGTTGGAATAACATACTCTATGCCTATTGTTTTCGAGAAAATTGCCAATTTCGGGCTTTGACGGCTCAAACCTGAAGAAAGACACTAGAAAACTAAGATTGAAATTTGCAGTTCGTTTTGCCCTAGATCAATAGTTTAGATATTACAGCCTCTCAAAGTCCCAAATTGTCAATTTCCATATTATGTGAATATCAAACTAGCCTTGAACTTTGCATAGAATTCAAACATGTAAAAAATACAATATTGCATTTAAATTATCAATTTTTATATGAATTTTGTCATATATTTTTTAATTCGATAGTCTATTTTTGTTCAATAAACTTTTTGAAAACATCAGAAAAACCTCCACAAGTTTCCTGTTTTCTTGCTTGTTCGAATAACGGAGATATCAGATTTATTCAGAGATATCTGGATAAATCTGTATATAAAATAAAAATTCAATTAATAGAGATCTATCGAGAATTAAAAAATATACGATCGCTAGAAGTTGAGCTAAGATGTCTTACTTGGCCCACTTAGCAGTTTTGAGAAGGTCTCACTAAAAAAATCAGATATTTGGTATGTTACTGTTTTTACCTATTGAAAAACCATTCTTAGAAAGAAAGTAAAACTCTGGTCACTGTACACACTATGCCCGGAAAGCATATGGCATACCCTTGGAAGTGTATAGGGGAGGTCAAATTTATCACAGAAAAAAAATTCGTAAAGTGCCCCTCAATAAAATTAGTAGTTGTAGAAAAAATTAGGTATTTGTATAACACGCTCAACCATTAATTATCGAAATTAATTTAATAATCAAGTTTATTAACATAAGCTAGTTAAACACAACTAATCGAATAACATTAAAACTAATAATTCACATTAACACATTAAAATTTGTCATTATTACTTTCCACTAATGCCTACGTGCATCCAACTTATGGACAAGCACTGGGTCAGTTTGTCAAGAAAAGAAGAATTTATTCTGATACATTTCCAAACCGAGGTCTACCGCACAAAATAACTTTTGAACGGGTTGATCGTAGCTTAAGAGGAACAGGTAAAAGTTAAATAAAAAGTATTTAACATTGAATCTTTTTAAAATTTTGGAAATCAATGAACCGCAAGAATGTTAAAGATGTGAAAGCATTGCTTCTTCTTGTTTACTTGAGCACATTTTGGAAATAGGCGCCTTGTACCACTATATATTTCTTTATCAGATGGATGTTTTTCAGTTTAACTTGAAATAACATTCCAGGATTGTTTCCAATTTCATTACCATGGTATGTTATTTTTTCTATCAGATCCTTCCTGGTGTGAACTGGCGTCGAATATATAAGTCTCTTTAACTTTCCCCATAAAATAGGCTCATCTCGACCTATCCATCGCTCACCAAAAGTATTTGTTAAGTGCTTGCAAACTAAATTGCTAGAATGGGAGCGTTGTACCGTCGTGTATAAAACACACCTGATTTGTAGTATCCAAGGCCAAATTTTCTAATAGACCTTTTTTAGCATGATGTTTTTAATTTCACTTGTTTCTCAAGCTACGATCAGCCCTTCAAAAGTTCTTCGGTGGGTTAAACGTCGATTTGGAAACATTTCATAAACATAAACTCTTCTCGCGTCCACACAATTGACGAAATTGTATTTTTATTTATTATTTCAATACCGGGTTATATGAAAACAAGATTTTTTTCGAAAACGGCTAATTTTATCAACAAATATACCTTTTTTAAAAAGAAATGATCAAAATAATTAAAACACACATAAAAGAAGAAGCACCAAGGTGTTTAAAAAATCAGTTTTCAGCTCTGTAGATGACACCTGTCAAAATTTTGAACAGAGTGTGGTGGCAAATCCATGACTCCTTTAATGATGTAAAACAATGAGTGATGACAAATGAGTCTTTATGGCCTTCATAAAAGATTAAAATTTTATTAAATTATACAAACCCGTTTAAAACTTACAGCCGAAAATGTATATCATTGGATATTTCTTTTGGAGCCCTGTATCTCCATTTAAGAGCACTTTAGGAATTTTTTCTATGAGAAACTAGGGCTATTTTAATTTATCCGATAGACTCTCTGCCTTATATTCCGATGGTCTCTTTAATTAATTTTAAATATATTTTATATCCCTAGGCTTATCCTATAAATAAAGATCCATTAAAGAAATAGCACATAATTATAGTGGGAATTCATTCCACAAGGAATACCCCCCATGTAAGAAGTATATAGCTACTGAGCATTTTCAAAAATCATAGTGGAAATTGCACTGTAAAAATGCTTGCAACTTTCAGTCAACAAAGTTGCTAATGACATATTGCTCCGTTATGTAATGATGCATTTTTCAAGTTTTAAAACAATCAGGTTTTGAAATTTTCATAATTATTGACCTTGGCCAAGGGTGTATGTTTAATTATTCTATATACTTTGTATTCATTATTTTATGACAGGAACAGCGAAGTGAACAGAAAGCAATTTTAATAAAAATGTACATGCATTTTTAAAAGTACAATCTGCTTTCATTACTATTCTATGTAATTGAAAAAAAAGTTTTTCCATTGGAACTATATTCACGTTTTGTTTTCTTATAATACCTTAATACATTAATATATACTTACCCTCCAGGTTCCCCTATAATTAAAACATTTCGAACAAAAGTGACAAGAGAAAGGTTTTTCCCCAGTATGTGTCCTCTTATGCACTTCATAATGTGCCTTCAGTGAAAATGGTTTACTACATGTCTCACATTTAAACCTTTGTGGGGTTGTTCCTAAGTGATTCATTTCATGTGTTTTAAGGGCTGCTTTTGTTTTAAAAAATTTGTGACAATAAGCACATGCAAAAGGTCGCTCTCCTAAAAAATAGACAGTTGTAAAAAATATATATTTGGTCAGGTTTTGCCTTTAAAAATTCAACGAAATAGTATGACACAATGAAATCAATATATTTGAAAATAAAGATAGACTGTACAAATTATATTTTCAAACGTCTATGGAATGAATTTATGTTTTTGAACAAATATGAAGAACAATTCTTTAGAAGATTTATACATTTTATTTCCTTGGCAACATCAATTTCATACAAACAGAGGACAAAATAATAAAAGTTCTTTTTACAATCAGTTTATTTTAAACAAAAAATATTTTGTTATAAAAAATACAATTTTAATATTTGTTAAAAAAAGTGTGTAACATTTAATTATTAAAAAAAAAATTAAACTGACTAGGTCTTTGTGGTTTCAAATTATCTCAAAATGAATTTCCAATAAATAGGTAGTTTACCAGTTTCAAATATATTAGATCTTTACCTTCAGCTTCATCAAACAGTCGAAAAAAAATTATCTTTAATAATTAAAGTTGTCAGGAGTTTCAAAAACCCTAATAATGGGAGAGATAAAATCAAAATAATATATCTATACTCAAACGAAATTCTGAGAAACGTTTTTTTAACCTTTTACTAAATACTGGTCCATTTGACTACACTATAAATAGATAAAAATCTATTAAATCCCTTTCAATTTTCTAAGATTTTTTATGAACCCAAACACATTTAGGTTTAGTTAAATATTTAGTAGTGTTTAACACTCGTTCATAAAAGTAAACAAATGAACGAAACAAGCAATTATGGACCCAAACATTTTATCATTATATCCAAAAATATTTGAGATCACTTTGTGTAATGTCATAATAATTTTATTAAAAAAAAAATACTAAAACACATTGATAGTTATACCTGTATGACCCCTTATATGACCTTCAAGTTGAACTTTAGTCCTGAAACTCTTGGCGCAATAGTTACAAAGGAAATTTTTCTGTTTTGGTCCCTCTTCTTCTTTTTTCGGACGTTTTTTGTACTGAATTTTTACTCCTTGATGAATAAGTTGATGATTTGCAAAACCTGACCTACTCGCAAATATTTTGGGACATAATTCGCATTTCAAGTGCAGTCTAAAATAAAAGTTTTTATCTGAATATTTATATAAGGTTTGTTTGAGAAAAATAGAACAAGGGCAATTTTATTATATTATATATTTTACATCTGATTCGATTTTTTGCAGACTTGCTTTTTTTGATTATCGAAAGGAGTATATAAACCTAATTTATTTAAACTATATCTATTTAACACAAGGCAAATATACAGTAAAATGCAAATCAAAACAAAAAATTAGAATATAAAAACTCAAACAAGAAAATATCCTCATTCACAAAGCAGCAGTTTAAACAAAATAACTGTGAAAATATGACTACATTACCTGTAGACAAAATTCAAATCCAAAATGCTAATCTTAACTATATGACAGCTATACTATAAAGTGTTACAGGTAGACAAATAGTAACTAAAATCAATAATACAACTAAAATTGATTACAACAAAAGGGCTCGAAGAACCATTTCATTCAATGTCTTAAAATTAAGAATCCAAAACTTCTTAAAAGACATAAACAGCGGCAATCGAAACGTATCAAATTTTGCACAAAAATCAAGTCTGAGACAGAGATAAAAGTGTAAATTTTTAGTGCGAATACTGCATGGCAAAACAAAATGGCCGCCTAACAAAATGTTTAAATATTTGGTAAAATTCCATTTCCTAAAATAGAAATCTCGTTTTTTATGGCGGTAAACAATGATATAATATTTTTTATATATTATGTAAATAAAGCTATGAAAAACTAATAATATAATAATAACAAAAATCAATTGAATTAAAAAATAATTAATATAGTTTTTTTGGTAATAACATATATATATATATATATATATATATATATATATATATATATAAAAATCCAGTGATTTAAATCAACTAATTTTAACCAAAGCATCCCTGCATTTTCCATAATCTAAATCGGCACAGAAGCAAAGCAAAAATTTGCTATGTTAACAGTTTTTAACATACTGATGAAAAACTTTCATAGGCACATTTTTTGCATTTTTTTTTATTTTATTTGTTTTTAAATACTTAATATGGGTTCAAATAAGTCATTTGTTTAGAATATCTGGAATTATAAGTTCCTATATGGATTATTAAAAACCACTCATACAGCGTGATAACTGTTTTCCACATTGCGGTCATTTTTGTTACATATTTGATTGCACCTGAAACACTAAAATTCCAATTTTTTCAAAAAGTTCAATTAAGTTAAAAGAAACAGTCACATTTGGCTAATTTTTGAATATGTTTATTAAAATTAAATAAAGATTAAATAATTGTATCGAAAAGATTTGTAAATAACTGAGATTACTGTGGCTATGAAATTTAATACTTGTTTTGTATTAGCAGCATATGGCAGGGGTATTTATGTAGACGGTAAAAGTGACACACAAATTAATTATAGAATGGACCTTTTTTTTTGTAAAAATTAGAGTTTTAGTGTTTCAGGTACGATGGAATGTGAAATAAAAATGACCCCAAAGTGGAAAACAGTTGCAGGCTGTACGAGTTTATTATTAGTAATACGTACAGTAACCTCTAATCTTATCTTATAATAAGTTAATGACTTATTTGAACGCGTGCTAAGTATTTAAAAACAAAAAAAAATTAAAAAATGCATAAAACAAGGAACAGGAAAAATTTCAACTTTGACTCCCTGCATATAGCACACTAGCCTCAAGATTGCCTTGTGGCTATGAAAGCTGTTGATCAGGAGGTTGAAAATAGCTGTATGTCTACTGTTGTACAGCACATTCTGCTTTTAAATAAATAAAAAAAAAACTTTTCAAAAAAATTGTTGGAACTCTCCCATAAAGGCGTTTGCTTATTACGTACTCTATATTAAATGGTATATATATCCAAATTTCAAATAAATAATGTATTTTTATTTATTAAACTACTTCTAGTAACATCAAGAAAGAAGTATGTAAACACTTAAACATTTCATTTATTTTAATCGTCAATACAAATTCCAGGACTTATAAAAAGTAAAGAGGTACTAACCCTAATTAAAGATGGAAGAATGACTTGAAGTTTGATATGGAAATAATATCTTGATTTAAATATAGCTAAGTTTTACAGTATTAATGCCGCCTTATTTTTATATAAATTTATAACTTATTTAAACTTCTTGATTGTTAACAATAAAGTTTTAATTAATTAAAAACACTATTTGGACTTTATTTGAAACCAACATAAAATCGTAGCTAATAAACTGAATTTGATAAATAAAAATACCAGCATTACAATTTCGATTACTGATTCGAATCACTGGAATTGAATCATTTTTGGGAGGATTCGTTTCAGCTCTGGTTTGAAAGATTAAACACATTTCATATCATTTCAAGCCCTGAAGGGTGGAAATTTGATAAATCCAGAAAACATTTTATAGATATTCATTTTTAACAGCTATCGAATTTATAGAAAATTATCAAGTCATTGACAAAAAATCGTCTTAAAATCTTGAGTTGAAGTTGAAGAGGCTATTGAAAAAAATTAAGAACAAATTTCATCTCCTCAAGGGTGTCGTTTAAAAAAAAAATAGATGGTTATATAATTATACTTAAAAGACATTGACGAAACTATCGTCCTAAAATCTTATTTTGTAAACATATTTTACCCATTAAGGACGGAACCTTAATCAGATATTAATTTTTAGATAATTATTTTTAAAAGCGATTGAAGAAAGAATAGTTTTAAAACCTCATTTATTTATTTATTTAGATGTCAAGATATTGCAAAAAAGTAAAAGCAAATTTAACTCCTAAATAAAGCATTAAACTCATAATATATTCACATTTAAATAATCTATAGTATGGCCAATTTTTGCAGAAAACAATAGAAAATTTTAAAATAAAAATATTTAGGTTTACAAATTTTTTGATACACGAATGTAAAAATATGCAACATTCTAAATAATATGGCAATTCTAAATAATATATAACTGTGAATACTAATAATTTTAAAACAAATGACAACTTATGATTTTCACATTTTTGTTAAGTGAGGGAAGAGTATTTTAAGAAAACATACCTCACCCTGTTCTCCATATAACCTGGCTTTAGTTCTACTTCACCTAAAGCCAGCCGATGCCTGTATACATGTTTGAAATGGGCAGGGTACAATTGGAATCCCTTGCCACAGTACGCACAAATATATGGGGTCTCTCCAGTATGTATATTCATATGTTCATTGCGTCTTCTTATAGTCGAAAACTCTGTAAAACAAGCTCAGTTAGGACATACCCATTTTTTATTACTGAATGAATGAATGAATGTTTATTTGTGATAAGCATAAAAGGTATTTTCACACGTCCAAAATAAATACATAAAAGATAATAAAATACAAATAAATAAAAGGGAAAACATACCAACAATAATATCACGACACAATAACCTCGCTATGAGATAAAAAAAAGAATGCAGATAAGTGCTGCCCTATTCCCACACCTTAGTAGGGAAGTGAACACTAAAATCCCCCGTCACAATGACAGCTGTATCTGATGTTTAGTTTCTAAAGCAATTCAGCAGTTCTATGCAAAAAATTTCAAAGCAGCCCCTTGGAAAGATAGCAACTCCATCGTGTTTATAAACAGATCTGTAGAAGATAGAACCAGCAACAACCCCATCCAGGAGGAAATGGTTCAACTCATCCAAAATGTGCTAGTATTCATTAATACAGATAATATTATGTTGATTTCCAGAAAGAAAGCACTCTAACAGGAGGCTTTTTTAGCGTAAAAATTGCATATTGTAATGTAGAATTTTTAAAGCAGCTTGGGGGCAGGCTCGTTAGACTGCATCATATCTACAAAAAATGACTGTATAGTATACCATGAGGCCACTGTTCATTAATCCTTTTTGGTTTTCAACTTTTCGTATTTAACATCTTGTAAGTTAGTATTGCACATTATGTGGGATGGCCTACTGTCTCAGTAGTAGGGGTTTGCTCAGACCTCCAGATTGGTGATGTTTTGCCTAGTGCCCTGCATGGGAGCTGGGCTGAAAATGATTACGATGTTCCCTTGTTTCTTACGAGTCTTGCTGAGCCAGCCGGTGGCCGAGAGCGTAAAGCTTTGGTTTTACATTAGAGATGGCCTGGGTTCGAATCCTAAGCGGGTGCACGACGAGCCAATATTAGAGGTTAAAAAGTCCAACAAGGGAAGAGTGTAAAATGAATTTCACTTTCAATGGTTTGGGGTTTAAATTCACCCTCCCCACCATCACATACCCTCTTGAGTGGAGTGAATGGCCGAGGTTCGGACTCCTCGATAACCTGTAGAGCCCGTCTGGTCTGAACACCATGCAGACGTTAATTCTTTTCTTCGATACTAGAAGGGCGATTCTGGTTCCATTTCCGCGCGCCCTTCACCAGGCAGTCAAGGCTCGTTCACTAATCAGGTGTAGCTAAGGCGCTCTTCACTATATGTTGTCTGAATAAAAAAGTGCATTCCGGGGTTAGCGAAAAGAACCTTTCAGGCCTAGTCACTGGGCTTGTCCCTCTTTCTACTACTACGAGTCTTACTGAGACAACTATCTCTACAATGACTTAATTGTGGTGGCTTAAATAGTTCATTTCTATTTAAATGTATATATTTTTGAAAGTTTGCCTTCGTTATGAGTTTCTGGACGAACTCACAGTTCCCAGGTTCTGTGGTTGAATTTATTGCTTCTTCTAGACCAAGGGTCTCCAAACTTTGAAGCTTTAGGGCCATAATGATTACTTCAATATGTTCCAAGGGCCAAATAAGTTTTCTGCCCTAAACTATATTTCTAGACTAATCACAGAGTGCAAGACATAAGCAAATATACACTTTTTTTCATTTCAATTACTATTGTATTGTAACACTTAACGACAACTAGTCGCGAGTAGTGGTACTACTGTCTATTTTAGGGCCTTAGTTGTAATTAAATATTTGGGAATTACCGCGTTGGTTCGAGAAAGTTCTGGTTCTGGCTAGCTAGTGTATTCCGATCACTTCGAGATGGCAGTAATTGCACATAGAAAGGCTAGCGGCGCAACCGCGAGTCAGTCTGAGTTGGAAAGGCGAAGGAAGCGAAACTGTCTATTGTGAAATAAAGTAACATCCGTCCATAACAGTATTTTGATTTGACTTACTGTTTTATGTGTAGCTGATTAGTAAGGAAAAAAAGCGAAAAATAGACAGCGAATGCAGAACGTTCAAAGAAAAATGGAACTTTCAGTATTTTGTGATTGAGTCCAGTAATAAGGCGCTATGTTTAATTTGCAATGAAACCATACCTGTTCTCAAAGAATATAACATTAAACGACACTATGAATCGGAACATCTTCAAAATTACTCCAAATATACGGGAAGTTTGCGGACGGAAAAAATTGAAGCTTTGAAGCGCGGACTGAAATCGCAGCAATATTTGTTTACCAAAGCGAATACTGAACAAGAGTCTGCAACTCGTGCGAGTTTTCGTATGGCTCTTGAAATCGAAAAACGTGGAGAAACATTCACCGATGGAGAAATGATAAAAGAATACTTGATTGCAGTAGCCAAAGACATATGCCCCGAAAAAGTAAATTTATTTAAAAGTGTCAGTTTGTCAGCAAACATCGTGGCTCGCAGAGTGCAAGTCATCGCAGAAAATATATCATCTCAACTGTCTGACAAAAATGGACATCTTGAGTTGTTTTCTCTTGCCTTGGATGAGTCAGTCAGATATTGATCAGGTGTTTTTATTCGAAGAGTAGATAAAAGCTGTGAAAAAATGTATGAAAAACTTCTTGATATTGATAGTATTCACGGCACGACAAATGGGGCAGATATTTTTAAGGGAGTTGAAAATGCCGATAATAAAAAGAACCTTCGATGGAAAAACTTGAAATCTATTACAACTGATGGAGGAAAATATATGTGTGGTAAAAATAAAGGAGTGGTTGCACTTGTGTCAAAGGCTATAGAAAATGATGGTGGTTTAAAACCGTTAGTTTTACATTGTATCATTCGCCAACAGTCCTTGTGCAGAAAATGTTTGGATATGTCTGAAGTTCTAAAACAAGTCATATCAGTTGTTAACTTCATCAGATCCACTAGGCTGAATCACCGATAATTCCGCGAGAGATTGGAGAAAATGACTTACCGTACTGCCGTACGCTGGCTTAGTTGCGGAACAGTCCTTAAGCGCTTTTTTGAACTTCGAGAAGAGATCGAAATTTTTTTGAATGAGAAGCATCGCCCTTTTGCCGATTTAGAAAATAGTGAATGGCCATGGAAGTTACCATTCTATGTCGATTTGACAAATCATATGAACGAATTAATTTGAGATTGCAGGAAGAAAATCAGCTTCTCCCTGATTTATACAGCAATATCAAATCCTTCACGCAGAAAAAAATACTATTTCAATCGCAATTACGTAAAAAAAATTTCACACATTTTAAAACATGTGAAATATTCTGCCACACTACAGAGACTGATTCCCGTCATCATTTCTGTTGTTAAGTTTTACCTTGCAACTAAGTAAAACCAATTAAAGAATTATCATTCTGTGTTTTCTTCTTCAACTTATCACAGCAATAGTAACAAGACATTGGCCGGATTGATGACACTAGTCTTAAGCTGTCGCGGGCCGGATTGATGGCTCTAGCAGGCCGGATTTAACTCGCGGGCCGTGGAGACCCCTGTTCTAGACCATACAAACTCTTGACACACTGAGTTGCAATCAGAGGAATGGCACCTTTACAGGTACTAGATTTGATGGCTTTATATACTGTATTTAGCAAGACTGATTATTTCCTGGCAGACTAAGGATTGCTATAAGCAGATTTATGTTGGATAGAGGGAGACTATATATGTGATTTCACAACAAACTTACTACTAAGACTGAAAACAGCATTCATGCCTAGCACCCAAAAAAAATTTGACAGTAAAGTGGTGTAGCATCATGAAAAAAAATTGACAACTTTTCTTGCAAAATCTTTTACTTTGCTGAAATATAATTTGTATTTTCGATTGTGTCCTTAACTACACCTTAAACATTTAGGTCTGCCAACTCCATTATTATATATTATCTAGAGAACCTCTTTGCCTTACTAGTACCCTTAAAATGTGTTACTTCTTTTTATTAATAGGCAATATCAGCCAAGGCCCTAAGAAGTTTCTTAGGTTGAAAAATTTAGAGCAGCACTGCGCCTTATGGTAGTTTTATTATTTAATTAACTAATTCATAAATAACCTGATAATTGGTTTTTTCTATGTGCAAACCCAAACGCCATTCCTTTATTGCTGCAAATAATCTACAGTCATTTGGTGTTAAATTTAATAGCACATTTAAACAATTGTGTATTTTCTTCCATTGAGGTGTACAATTGTGTGCATTTTGTTGGACACCAGAAAATGTGAAGACAATATAAATTTTGGGAAAAAGTTGCAACTAAGTAGTTTAAATAAGCGTCGTATATTGATATATTAATACGTAATGTATTTAATGGATCCACTTGTTGTCAGAAACCTCTATATTTTTTCAATTGTACATACCTCCTAGCCATTTAAGAGAATATAAAACATTTAAATTGTTACAACAATAGATATATTATTGATATTCATGACTATAGAATGTTCAACAGATTTTGTTATTTTAAATAAATGTGGTATAGTCAGTTAAATTCTGTTAATAAAGTATTATATATAAAGTTTAAATACATATGAATTAATGGGCAATGCCCCTTAGTTCAATTATTTGGAACTAATTATTTATACCACTAGCTTTCATTTCTTTTGTATAGCATGATATCAGTCAAAGATTCTGCATTGATTTCTGAACCCAACTGTTCAATTCATAATTAATATAACTTGATTTTGTTTACATGGCCTAAAGGTAATGTTATATATTTATATTATATGTTAACACCATGGAGCTAAAATAAAACACTATAAAGATTTCTAATCACATTTCGTAAAAAGTTGCATGATAAAACAAACCTTTATCACAAATTTCGCATTTAAACAATCTAAAACTCTTCGGTCTGCAACTAATATTTTCTTTGTAGTGAGAACATAATTTTGTTTTACTAGTAAAAGTTCCACCACAAGCTTTGCAAACGGGTATTACGCTGTTTGATGTGTCGTCCTCCTCATCGCTGTCTACTATTTGTTTTGTACGTCGTCGTCTCTTCCTCACATTTGGCTTCGAAGGTTGCTTTGAGTCCAAAGAATCTTTTTTCTTCCGACCACGTTTCTTTTTAACTGTTTCATTACCTCCACAATTAACTAAAAGAATGTTAATTATTAACAAAACGGAACGAGGTGTTATTTGTAATGCTTAGCAATGAAAACAATAAACAATATTTCATTTCTTGATCTTTAACAACTTGTAAAAAAATTACAATTTGTGTTTATACAAGTTCTCTGTGTTCCAAATAAGTAATAATAAACTAAGGCAATTACCCTTGCAATTGGTATGTAACGGCAATACTACCTATATGTATTTCCATTGCCTAACGGGAAATCCACAAAAAAGCAGCCCATTGAACTAACATTCAGACTCTTTTATTCAATATTTATAAAACAGCATAAAATATTTCCGTTTTTGCAAATAGCAAAAGCGCGAGCAGCAGCAACAGCATCAGACACGAGTTATTTATGGCCGAGAGAAAAAACGCAGTTACAGGGTGCAACACAATTCAAATTACGCCAAACGTTATTTTTCTCTACGAGTTTTTCGGTGTTTCGTTAGACTCTTTTTTGAAATTAATTAAAAATGATTTTTAATAAATTCTGAGAAAAGTCGGAATCTCACTTTTTTATATTTAAATGGCTTTTCTTCTTTATAGTAGAGGGTCTTTTATTTCTTTATAACTTCCTACTTAACTCGTAATTTATCAATGCCCTACCTCTATCTCGTAATTTAAATAAATTCCGACTTCTAACTCGGAATTTATGAAATTCCGACTTCCAAATTTATTTAAAATCCAAAAGAAAAAATATGAAATAATATTTATTAGTTTAAAGTGGATAAAAAAGGATTTCTCATCTTTGTGACTTACTCTGCATAACCATATAAATTAAAGTATTTGAAATGAAATCAGAGAAGCTCAGATTAAGTAACTTTTGTAGAAAGACAAGTAACGCCAATATCAACACCATTATGAACACTGTCTCAATAGTAACTAACTCCCCTCACCCCGACGGGTCTACATATTCCTGGTTTATAAATATTAGTTGTGGGTTGTGGGTCAAAATATGACCGTTAAATGTTAACTTATTGTCTATGGCTATACCGAAAAATTTAAAATTTGATTTTATCGAAATCTGTTCATTATCAAGATAGACATCATCAAGCGAACACCCAAAATGCATAATGTTAGTCTTAAAAATGTTGAAGGAAATATAATAAGCATCACACCACCCTTTAATTTGTTCAACATCATTTGCGATTGCATGAGTTAGCCCCTCAGGATTCCTGGAATACCACAAACTGAGGTGTCATCGGCAAAAATTGTGAATTCATCCTTGATTTTCAGTGACAGTAAATCATTTATACAGGTAAGAAATAAAATTGGTCCTAGAACAGAACTCTGAGGTACTCCCGAAATAATTTCTGGTTTAATAGAATCAGCCTCATGCAACCTGACTCTCTGACATCGTCTGGAGAGATAAGACCTAAACCAGTGAAGAGCACTTTCCCTGAAACAATACCACTCTAGTTTCCGCAACAGTATTCCACGCAATCGAAAGCTTTCACGCGACCACAAAAAACTGCCGCAGCCGCCTCGCCCTCATTAATGTAAAGATATAGATTACCAAGAAATGCAAAAATAGCATCTCCTGTACTCTTAAAACCACTAAATAGGCTTAAATTTAAACTAGGCCTTTTTTGACAATTATGGGTTTAAAATGACAAGGGAAAGAATGATCAGACAAGTTTCTTCAATACCTTACAAAGAAAATAAGATAATCGTCATACAGACTGCCTACTAATAGCTTTTGTACCCGTAGCTACAAGACTAAGAGTAAATCTTAAATTTCTCTTGTGAATCCAGAAAAAATTAAATTAACTACATTATATTAAGTATTTGGTTTTGGAAAGAATCCTGCATATTTTTATATTCATTATTAATTCCAAAGCATAAGTTTGATATGATATTATTTAGAAAATTATATTTTCAGCTTTCAGAAGTTGTAAATTATGTAAAACCTAAAAGAGAGTTTCAGGTTCCAATCTTTCATAATATTCATTCATTCAATTCATTCGAATTTCTTAACATAAGAATGTATATTTTGAAGAAAATCTTAAGAAATCTCACTAAAAGCATGAAAATATTTTGCTTGAGTTGCTCAACAAAGTAAATAAATGGTAAATATTTTGCTTGCTCCTTGAACAATATAACCGACCTGTCAAAGATACATGACCTAAAATTGTCAAATACCAACAGAAAATAACGTGAACCAACAATAATTAATTACTAAACTACTAAAATACATTATCTTCCATTAAATCAATTGAATTTTGTATTGCAATACATATTTACAGTTGTACAGTTTAAAAGTTTGCTCCAATATATTTTATTTATTTTGTGTGTTTATTGTGTCCAACTATTTGAGTGTTTGGTGTCATTTTGTTTGTAAAAATGTATATATTTTGATTATGTAATCATTTTATCTAGTTTTTGAAAACAAAGCTAAGTAAACTTCGGAAACATCGTAAAATTCAGATCAAGTTTTGCAAAAGGATGTAAAAACTACTACAATAAACATAAAAACTCTATAAGCGGATTAGTCTTATCAGTAGTTAAATTCCACATTCCAAATCTTGAGTTATTGGAATACCCTTTTTTGTGTATTGTTGAACAAAATATAGCATATGAAAGGGTCATTGAACCAAAACAAACTAGTAAACATAGAATAAACAACTTTTCACAAAGGTGTTGCATTTGGGTAGCATCTTGAATGAATGAAACACAGGACCGGATTTCAGAATTTGTTCATTGGAAGACTGTGATTGAGTGGTTGATTGCAGGGTCTCTAAATTTCTCTTGAGATGTCCATTCTAACTTGTTCAAAGTGTAATAATACATGCATATTTAAAGCCCGTCCACAGGAGGATGAAATATTTGGTGCTAATTGTGACTCTTGTAAAACAAGTTTCTGTAAAAATTGTGCTGGCCTTAAAACTTCTGAATGCCACTGCATTGTTATAAGCAATAGTAAAAGGAAAGTGTTATTTTTCTGTGGAGGTTGCAAAACGTTACTAAAAGATGTCTCAGACCTAAGGCATTCACTGGAAGCTCTGGAAAAGGCCAAATTAGATGGTAAGCGGAAGGACAGTTACATATCTAAACTTCAAGATGTCAACATTGAAAGAGAAAAGGAGTTGAAAGAGGAAATTGAAAGACTCTCATCTGAATTGATGGCAAAAAACACTTATATCGCGCGTCTTAAAAGACATACTCAGAATCTTGAGGTCTCTGTTTTTTCTTCAGAGCAAAGTCTTACAAGTAAGCTGAAAGAACAAAAAAGGGAAATTTCAAATTTAAATCAAGACCTGCGTAAATTAATGGATAAAAATGAACAACAAATTGAACAAATAAATCTCTTAGATGAAAAAAATAAACATCTGAGCTCTGAAATAGCAGAATTAAATGTCCTAACAAAGAACTTTCTTACAAGTATTGAGACCTTAACTGGAGATTGAAATAATTTGTGAAATGATTTAGAGGACTAAAAAAGAATTATTTGACATTAAAGAAAAAAATCCGACGTCACCGAAGAAAATTCTTGAAAATAATGGTGCCATTATAACTTTAAATCAACCCACCTCTCATGTCAAACCGAATCAGGTTGTAACAATTGAAGACAAGAACCAAGCAGTTTCATCGGCACAAATAATGATCCAAAAGGTTAATAAGAAAAGAAACCAGATCTTGATTGTAGGAGATAATATTGCGAGAGGCACATTATCAATTTTTAAGCGACAGACAAACGGGTCAATGGATGTCAATTGCCAGTGGCTCAATGGAGACCTTTTTGATAAACTAGTTGACACATGTATACTTTCAACTAAAACATTTACTAAGAAGGACTTTGTGTTTTTGGGCGCTCAGAATTGCACGGTTAGTAAGGGTATAGATAAGAATAAGAGCAATTATTTAGAGAAACGGCAAATACAAATTTAATTTTGATAGGATCAGCCCTTAGACATAAACGACCTATTCTGAATGATTTTATAATTCAACAAAATACTTTTATTCATCTATAGTCACATGAATATCAGCATTCAAGATTTGTTCCTATAATGACATCATATCTACATGGAATTCCTAGCTTTTATGATAAGATCGATATAGTGAAATATTTGGTTAGTATTTCTATTAACACATGTACGAATGATGATATTAGTGGCTCATATATGAAACAAACACTAAGTAGTTTTAATTCATTTACTGCGACTGAAAAAGGTACAACAAATGTAAATTTTCTAAATAGAACGGAGAAAATTCATTTGTTAACAATTAACAGCAGCAGTTAGTAAGATCTCTCTCATTGCCAAAGTATTTGAATCTCTAGTGATTGCTAAAATAACACCAATACTAGAAAATATATTATGCGCTAAACAGCATGGGTTTATGCATGGAAGATCCACAACTACAAATCTATGGGTTTATGAGGAATATCTAAAGAATGCTTTGGAGGAAAAGTACCAGGTGGGCAATATCTATATGGATGTCTCCAAGGTATTTGATAGAGTAAATTTGTATCCTAGTGGATAAGTTGAAAGCAATTGGCATTTTTGGTGGACTATTGAAATGGCTTTCTAGCTAGTTGACTGGGCATACTCAGATCGTAAAAATCAAAAAACTTTTTGTCTGACCCAATTAGGGTAACATCTGGTGTCCCTCAGGGCGCACATCTATCATCCTTACTATTTAGTATATATATGGAAGACATTAGTAAATACATACAAAATTGTAATTTCTTATTATTTGCTGATGATCTAAAGGTATTTTCTAGAGTTCACTCTGTTAATGATTGTGTGTTGATAGAGGAGGATATTGATCGCCTGTCGCTATGGTGCCGCATAAATGGGTAGTCTTTTCATCTGAGCAAATGCAAGGTGATGCAGTTTACGTAAGAAAAGTCTTATTGATTACGAATATAGGATTGATAATTGTAGTTTAGAGAAAGTACAAATTATAAAGGATCTAAGTCTAACGTTTGATAGGGAATTAAGTTTTTAAAACCATGTAGAAATTATTGTAAATAAAGCATTAAAGCTCATGGGTTTTATGCAACTTATACTAACAGATTTTAATAATATTAACTGTTTTAAGATATTGTATTGTTCTTATGTATGATCTGTTCTTGAGTATGCTTGTCCAGTGTGGTCTCCTATTACAGAGTCTATGTTGACCAGTTGGAAAGAGTGCAGAAAAAGTTTTTACTATTAATTGCTTATAAATTTAAAATTCTAAGTGAGCAAATCAATTATAATGACATTTTAAAAAGACTAAACATTGACACACTGGAGAATCGACGAATTATAATTGATCTTTGTACACTATATAAAATTGTAAATCCCTACTTCAACTGTCTGGAATTACTGGAAATGATCTCTTTTCACATTCCCCAACGAACAATGCGAGCAAATACATTATTCCATGTCCCTTTCCATAGGACTAATTATGGCTTAGCTTCATCCATTACAGGATTCTGTACTACAGGGAACAACATTTTTGAACAGAATGATATAGATATATTTAATGAGTTTTAATTTGTTTACAAGCAAGTTAAATGATATTATGAAATATAAGAATTGAATACGTGTTTGGTTTTTTTTATTAGATGTTAATCAAAACTTTTGTATTATAGTATAAATGGCTTTTTAGCTGTAGAATTGAAATAAATAAATATTGTTTACTAAATTTTTTTAATTCTTAAGCCCATTTTCAGTTTATTAGGGCAAATTTCCCCATATGCTTGAGGTATAACTTTTCAAATCTTCTAGTGTGACAGGACGAGTTTTATACACTTTATTGTTTCAATCAAATTACTGGTCTACTGAGAAGAAATTTTGGCGGCTGATATGCGTTCCTTTGCCGGATGGTGTGGCTTAATGCATGCAAACCTTAATGCTATAATATACCAAATGTCAGCTGCTTTTGATTATTTGCAGAAAAATATTCCACATTATCAGATTCTGTTAAACAATTTTTTTTTGAGGAGGAACTAAAATTATTATTACAAAAAATTTAAAATGTCAGGCATATAGGTATTTTGAATCCATCAAGGAAAAATAAAAGCAGTAGGATACAGGTTGGTGAATGTGATTTAATCACTGAACTACTTTGTGTGAGACACTTTAATAAGTAAGTATTACATTTTCCTATATTTTTTGACAGATGCTGCCTTACCTGCCTCTTTTTTTGGAACAAGATAATCTGACGCATCTTCACAATTACTTTCAAAATCATTACCAGCATCATCCTCTCGGAATTCATCTTCTGACTCAAGTTGCTTTAAATCTGTATCTAATATGCTCAATTTTGCTTTGTTATCTTTCTCAATATCATCATTTTGGAAATCACATTCAAGTCCAAATTCAAGTTGTTTTAAATCTGTATCTAATATAGCTAATTTTCCTGTTTTTACTTCAGCAACATCATTGTCTTGGAAGTCATCTTCTGATTCAAGTCCAAATTCCAGTTGCCTTAAATTTGTATCTAATATACTCAATTTTGCCTCTTTTTCTTCAGTCTCCAATACAAATTTTAAAATTGTATCATTTGCCTTACATTTTTCTGCAAATCTTCTTATCTCGTGAAGATAGTTTGAACATGTTATGCAGATATTTTTTGGTAGAGCATCCTTATTGGAAATCTGAAAGAGTTATAATAATAATATGAATATAGTCGTTATATATGTAGTTTAATTTCAGGGCATGAAATATTTTCATAAAATATCGTAATTATATCAAATTACAGATAAAAGATTATCTAACTATCACAAACAGGTATTTTTTATTTTATTACCCTAATTTTTTTTCTAGTCAGAATCTCAGTTGTTATTCAGTTCCTATACCTATTTTGAATTGCTTTCGATTTATAAGCGATTTTATGCATAATTACTATTAATATTCAATAAGACATAAACACCTGTATTCACTAAAGATTTAAATTTAGACCAGGTCTAACTTGACAGTTATAGGTTTAAAATGACATTTTTGAAAATTGAACAAATAATTTTTCTATATGTCACAATTACAAAATGATAGTAACATAAGCGAAACATAATTGGCGAACTAAGAGTTTTAAGTATCATGGCAACTAGACCTGGTCTAACTCTTAAACCTTTTTAGTGAATATGGGGTAAAGATCTAAAATGCCAAGTGTGGTATGATATAACAACTGCAATACGTAACAATGGTGACATGACATGTCTCACTTTTAAGTTTATGTCAGATTAAGTTAGCAAAAATGGAGAATAATAGTTATTTATGTGGACATTTTACACTCACTGCCAGACATACAAAAAATTGTTGCAAGAATCTGCAGAAGACTTGACACTCTTTTTTTAAATTTAGTGCTAATGAACTCAAGGAAATTTTTCAGAATTGATATTGATATATTACGGACTTGGTTTACATAAACTAATAAATCTAAGATTATTGCACCTCGATGTTGAACATATGTATGTGCATAAATTAATCACTCATAATAAGTATATTTAAAAAAATATTTACTAATATATATTAAATTAAAAATATTTACATTGTAAACATGACTTATGGTTACCCTATTAATAAACATTCATTTTATATCTACAATATACATGTCAGTATTGAGAGATATGCACTTAGACATAAGAATAAAATATTTATATATATATATATATATATATATATATATATATATATATATATATATATATATATATATATATATATATATATATATATATATTATGGAATTACAGCAATTGTAAAAAAGAGTTAATCACATCTATACACAAAAAAGTAGCTTAAATTCAGATTAATTAAATAGTTCTTCAAATGGTTTTTAACTTAGTCCTATTATTAGCTCTAAGATTCAATGGCAATTTGTTAGATGCCTTGGGTCTAATGTAATTTACAGATTTTAAATTAAGGTTGTTATGGCTGATTGGAAGTAGGATTTTATTAGTTTGGTTTACTCTCGTTGCATAACTTTGATTTACAAACTGCCACATATTTTCATGTTCATGGATATAAGAGCATATTGTTAGTAGGTACAGTGATCTAATGTTACATATTTCTGCTGACAAGAGCCTATTCGTAGGAAACCATCTGTTTCTTCTAAATATTATTTTTAATATATATTTCTGTATTGTATTTAGTTTGTATAAGCAATTACTGTAAAGCTCAACCTATACTAAAATTCCATACCTAATAATTGACTCTATAAATGCTTTATAGATTATTATTAGTGTTTTCTTATTTAAAAATTCTCTTAACAAGTAAAACTTATGGATGAGTTTGCTTATTTTACTTGACAGATGAGGCTGACATATAAGAAATTGGTCGATAATGATCCAAAAATATTTCGTTTGTGGTACCTCTTCTATAGACTATCTATCTATCTTATATATGGTTATATTATTAAATGGTGGCCTATTTGCTCTAGTGAGTTTTCACTCACTAGAGCAAATAGGCTACATAATGTGTTTTTGGTAAATTTAAGGTTAATTTATATTTTTTTTATCCAATTTATTTCTATATTTAAACTATTTATTGTTTGTTCTTTTACGCTTTCCCAGGTATCACTAAATGTAATTACTGTGTTGTCAGCATACGAGATTGCTAATTTGTTTATGTTTGATAGGCTTAACGATGAATTTATATAACAAATAAATAGTAACGGCCCCAGTGTACCTTGTGGTACACTAATTTTAATTATTTGTTTTCCACTTATGATGTTAAGTTTCACCATTTGACATCTTTCAGTTAAGTAACTTTCCAGTAGTTTCAGAGCCACACCCCTTATGCCATATTTTTGAAGTATATCTATAAGTTATTGTGAGGTACAGTATCGAAAGCTTTGGCTAGGTCTAAAAACACAGCTAAACATTTTTTATCCATATTTAAGTTACTTATAACCTCTCTTACAAGCCTATGCATAGCATATGTAGTACTAACACTCCTAACAAACCCAAACCGATTAAAAGAAATAACATTATTGTCTGTAAGAAAAATAGATAAGCTGTCTTTTACACATTTTTCTAACAATTTTGCAAAATTGGTTATTAGGCTTATTGGTCTAGAACTGAAGGTAACTTTTTAAATTTCGGAACTGTGCAAGCTATAAGTATTCAGTTTAACCCTATTACAGAAAATGAAGATAATGAAATAAATGTTTTGGCTATTTTCATTCCTATGCTCATGCTTCAATAACAAGGGTCAAAAATTTAAGATGAATGGCTAGAAACCAATTATATTACAGGCTTTACAACCAAATGAATCTCCAAAACATGGAGATCTTTGCGAAATGTTATCAATTCATAGACAGGAGGAACATAATTATCTTTAACTGTCAAAATAATCATTTTTGGGCTGTAGAAAATCCACATTTTATAAAAGAAAAATGTTACCAACAAAAAAGCAATTTTCAAAAAACATTTATGATGAAAATTTAACTTCTGAAAAATATATTGAAATTTTATGAATGACCGTATATGACATTTTGAAACATCTACCGCTTATCAATTTGAAAAATTGTTGGTATCATCTGGATGGAGCTCCTCTCCTACCCATTGTACCCATGAAGTTTCCGCCGAATTGTATGATATGTTTGAAAATTGGTGGATAAGATGTGATGAACCATGGAGTTGTCACCAAAATTTCCAGATCTTACTCCAATAGTCTTTTTTCTGTGGGGTAGGATTAAAAAAATGGTTTATAAAACACCAGTAAATTCAAAAGATCTAGAAAACTGGCCTAGGCACGGTTTTGAACAATTTGATCCATCAGAAATTCAAACAGCTACTTTGAATACCTACCTACATGTAAATGGACAGTACTTTAAACATCTGACGTATTAGGTGACAATTCCAAAAAAAAAACAAAATCAGTTCTCTTCAGAACCACAATTTATATTAAAAGACAATCATCGCGCATTGTGTAAGCTGTAGTTACATCATAAACAACTTTTCATTTTAGATATTTAATATCTATTTCTCGAATATTAATATTAATTATTGATAAAATTGCTTATACATCGACATCTTTAATGTCTATTTGTCAAATATTAATAGCAATAATTAAGCTTAAAATTGTTTATAAATCGAAAGCAGTTTAAAATAAGTATATGAACACCTTATATGAAAAAAAGTTAATTTGTCCACTCTATTCAATGCTTGAATAATAAAGAGGTTGACCAAATACGTTGCTAAAATTAAAGTACCACATGTTGATTAAATATTATTCAAATTTTACATTGATTTGACACATGGAGACGAAACTATTGAGGTTTTACATAGTTTTGGTAAAAAAAAACAAAATAATTAATATTTAAGAAACAGTAAGAGAAATGAAAAATATCCTATACAAAAAAAACTTAGTTTGTTTCATAGTATCTAAAAATAAAATAAACTACAGGGTGTCCCGTTTAAAATTCCAAAGTTAATACCAGTTACCAGTAGATTTGGTAACACTGAAATTGTGAAATTATTTTTAAAAGCTAGAGTGCAGCCTTCTATAGCCATTGTCAAAATTTCAAATTTATTTTTCTTTTGTTTTCCAGATACTTTTAATATATATATATATATATATATATATATATATATATATATATATATATATATATATATTATGTTGATATTTTGTATAGCTATTAATCATTTTATTTAATTCAGAAATTCAAAGGTGAAATATGAACATATCCAAATTACATGGTTTAAATAGTGGCCCAAGAGTAAGACATGAATATTGTATACTATCTCAGAAACAACTAGTGCCATCAGTCAATACAATTAAAAATATTGTAAAACAATTTGAAAAAAGGAAGAGTTTAAAAAAAGTAATAAATCTGATAGTTTTTTATCACCATTTTCATGAATTTCAAAATTACATAGACGCTTAACAACTATACAAAACATCAAAATATATTTTATATATTTGAAATCAGAAAAATGGGAGCTTATTATTTTAAAAAAGTATATATAGGCTGTTGTTAAAAAAGTATAGTTGGCTGCTTTTGGCAGTTTTGGGTGTTCATTTTTTTTGGAATGATTATAAAATCTGGAGGTTCAGATACACAGCTACAAAATTTGTATTTAAAATGTTTTTCCTGTAACCCATAAATATGGCTGTAGATGGACGTCAAAATATAATAGATGACCCCATACATATTCAGGTTAATTTATAATGGATGTAGCATAAATATTCAACAAAATAATTAGTAGGTATTTCAGCTTTTTCCAACACTCCCAGAAAAATTAATTAATTTCTTACCTTTATTTGGCTTATAGCTTTAAAAATTGTTAGGTTCCCATTTATTAAGGGTTTCAAATCTCCTGTAATTAAACAAACTCTGCATATATTAGGAAAATCTCTAGACCTTATTTTCAGATCCCCATTCATTTTTAAATAATACAATTATTGCTTTAGGACTAAATTTTTGTTTTTATTTTTTTTTTAATTTATATTCTTTGGGGTTATGTGCATATAATTCTTCTTCTTCTTCATTCCTGTTTAGCCTGTTACATAACAGGACTTATTGGCTTTGCTACGAGGCAGTCGCCAGATTGCCCTCCGTCCGGGGCTCAGAGTCGTTAAATCGGCGACCCTCGAAGTCGACCCTGCACCTTGGTCCAGTTTGGAGGCGTTATCGGTAGGATATCCGGATGGCGAGCTCTAGGCTCCCGAATACCCCGAATCTTTCAAATACTTTAATAATTCCTCTTTAAATTTTTGAAATGCATCTAGGCTTCCACTAGGTGCCCCTTGAGAGTACTACTGATATCACGAGATGACCCTTTCTTTCAAGCTATCCCCTTACCCCTCCCACTCCCGCCACGTAGCGGCCGTTACGCTAATATTCTATGTAGAACTGCGGCAGACGAACGGGATAGACTGCAGGAACAACTAGGCCTCACACGTTCACCGCGTATGCTCCCTTTCTAGCGGGGTCGTAAGTTTCCACCTGAGCGGTTGAGTCTCCCGTTTCCCCCCGAAATAAAGCAGCAAAACCGAACACGTGGCACCACTTATGTTAACAACACAGAGGTCTGCATTCGACGAGACGAACCGGAAGACTGGTGCATATAATTATTATGACAAGAACTTTAGGCCTTACACTTCTATAATTATTATGACAAGAACTTTAGGCCTTACACTTCTTACGAAGTATACAGCCCGCCGAACTCCAACGTTGCTTTTGGCTTTTTTTAATTATGTTTATTTCCACTTTCTACGCAATATAAACAATGCTTGCAACGCTGGAAACACGATGGACCTTCCGTAAGCGTTTGACGTAAAAACTAATTTACAAAAACGATTCTTAAAAATGAAGTACACATTTTTGTTACATAAATGGGTTCCAATTTTGACGTTCGAATTAAATATAACCGTTCAAAACCTATATTTAAAAAAAAACATGTAACAAAACACCGAAAAATACACAAAAAAATAAAAATTTTTACTTACGTGAACGGAAACGGATAACGTAACTACGAGTCTTTCGAAACGCCTCGTGGAAGGCAGATTTCTGTGTTTTTAACATAGGTGGTTCCCCGTGTTCGGTCTAAGCTGCTTTGTTCCAGGGGGAGGCGGGAGGCTCAACCGCTCAGTGTGGAAACTAATGACTTTATTAGAAAGGGTGCATACGTTGTAAACGTGTGCAGTTCTATATAGAATATAAGCGTAATGGCCGCTATGAAGCGTGAGTAGAAGAGGTGAGGGGATAGCTTAAAGGCAAAGGCCATCTCTTGAGACCAGTAGTACTTTCAAGGGCACCTAGTGGAAGCCAAGATGCATATCAAGATTTGAAAAAAGAGGAATAATTTAAAAGAACCAGGGTGTACCGGGAGCTTAGAGCTCGTCATCTGGACATCCCGTAGATAACGCCTCCAAACCGGAAAGAGGTATAAATCATCTGGGAGGGTCGCCCCTGCTGTGACTATGGAGGGCTTTAGGCCTCTATAGCCCTGATTAAACTTCGGCGGAGAGCAATCCTGCAAATGAACTAGTATCCGAGCCAAAACATAGCAAGTTCAAGTTCAACGTAACTTCCATTGTGTTCCATGCTATACATAGCACCATCTTATCTAGTAATGGTGTTCTTCCCACCATGTATATAGTAAGACATATAATCCATAGTAATGATTCATTACGTTTTTTGTGCGGTGGTCTAATAAATTGTCTAAATTTTAGCACTTTTTTAACGAATTCCAATACTGCAATGGAAAAAGATAAAAACAAAAACGTTCCCAAGCCGAAAGAATCAAGAAGGGAGCCGGAATGGCGTTCTAGAGAGATAACTAGCCGGCTCCAGATAGTGATGGGGCGGTATTTGAACAACGCGGTTTTGTACAGAAGCCCGGTTGAGTAGTATAAGTTCTTATCTCAGACAGTTCGACTTAGTACATTATAACTCAGAGATTCATATTTTCTATTCACATTTCAGTGTTTTGATTACCATTTGTTGACGCGAATTCTGAAAAATCAGTAGATTGTTACTATATCATTATTCAGTTAAAGAAATTTAAACACAAAATGTTCCATTTCTCTTTCATATGATTTTCTAGGTGATACATTATCTTACAGCTCATATAATGCTTTTGATTATTTTATTAAAGAGTTTACTTCAAAAAAAGAATCATTTAATTCAGAGGTCTTTTGCGTGTGCCGGATTCTACTCGTCTATCCCATTCTACAACAATAGTAAACATGATATGCCACTTGATAAGAGTAAATAGGTTGTTACGGTAACATGGCAAAAATTAGGTTCTACTTGTCTGTCCCATTTTACAAGAATAGTTAACTTAATAGCTGCTTGATGATACGAGTAAAAATGATTACTTCCCTAACTTCACAGAAAAAGTTGTGTGCGTGACACCAGTAGTATACTCTGGTGAGGGCCTGTTCTGCTTGTCAATTCCATTCAATAACCGTAAACGTAATAGCCGTTTAACGATAAAAGTAAAAAGGTCGTTACTGTGCCTTGATAGAAAAAGTTGTGCGCGTGCTTCCAATAGTATGCTTGGGTAAATTTGTAAAACCACAAATGAGAACGTATTAGTGTAATACTAGTGGTGTTGTTCACAGCGAGCGCCGCGGTAAGAAGATTTTTTATTCTTAAATATCCGCACGAATCTCACGGCTTGCAAAGTCTTGGTTTTTTTATCGTTGGCACAAAAAAATGTGTTTTGAAAAGCGGATTGCGTTTAGGTTAGCCCTGGTTAGTATCTTTTTTTTGAAGTGATTTACAAAAACCGTATCTATATCAAAAATGTGTATCTACAATCAAACATGGAACGTCAACCGGAAGACTCGGCAAGCAACGGAACCCTTGTGTTTAAGAAAAAAAAATATGCCGGCGGCAACAGCAACACGCAATGGCGTGACATATGTCAATTTGATGAGGTAAAAAAGACGTAAATTAACTGGACTCTGTGAAATTGAATGCAGCTGAAACTTTTTATATTTAATTTTATTGTACGCAAAAGTGTAATATATGATAATTAATGTTTTCTCTTATTTATAGCATTGGTAAAATATTGTTTTAAATATACAAATAATTCAATTCCATGTGGTAGAATCAATTCTCTTATCAAATAAATTATACTTACTAAAATGTAAATATGTATAGTGAGAGGAAAGGATGCCTGGATTTTTTTTAAACGAAAGCGACGGCCGACTGACAGGGCTGCAATATGGTTGTCAGTTTGCTTACATGTGGAAATAATCAAATTTTTATATCGCCCCCCCCTCGTTGCATTACGATTATCTGGGATTCACAGATGTGTACGAACATATTTTTGCGAAATTGTCAAATATGATGATTTATGATGTTCTGTCAGGGTCGCAAGTTTTTGGGTTTTGATTTCTTCCTTTTAGTGTTGATTGATCTATGTGCTTTTTCTACTAGTATTTTGTTTTTTTTCCCATCCCAGAAATTTTCTCTTGCCGAATTATCATATTTATGTATATATTTTCGACTGTAACCACGTTGCGCTTTAGGGTGGAAAGGGTTGGGGGGGGGGGGGGGCGCTATATTAGAGACTTAACTCAGGCGCCTGGTTTCGAACCCTTGTGTTCTTTAATATTGGAATGCCAGTCAACAATGTTTTCATTAAGGTAATTTTGTAAATTTTCTTAGAAATGTTTTGCTTTCCCTGTCGATGTTGCGCTGAATCGGTCGCTTCAACGATTCAAGTTAGATCTGGCACTGTTTCCTGTGTTGCGGTCATTTTATTCAGTTAATATTCGTCTTCAGGTTACTTTAAATGGCTTAAAATATGCCACGTCCAATGGTTGGACACACCTGTACCATCTGGGGAAAATAAAACAAACTGTAAGACGAAAAATGACTACCCAAATTGTTCCTTATTAAGAATTTCGGTATATCCTTATCAAATTTGGAAAAATAGGACAAGATAATAGTCTTCTTGAAAAATATCCATCCTAAACCAAGCGCTCTAAAGCGATTATATGGAGCTCCTTTTGATCCATTCTCACACCAAGTTTTGTAATTCTAAAGGTGTCCTGCCTTAAGGCCGTTTTACATGCTGCAATTCTTCTTTGCAATATGCAATAGTCTTGAACAAAGGCATGCGCAGTTTGACAAAAGGTACAATGTGTTGTCACTGCGCATGTTTTGTTCAAGACTACTGCAACTTGCAAGAAAGAATTGCAGTATGTAAAACGGCCTTAATACACAATATATGGTGGACATAATTCTTCGGTCCCTATGACAACAAACATTACCTAGGTGCTTGATTTAGATGCGTCTGCAATTCCTTCAGGATGACGACATCCCCTATTAACAAGGAATCTTATTCGTCCAGGACATCGCACAGTTTAGTTTCAATGTATTTAACTCTACGAGTTCGATAGGCACATTAAACTTTGAGCAAGTTCATCAAAATTTACATTTATTGCGTCTGCGTCAACATTGGCCTGGCACCGCTTTACGTTCTGACAGTCTCTGCGTTTAATTGTCTTTATTTCTTTGCAGAAAATGGTTTAACGAATCATTTCCCGGAACATTGTTGCGAAACATTTATTCTGTTAGCCCTTCTGTCCAAGCATGATTTCACGATCAAGCCAATGTCAACAATGGAGAACATGCTCTGGTGATTTGTTTAATATCATCTTCCGTTTACAAAACAGAGCACTAAGATACGTGTGTAATGTTCACTTTAGAACCCGGCAAACACATAATATTAATTTACCAATTTCAACTTCCACCGAATTTTCTACAGAAGCAAGATCTTTAAACACCTATCATTAAGTATGAGAGAAATTTAGAGTGAGAAGCAATTTAAGAAACAAGTAAAAAATTATTGTTGAATAAAGCTTACTTATATAATTTTAATTAGTTTTATTATTTTAATATTTGTTGTTTCTATTATTATTTTGTTGTTTGTTACTTTATATACTTAATATTTTCTTAACTTATACACTTTATTTTGCTTGATGTTAGTAGATTAACTAGACATATGCTTTAAGTTACATTTTTTATATTTTCAATTTATTATTTACATTTTCTAGTTTTTGTTAAAATTAAAATACTGCTTTAATTACAGTAGGCGCAGAGCTGAATTATTACTTCATTACTTGTAGTACAAAAATGAAATATTTTTCATATATATCCTTAACGTACGTAAATGTCTCTTTACCTTTTAGCACAACAAAACATTAGAATATCACAGGCCTCTGCAACAATTAAACCTATTATATCAAAAAATAAAAAGTCATACATTTATATTCTAAAAAAAAGGTGGAGGCAACCCATATTGACAAGATTGGGGGATAAATAATATATTGGTCATTTGCCCCTGCCTGAACGGAAAATTGATGCTTATTGTCTGTTTAAAATCAACTTATTTTTGTCATATCTATCTGCTTTCATTCGGAAATTTAGTACTTGCAGTATGATACTGGACTCTTTAAAACTCTGTTTTTTATTATTGACACATCCTTCTCTTTTGTTTACAAGTTTTAATTTTCTGTAAATACGTTGGGTCAAATTATCACGTTAAATTCCAATAATACGTAGAATCAACTTCCTAAAATACTTATTCTTTTATGGACATTAATTAGCTTAATCCCTACACTCTTTATCATAAACAGATCTGAACACAGACAGTCGCACTTTAAAATGGTTTATATTTAGCTACATAATTTCTAAAAACACACAAGTGCACTCTCAATTCACAAAAATACACTAAGTCATAAGTCATGGTCACACAGTTCTTAATTAACTAAGACAGCCTTTATGCTTCCTCAACCAACGTTATACTCTACTTGGGTACCCGTTTGCTCATATGTTATTCATCCTATCCATGCAGTCGAATAATCCTTTCGATGAATCCCGTAAAATTCAGGTATTTCCTTGCCTTGCCTTCAATATTATACTCTTCGTCGGTTAATACTGGCTCGAACAAAGTTACATTTAACTTGGAGTAGATTGGATAGAAAGTAATATTTTGTTAGATCGCCATTTTGTTCCGTCATATTGGTTTTTTACCAAAATGTTACCATATCATCCCCATGTCATCCTTATTTTTGACTAAAATTTGAAGCAAATTGGATACGTTTTTGATCTAAGTCGCACACAAAACGACGTAAAAAATCTCGAACGGCGATTTTTTTTAGAATTATAATTGCAATGAACTGTTGCCAGACACATTTCGTCTGATGTTCTCCAATTATTTATCAGCTCATGAGACATGACTAGCACTTTAATAAATAATTACTAATACATATTTGTGTTAGAAAGCTTCACACGATCAATCCTTTATATATTTTACAACTTATATTATTTAGACAAAAAAATGTTACCAATTAAGTACAACCTTTCAAAAATTTTTCAAATTTGTCTAATTCAGTGGTGCTAATAGTTAATAATTCTGCCTTTTGATGTCTACAGAGGTATAAGAGTAAAACAATTATTATAGGTAGCCAGAGAAAGAACAAAATACCATTCCAATTTTTAATATTCAAAAATATATTTTAAATTTTGGAACACACAGCCAAATGGTTATGACTTTTCGCAACTGCGCAAGTTCTTAATAGTATTATTTTGTTCTAATAACAAGAGTTCACAAAACTTATATATCTCGAAGGTCATTAGGAAAACGAAAAAAAAAAGCAATTTCCTCTCCCGTTCTTACTAATATTACACCGGGAGCAACAAATGCTGTCACACTAAATTATGAGGAGGTTGGCCGACATGAAAACGACGAAAAACGGTCCCGCGAGAGGCGGTTCACATCTGATGGTTAATCTGTAGTAAAACCATGGCTTCCCTATGAAGAAATCAGAAGCTTCATATAGACAATCACTCGAATTTTTGAGCCGATCATGCAATATGTCCTAAATATATTAAGGTGCATAATAGCTATCAATATTTTAAATATTTAAAGAAATATTCGAAGGCAATAGTAAAATATATAACAGCTAAATAAATTTCTCTTTATTAGCAACACAATACCCATACATACACACAACCAAAATAACTTGGTATACCTGGAAGTGGACAATTCTGACTGTGTACAAAAATTGCCATACAAAGTGAGCTAAAGCTAAGTTTCGTACTTCGTAGGTGCAGTGCCTATATTATACAAATATGTATATGTAATGTGTCAAATTTCGAGCTTGGTTCGTAACATATTCACTATTTTTTTTTAATTCATAAAAAGAAATGAGATTGCCATTCTCAGGACGGAAACGAAATTTAGCTTGGCGGATATGTAGTCGAGTTCAAGGCGACATTAGTGTAGTATTTCGTTTCGCAAAAACTTAACAAATTTTTTAAAAATACTAAAGTCAGCAAATTATACTTTCGAAAATAAATCAAACCATATATTAGTAAAGGAAGATCAAAACTAATTTTGTTATGATACGCCTTATATCAAAACCATTTTGTTACACACTCCATGGATGCTCCTCGCTTACAGTCCTCACCAAAAAAAACCGCATTAAAATTTAAAGCTTTTTAACACTATGAAAACAGCAACTTTCTATGCACAACTACAAATTAAACTCTCAATATACGATACCTTTAACAACCGACCCTCCATTATGTATTTTAAATATGTACCCCTTTCACTCTGTAGCCCCTTACTTTACAACATTACTAGAAAACAACTCTATATTGGGTAAGGTATAATTATTTTGGAAATGAGTCTTCCGATTTCACTTTAATATCCAAGTTACAATATTTTCCTGGAATTGAATGGCATTTCTTCTTCTGATGCTTTCGTAAACTTCCTTTATCATGATAAGAAATATTGCATATATCACAGGCAAATGGAGTCTCCCCTGTATGTAACCTTACATGAATCTAAAATTAAATTTTTTTTTTAGCTAAATTAGTCATCAAAATATTTTTTTAACTTCATTAGATACTAATATTGTATTCACGTTAGGATAACTAGTACCCACTTACATTTATAATAAAGTAATGTATGTATGTAATTGGCGTAGCCTCCCCCCCAGACAAATTTTATGAAAAACATACTTAAGGTTCAAACGCGACGGAAAATATAACGAAGGGACGTTTTCAAGATTTTTTATTTTTACTATTTTGTATACGAAATATTGAATGGCCCTGAATATCTAATTTAGACCTCCTCCTTTTAGACAATTTTTATGGCACGCTAGTATGAATGTCAATATTTCTTAAAATAAAAACACTTTAACTTTTGTAACTTAAACACAAATCTAAAATCAAAAACTCTCAATTTACTATATCAAAAAATGGAAAGGTATGTTATAGAACTTGGGGACTTCTTTTGGAAATTTATTTTGATAATATTTTTATAATTTATTAAAAAAGTTCAAATGGTTCCCTGTAACGAAAGAAAAAGGCTTGGCCCCTAATTGTCTCCGGCACATAGTGTAAGTAACTTGCTATAAACCTTAGCGACTTATTACACTTACTAGTCGAACCGTAGCATTTTTCATATTTACCAGAAATACGAAGTTATAAGAATTTATTAATTTCTGTTTGTCAGTATTCATAATGGAAAATGTAGAGACTGTGAATTTAGTGCAAATCTTTTATTAAATTAAAATCCTAGCAAAGCGCTTTCGGCTGTCGCCATCTTCAGTGCTACTAGCCAAATTTTGCACAGCTTATAATCAATCAAACGACCATACATTTCAAAATGTATGTCACATTTCACGTTGCAGATTAATTAAATTAAAAGAGCGTTTATTAACCTTTTAGGCGATCTGTTCATACATCTTGTTAGAGTACTGAAATTGGGCCATTAGCAACATTGTCGTAAATCACTTGATTCCATAAGATATACTTTTCTTTACCCATATTTCTTAGCATTAAAATAGTATATGAAACAAGCGAAGTTACTTCAAACACAGGACGGTCTTAGACCAGTCGGTATGTACAAAAAAGGGAAATAAATTTGAAGAAAAATAGTTGAAGGTTGAAGGCGTAAAAGGGATTAGAAAAGAACGAAATTGAGTGGCGGCGGGTTGTCGTATCATGATCATTTTTCTTCGACGTTTGAACGTTGGAAGTTCGGCAACGTGTTCCCTGAGCAAGAACAATAAATCGTGTTTTTGTATTTACGAACTTTCAGAAAAAAATGGACGAATGGCATTTAAATAGCATTTCAGTGCGTGCAATAAAGTGATTTGTTTGTAAATACCTACACCTACTCCGATTTGTCGGGTTATAAATCTGGAGGTCGACTTCAAAGGTAGCTAAAGAAATGGATGTCGATAATATAAAGGAAAGGGACATTTTCCCTACGAAAATAGAATACGACTGCAGTTTTATGAAACTATATATGTGAACATTTTACCAGAAATGTAGGTTTTACTGACCAGATCGCTCCATTTTTTTTATTGACGGGATCTTTTATCCGGTACTAACTATCTGGATCTCTTGCACCTTTTTTACATATTAAGTTTCGTAAATCATTTTCTGAACTAAATAAACAAATTTATTTTTTAAACTCGAAATAATGCGTCTGCGTCAGCTGTTCAATAAAATCTTAACATTCTGTATATAAAGATACGTCGCAGAAAAAAACATGTGCATAACTACTTACTCGCCACTGTGGTTTGTAATTGAAACACTTTTGACAAAACTCGCATTTATAAGGCTTTTCTCCAGTATGTATTCTTATGTGTATATCTCTGTGAGCTTTGGTTGTGAAATTCTTCTGGCAGACGTTACATGAATACAACTTTCGTTTGACATCTACATGACTTAAGATATGCCGATTTAATGCACTTTTTTGCCTAAACTCTCTTGAACAATGGTGGCATTTAAATGGTTTTTCCCCTAAACGTGACAAAAAAGTGGTAAACATTATTAATTTAATAATAATACAAATAATATTAATAATAATAATACGTTATATACCAAAATATAGATACAATCGACAAGGCAAGTTACTAGCAATGCACTTCATTGTATGGATGGTTATCTATAAACGATTATTGAGCGATTGAAAATTTTCGATACAACGCGACAACGTTAATGTTACGGAAATAGGTGACGTTCAGTATTAAATTATAGCTTTAATTGGTGGTATGAGGTTTTGGTGAATTCTATATTTAATGTGATTCCACCTATTATTTTATAGATTTTTTGTGATAGTTGACAAATCTTTATGATGCAAATGCCATGTTTAAAATAAATAAATAAAAATGGTTATATTGGGTTGATCTTAACATGTATAAAATTAATGTGTTAAATGTATTATATAGTTTTTTTTTCAAGCATCCCTACCCAAATGTAGTTTAAGCTGTAATTTTATCCAAGACACTAAATAATAATTATTGGTAGTTATTCAACACAACTAATTATATTATATACTTTTTAATTTTAATACCATTTCTAGTTATACCAAAGACCAATTATACTTTGTATAAACAGTCCAAAAGGTACAAATAATTTAAACACACTAATTGCTCCTGTCCCATTTAATTAGAGCACAGTCGCGAACATTTAGCTTATTGTTTCCCGAAGCGTGTGTTAGGTCTACTTGTTTAAAAATACAATACAAATATTATGCATAAAAGAGAAAAATGAGATTGTTGGGTAATAACGTAACTCCAATCTATAAATTAATTTAGCCAGCCGACTGCATGCTTTGCATCGCGGACTGGCAACTCTGGGCTTTGACCTACGCGGAAATCTCCCGATGGATCCCAACTATACATAATACAATACAAAGTTGGGATCTATTTAGAGGGTATTTTATTTTAAACTGGATGGATTGTCTAAGTATTCGGAGTATAATCTGTCTTTGATTGAACATAAAATTTACCTGTGTGAGTCCTTAAATGTGCATCCAAATTTGACTTAACACCAAATCCTTTAGCGCAGTAACTACATAACAAAGTTCTGGTACTCTTTCTATTACCAATATAGCATCTTGGTAATGCTTTTCCCTCGTGCTTCAATTTATGGTACTCATAACCAGATCTACTAGAAAACATTTTGTTACAGATAGTACATTTCAGATTCAGTTTGACTCTGTTTTCTGAGTACTTTGCTTTATTTTCAACTTCATCCAGTTTTAGCTGATGTCGATAAATATGTTGCTTTAATTTTGATTTAAATTTTAATTCTTTTGGACATAAGGAACATTTATATGGAGTTTGTCCAGTATGAACGTTTTGATGATCTAATTTATCTTGAATGCTAACAAATTCTAAAAATATAAGGAAAATGAGTATAATAATTAAAATGTTTACAGCTTGCTTAGACAGTCACACTGAATAAACAGCATTTAATTTTTTCTGCGACTGCAGTAGTTATTAATTCTCAATCAACCTGCCTTCATTTTGATACGGTCCAATATTAAGAAAAAAACATCAAAACAAAAAAAATCAAATGCTTACTTCCTATATAATAATAAAACCTTATATAACTATTTACATTTTTCTAGTGCAAAAAACCCTATACTTAAATGTTTCTCATTCTTATTACGATTGGTAAATTAATTACTTCCCTATAAGAATATTTTTAAAACAAGTGCATATCCATTGCAACATAAGTACAATTTGCGCACATTCAAATTGTATATTATATATAGTATTAAAGTATTGCTGCATTTTAAGATGAATCTTTTTACATTTTCAGGGTTCTTAAGCCGATTTATTTATTTATAGTTAACCCTTTGTAAATGTCCATATATTATACACTACGCATCAAAATTAACACACCACTATAAATTGCACAGCATTTCAATGTGGATTTTTATGCGAACCGCTGAACGGATTTTGATGATTTTTTTTTAAATGTATATTTGTTTATCGCTAAAAACGCCGCGATGTGAGTTTTAATTTAAATTTTAGTTTTGAGCATATACACGGGCCAACAATGAGAGTAATTTTTCTCCAGAATATTTGAAACACCCTGTAGATCGTTTCAGCCGTAACAGCGAGTATACGCTTGATGCAAATTATAGCCCCATGTTTTCTTAACAATTTGGTTTTTGTTTCATGTCAATATCTCTATTTTTAAATGAAATACTCTGTATTTCATTTAAAAATAGAGATTCAAAAGATTACAGCGCACTAGTTTATTTTAACAATTCAACATCTTAAAATAGGGTAGGCCATGAAATGAACAAGTTTGACAAACTGTCATGTTTGTTTATTATGTGTCAATTTTATCTTTGAAAGTGTTAAAATTTTGGCTAAACAAGGACTTTGTCTCGTGGCGAATGCGTAGCAGCAATTACATTGGCCAAGGAACGATTAAGCTACCGTGCTATAGCTGGGAGTTTCTCATTCATCAATATCGCGCGTTGTCCACCGTTTTGAGCAAACTAACGATCATAACCGACGCCATGGGCAAGGAAGGCACCGAGGAACAACAGTGAACCAGGATCGTTTCATTCGGTTACGTGCTTTGAGAGAATGTTTTGTAACAGCAAGAAATCTCCAGGAACAACTTAACGGTACACATAACGTCCAAATAAGTGTATTCACTGTAAGAAGACGACTTACAGAACAAAATTTAAGATTCTGAATTCCAGCAAGAGGGCCGATGTTAAAAGCAAACCATCGTAGAGCGAGACTGCAATTCGCCAGACAGCATGTAAACTGAAATCTTGAGGATTGGGAGCGAGTCTTGTTCACGGACGAGTTGAGGTTTTGTTTGTACAGCTCCGACCGGTGCGTGCGAGTACTACGCAGGCCAAATGAGCGTTATTGACAGTGTAACATTCGTCAAACCACGCTATTCAATGGAGATTCTGTAATGGTTTGGGGAAGAATTTCTTTGACTGCCCGAACAGAACTTATTTCTTTACGTGGTGGTCCATTGAACAGTGAACGGTACATTACTGACATCTTATCCGAACATATTGTTCCTTTTGCGCCTTACATAGACCAACATTTCTTGTTAATGCACGACAATGCATTAACAAGAAATGTCCACGTCGCTCGTATAGTGCAAGAGTATTTACAAAAATCCACATTGAAATGCTGTGCAATTTATAGTGGTGCGTTAATTTTGATGCATAGTGTACCTATTTGTATAACATCATTTTTGAATGTAAACACACGTTTTTGATCGAGGCCGAAAATTAAAAATGAAATTGAAAATAAGCTCCAAATATACTGTTAAATAGTTTTCCAGGGTGAAATAGTGGTTTCAGTCAACTGAAAGGCTTCCTTAATTTACTCAGAATGTCTACAGGAAATTGTTTTAAGCCTGGAACCTGTTGCATTTTTATAGAAGGTGGTATGCCAGAATTGCATTGGAATAATGACATCAGAAATTAAGGTTCTTCCAAGTACTTTCCGAAGATTATGTCAAAACTCTTTGCGAGGATGGAAAACCTAGAAAAGGAGTTGACTTTACTTAGAAAAAAGCTTAAAAATACTTGCAACTAGCCTGTATTATGCCATGCTCCGGCAATAACAGTAATCACAACATACAGAAATAATATTGGAGGCCTTGAAACTTAATCAAAAAATCACCCATAAGCTATGCCTTTCAGATAATGCACTGACTAAAAAGACTAATAGTCAGCAACACAGTTGTAATCTCAGGGAGGATAAAAGATCTACAAAACCTTAAAATTCTAAGTTAAAACCTGCTAATCCCAATATCGGTAAGCAACTGAACAAACTAACATAGATTTGTTTAGCAAATTTAGAAATAAGAACGGCAGAATCAATTATAGATTTGCTGGATAAAGACTACAATATTGTATATATTTATGAATAACTACCATCTAAATATACAAACTCAAGGAGTGCTACATTTAAACCAAGAGTTCCAACACATCTTTTCCAAGAATACCTAGCAATGGACTTCTGGCTCGATGCTATTTTTGTGGACAAGTATATATCAAAATCATGTATAGTTGGCCCACTGGTTCTTTACCTATAAATCATCAATATTTATATGGAATGAGGTGGTGAATGCTCTGTCAACAGCTTTGGAGGAGGGTAATCTTCTGTCACATTTGACCTGAGTAAGGCATTTGATTTTCTCGTGCATGGGCCCTTGTTTAAAAAACTAGAGCATTACAATATCTCCGGCAACACCATGAGACTAATAAAAATCATACTCATCAGACAAAACGCAATATGTGGAAACAGAGCATAAAAAATCTTCACTTGGACAAATGTTTTACAGAGATCAATACTCGGGACTGTACTGTTTTATACTATTTTCTAGTGATTTGCCTCACAACTTTCCAAACTTCAAAATATATCTCTACGCGGATGATACATCCCTCTTTTCCATTTCTAGTAACCATGACTCCTTTAGACATTGACACAAGATGCTCAAAGTAATGCTGAGGGGTGGTTTAGCTCCTAGGTTTCACATTGGATGCTAAACTTACTGGGAAATCTTTCAACAAAAGTACATGACATATTTTGCCTTCTTTCACAGTTATTTACAGTATGACATATTAATTTGAGGCCACAGTGGTAATCAACTACCAGTTTTTAGATTACAGAATGCAGATATTCGTGCCATCACAGGAGAAAATATAGTCTTACTCATTGTAAACCCTTATTTATTTCCAGCCAAATACTTACCATCTGTCAGTGCCTTTAGCCTTTGTTTGGCCCACTCTGCAGGTTTTGAGGAAAGGCCATTCATAGTTTTACATCATCTTTTTATACCCCAAGAACAGGGCCAGAAAATAACTGATGATAGGGCTCTCTGAGCTAATGGACGTTTCCGCGCCGCGGAATAGTAGTAGTTCCGTCACTTCTCTGCGTTCATTTTTATCTATGAATGTTGTTTAATATGTGTGAAAGTAAGCCAGTAAGCCTATTAAGTGGTCATTACGCAGATATAAATTTTACACCTTTAAGTAACCTTCTCTCTTCTAAATTCAGTATCAAAGACTTTCATTTAATGACGTTAGGGACATATTTAACTCCATAAAAAGAAAACTAGCAAAGACTGTTTTGGTTTATCTGTCAGAATTTTAAACACGGTTCGGGAATTATTAATTGTACCCGTTACAAAAATTGTCAACAGATGCATCCGGGAGTCGGAAGATGGCCCTTGTCATACCTCTTTTCAAAAAAAGGAGATATTAATGGATAAAACAAATTATCGGCCAATATCTCTGTTACCAGTCTTATCAAAAATACTAGAGAAATGTATTGCTTGGAGAATATCTGATTATCTGGAGTCATATAATCTATTAACAGATAGGCTAATTTGGGTTTAGATGTGGTCTGAGTACAACCTCAGGTATCATGGACTTGGTTACCTTTATATCTAATGCATTCCATAATTCCGAATATGTGAGCACAATGTTTTGTGACCTAAGCAAAGCTTTTGACTGCGTTTCGCAGGAGCATAAAACAGGTGTTCCTCAGGGTTTTATTTTAGGACCCATGCTTTTTTTAACTTATGTTAACTACCTGCCCTTTCAAAATCATATAGGACATTTTATTTTGTTTGCCGACGATACGGTTGCTGGTGACACATTTGAAAAAACCATAAGCAAAACATGCGATATGCAGTTTGAGGTGGAGCAATGGTTTGCGGGTATGGACTAATCTCACGACAAAACAAAATTTATGACATTTTCATTTCGAGAATCGGGAGAATCACCTTGGACCCAAATTGAGCTGGGGTCCTCACACTGATGCTGTGGCAAAGAAAAGTAGTAAAAACGTTTTTGCACTTCGAAATCTCTCCTTTTAAGTTTCTACTGGCATTTTAAGAATTGCCTATTTTGCACTTTGTCATTCTGTAATTTCATACTCGGCAATTGTCTGGGGACATGCTGCGGGGTGGCGTAGGGTGTTTTCAATTCAACGTCGTGCTGTGCGAGTCCTTGCCGGACTTGGTTATAGGGACGATTGTAGGGATGCTTTTATTCACCTACAAATTTTAACTTTCCCTGTATTTTCATACTGCAGAACCTCTTGTATATACATCTACACAAGACTGACTATAACACCAATGGCGAGATACATGGCATGGATACTCGAAGGAGGGAGAACTTTTCGGTGCCATATCGCAGACTGCAGAGATGCCAGAATGGTCCTGATTTTTTGGCAGTGAAATTTTTTAATAAACTGTACTGAAATCAGAAATCTCAGTCCCAAAAATTTTAAAAGTAGAGTATATAACTATCTAGTCAGAAAAGCTTTCAACAGCTATGATGAGTTCTTGAACAATCGTCAAATGACTTTCTCTTAAATAAATTATTAATTATAAAAAAAATCAAACTAGTCTTTTTATTTTTATTTTCATTTTATTAATATAAATTGTCCATAATATGTGTGCTATTTTAAACAAAAAATAATTGTGTTATTCAGAAACAAAAGCCTTAATCTTATTTTTATTTTTGTAATTTTTATAGGAGTTAGGTGTATTTTATATATTTTAATTTTTACTTTGTTTTACTAAAATGACACAAGTAGTAAACATAAATTTTGTAATAATATGAAATAAATGAATACTGAATACTGATAAAATCAAGAATATTTTTTTCTTGACTCTGACCGAGACTTTGACACACCCTCGCATCTATTATGTAACAGAGACAACATCTCACATCCCAAATAAGACTAAATAAACCTAGAAATGGTATAAATCATTTTGGATCGGAAATTTTCAACAAGTCATGTGAGAGTTCTAGATATAAAAAGCTTTAAATCTATAATTAAAAAAAATGTCTGAATTTTTAAGTGATAATTTAACTGAAACTTGGTGAGCATTTAATTAAGCTTCTATTTTTTTTGTCTTTTTCTCAATGACGATTACTGTTGTATTATCCATTTACACATACCCAAATCTTTCTTGAAGGTGTCGTTATAGTTTTTGAGTGTAGAATACTTTAAAGTTATTTAATATTTTAGTTATACCTTAATAAATAAGTTTGTTCTATGTTAGTTATTGTATTGCTGATGAATGTATATAGTGCACTGTGTTAAACCCAATAAAATATCTATCTATCACTTTAATTACATTTTTATTTTCAAAATTGCTCTTATTTCGATTCATGAGTAATTTTATTATTCTGTGTGAAATGTATTTTCTGTAAACAATAAAGTACATATCTATCATTTAATAATTTGCCATACCTTTACTGCAAAATTCACATTTGTGAAAAGTAAATCCTTTTGGCCGACATTTTTTATTATTTTTGTAATGTGTTCTTAAACGGTATTTACTTTTGAAGGAAACATTGCATTTCACACAGCATGTATTGGAAGGGTTATTAGTTTCCTTACTATCTAAAGAGACAAGAATATCATTAAAATGTTCTTCGCTTTCGATTTTACAATTATCTTCAAGGTCAAATTGTTGTTGCTTATCTATACATATATTCCTATCATATTTTGTTTCTAAATTGCCACTTTTCTCTGCTAATAGAATATTTGTCAAAACATTATGACTTCTTTTGCAGCAACCAATAAAACTGCTAATATTATGTATAGTGTGTATACAATTACTGCAAACCTTTCTAGGCAAGTCATCATCATCTGAAATCTAAAAATAAATATATTTTAATATTAAAAGCACAGTATTTAATATTACATCTACCTTAGGTAGTGTTGGAAAATGACTGGTAAATTATAAATTGGTCACTTATGACATTTATGGCCCAGTAACTTATGGCCATTCATACATTGTCATTGTTAAATAAAAAAGGCATTTTTATTCAACAGTCATTTTCAAAAATTGGTAGTTTTAAAAATGACCGGTGATTTATAAAAGTGACACTGTCATTTAAGGTCACTTATAGGGTCGCTTTTGGTAAGGGACTTTATTGACACTCAACACTGATCTTAGGTAATGTTATAAATCAGGGAAATGTATAAGTTTTTTTAGAGTTTTCTAAGATAAATCAAAATACAAGAGTTCTAACTACACTACACCACAACTTGTTACGTTCTGGACGCGCGTTTCGCTAACCAAGTTAGCATCATCAGCAGATGATATATCTGCTGATGATGCTGTCCTTTTATATCTTCTGTATAAGCAATTCTTTTGCCCAATAAGCTTTTTTAAGAGGTCAAACTATTTGGGATATTTACAGTCAGCCACGATCTTCTTGGGGATACAATTATTGATACCCTGAAATAAAACCTCATAGAACTGTTCAACCATTCTGTTAATATCAGGCTTATACAATAAGAATGACCAGTCGGACTGCTTATAAAAAATATCCAAATTGACGAAATTTGCTTTATGAAAATGGTAAACACTTACTTGATTTTGATTTTTTATCGGCGAAACATATTTAATTTTATACTTCACTTCAATTGCTGGATGGTAGGGGTCAATCTGTACAAGAGGAAAATTTGAAGATGAAACGAAAACACTAACGAAGTCATCAGCAAATAGCAGATCTAAAATTCTGCCCATGTGATTGCAAAGAGAATTCATTTGTTGCAATTCAAGAAAACTCATTGTCACAAAAAAAGTTTCAGAAGCTAGGGACGGTAAACATTTTGGAACCAGTGAATTGTCTTCATAGATCCATTCCACCGATGGAAGGTTAAAATCCCCAAGAATAAAAAATGTATGGTTATTGAATCTATTTCTCAGCGACTTACAGGTATTGCAGAAAGACTGATAACATTCCTGGTTAGAATTAGGTGGAAAATATACACATCCTAGCACCAAACTTGCATTGACTGCCTTTATCAGAACCCAAACAGCGTCGAACTCGATATGAGCAGGAGTAACAATCATAGAAGCTTGAAAAAAAGAAGAAACGGCAATCAATACGCCGCCGCCGCGTTGACACCCTAGTTCTTTATAACTTCTATCTGCTCGAAAAACTATATATTCATTTTTTAAATATTTCAATGTTAGAAATATCGCCATTAAGCCACGTCTCGGTGAGAAATATTACGTCATAGTCGCAAGTCATGACGCTAAGAGAAATTTCATTAATTTTGGTGCGTAGTCCCCTGACATTTTGGTAAAACATGACAATGACTACCATCCGCTGAAGATCTGTCATTAGCACCAGTTACCATTTCTAATTGTGAGTTGGAACGTTGGGCAGTTGACAAACATTTTGCTGGCTGTTATTATCGACGGAATCATTAATCACACCTGGTGACTATTGAGAGAAAACGGAAAATAGCCGGCGTCCATCAAAAAACAATCGAAAGATACGAAAAAAGCTCAGATTTTGTTGCATAATCTAAAGCTCCGTTCCGTGAATTGGTTATCAATGGCAAGAAACATGCATGGGAACCGGTTATTGTTGACTCAATAAATGCATTTTGTTGTGCTATAAAGTCGTTCAACACTGTACGATTATATCGTAGAGGGGGGCCAACAATGAAAAGATTAGTGTCTTTTGTTTTCTCAATTAAATTGTTGATGGTGTCTTGTATTTTTTTGCCCATAATTGGTTCATATATGCCGGTAAACAACAGAACACAGTAACTTTTAGAAAAACCTCTATACAGAGAAATACATTCCCGCGAGAGTCTTTCGAAGTTTACCCTATCCAACTGTTGACAATTTATATCATATCTGTTGTTAGTGATTTTTTTAATAATTTGAATTGAACCTTTGACCAACGCATCTCCAATTATCAATATCTGGGGTCGTCTTTTTTGTTTTTCTAATTGTTGTGCTTTTGGAGATTACTTCCTTTCATCTGGGTACACGACTGGTAACTTTTGTATATTTACCGCACTTCTTAGCTTACTTAATTCAGATTGGTACCAGTCATTGTCTACCTCCAACGTCTTTAAGCTGGCCAGCATTTCTTTCATGGTTTGATTTAAGTCGCTTAGTTCGTTTTCCAATTTCCTTGACCGTACCTGTTCGTAAATAATTTTTTCACTTAAAGTATTTTTTTCTTCTTCAAACTTGGATATCTTTTTATTTAACATTAAGATTGTTTCGCGCGATTCCTTTAATTTCTCCTCAAAATGCCCCTTCTTGGAAACTCAGCGAATTTTTTCGACGCCGAAGTAGAAGAGATTCCTTTGCATTAAGGGTGGCAATTAAATTTTTTATTTCTTGTTGATGCTCAGCAAGTTGTTCATCCTTCTCACAGATACTCCTTTCATAAATTTGCTCTTGGGACCTCAGAGCTTGATTCAGTGCCCCAAACCTTTCCTCAAACTTCTCGAATTCAGTGAGTTTATTTTCTTTACTTATATGATTTTCTTCACACTTCTTAGAACAGTAAACTCGGTGATATTCTATTACTTTGAAATAGCTTCGTCTGTTAATGCAGCTGAGATGAAAGACGTTGCAGCATACAATAGAAACTAGACCAGAAAATTCCTTGTTTACACAGCATTTGAACTCAATAGAACAAACAGTATATAATTATAATGACAGCTATTTTGAAGAAGCACGAAAAGTGAGACAAAACAAAAGCTAAGCAAAAAAAGAAAAAAAAAAAAAACATTAAAAATGAGGACACACGCTTCACGCCCAGGGGCCTGTCTGGACGACTTAAAAGACACAAACAAAGAAGACCACTAAAAAAAAGGGAAGTAGAAAGGAAAACAATAAGGACCAATTATTATTATTGTTCTAGAAATTTAAATTTAAATATTTAAAGTTGTCTTTGCAAACAGACACCAATATTGTGCATTGCTAAAACTCTACTAGAACTGAATAATATAAATTACCTTATTTAAAAAAAAATGGAATTTCGCCTGACCCGATAAATAAAAATTTAGGGTCTTCTTATCAGTAAAGTAGCATATTTAGTGGCAAGGCAGTGATAAATATTACTTTTTTATAAATGTCCATTCAGAGGATAAACTTTAATTAGCCTTCTATTTCTTCAAATAATGAGAAACTATAAGCCACTCAATATGCTTATCAAAACCATCCTTCCTGTTTTTCCATCATTTAGTGCAAGCTTGTTGGCCCAGAAACCAATCTTGCAGTTCACTTACATTAGCAATCATTCTCTCATTCAACAGATCCATTGATACATCACACTCGAGACAGAGGTTTCATCCGCAAAAAAGTGTCATCCTGGAAAGAGGAACTGACCTGCCTATTTCTTTTTGTATGTCTTAATAAGAACCAAGGGAAAATATTTTCAGACATACTTTTAATAAGAGCAGAAGATAACAAAATAAAAACTGACTGGTAGACCATAAACCAACTTTTTCTGGAAGATTCGTAAATTATAATTATCAACACACCTTTCAACAATAAATAAATATAATTCAAAGTCTAAAACACAGAGTTCTAAAACTTTCACATTTAGATTTCTATATTAAAAATTTAAACGTAAATTAAAATATTGCTCTTAAAAAAACAACTATCCTAATAGACTTTTAAATAAACTTATCTATAAAACTACTACTAAAAAAAATCAGAAAGAGGAAGAAAATATATATTTAAAAATACTGTCTATTGAAAATCTCTCAAAAAAACAACTGAATAGTGACTCTGTCACCATCACAGTTGGGAAGGAAAGTAGCTATATATATAATTCTTTTTTTTTAACCATTATAAATATTTTAATTATTTTCATTAACTCGTTGAAAAATAAAACTATAATTTACATCGACGTTTCACACATTATCTTGGCTTTCTAAAGATGGAAATTTATTTTCTAAAATAAAAAATATAGTTAATATGTAAAACTTAAAATGGTTAAAAAACATTACTCAAATACATTACATTTAAAACAATTATTATAAGGACTTGAAAAGAAATGTAAATAGTCAAGATTTTAACTGCGAATATGCCCGTACAGAGTTGTCTTAATAATAAATGTATTTTAATCTTTTGTTTTTATAGGGCTCGTTCAGCCAGTATGAAAAATTTTAAATTTCTTTTTAACAACTTTTTAGACATTGTAAATAATAAATAGGCAAATGATTGTATGTGGAAACTTTAATCTAAATTTTGATTAAAATGTAATCAACAAAGATGCAGCAGAGATTCTTAATAGTTTCAATGGCTATGGTTTTCAACAATGCATTGATACTTATACTAGAGTAAGGAGTAATAGGGGGACCATTATAGATAATATTTATTGTAACTTTATGGAGAATATAGTCGAGACAAACTGCATTGGAACTTATCTTTCAGATCATGATATGCAAATTCTTGGCTTCTCATTTGAAGTCATATATACTGATACTTATTCAGAATTTTCATGGAATAGAGTCTATAGTGGGTCAAGCGCAAGTGAGAAATTTGAAATTTTCTATCATATTTTCAGCTTTTCCTCTTGAACTAAAAAAAAAAAAATATATATATATATATATATATATATATATATATATATATATATATATATATATATAAATATATATATAAATATATATATATATATATATATATATATATATATATATATATATATATATATATATATATATATATATATATATATATATATATATATATATATATATATATATATATATATATATATATATATATATATATATATATATATATATATATATATATATATATATATATATATATATATATATATATATATATATATATATAAATGAAATGCCCAAAAGCTACTGGGTATCAAGATATATAATAATGAGGGCTATGAGCTTCGAGAACTTCACAAAACGTGTAAGCATTTAATAGAAAATGAGGAGCCGGTAAGGTTTTATAGGGGCAAGCTGAAAAATCACAAGCAAAATATTAAATTTATTAAATATGCATATAATGAAAACAGGTATCTGACTAGCAACAACAAAACCAAAACAGCATGGCAAATAATTAGAGATTCAAAGATGTCAATATCCACTGACATTTGTAAATGACAGAGATATTGAGCTGAAGGACTATAACGAGGCGGCAGCTAGTTTTAATAATTACTTTTTAGACTCCCCCTAGCTATTTAACTGATGCATACTTAATATCCTGTCCTCAGTCTATGTCTTTATCTCCTATAGATGCAATAGAAGCTGACACTTTAATTCGAGTAGTGTCTCTAAAGGATTCTGCTGGATATGACGGAGTTCCTTGCTCTCTTCTCAGAAATATTTCAGGTATTATTGCTCCGATAGTGGCATATCTGATAAATGAGTCATTTAGGGAGAGTAATTTCCTACAGAGTTTAAAGATATCAATTATCAAACCTATTCATAAAAAAAATTAGAGGCATAGGATTATATTTATTCTCAAACATACACTACAGAATTCATCATTCCAAATGGTATGGCCTATGACAGTTGTAAAATTAGAATTAGAGCTACATAACATATCCTATGCTAAATAAAACAAAAAATGTACAAAAAGAAAAAAAAATGTGTCAAAGCTACATAATATATTCTATGCTAAAAAGAAAGGTATATATAAAAAAAATTGTATTAAATCTATTGTGTACATACGTGAATCTATTCAATTCAAGTGTAAATTGAAGAAAAAAACCAAACATTGGGAGTAAAGCAAGAAACTGAAACTCTAAGTTCTCGGATTTCGTTATTATTGGGGATTATATAATAGGAATTTTAGTTTTCTTTCAAAAGTGTGTGTCGTACAATTTAAGTCTAGGTGTGGTGGGACATATGTGTTAAAATAAGTCATTATCCGATTCATGATACTGATTCTCCCAATGTCGGTGCGACTCCTATTAGTCCAGAACATGTCATTTAGACGAGTGTTAGGGGATGGTAAACGAAAGTTCATCAATGTCAGGAGATCAGGGCAGTATATAATGTTATTAAGTATTTTAAATCCAAACATTAATGTTAAGAAGATTCTTCGAGTTTCAAGACTACTCATGCTCAATAATTCCAGTCTCTGATGGTATGAATAGTTGTGTTTATCAATTCTCAACCTGTAGAGGAGAAAGTTCACAAACTTTGATTGGACCCGCTCTAATCGTGTGATGTGTGCTCTGTAGAATGGAGACCAGATTGTACAACAGTACTCTAAATGACTTCAGGGCAGGGAGTAGTAGAGGCACTTCAAAACGGTAATATTAGAGAAGTCCCAACATTGATGCATCACAAATCCTGCCATCCTGAATGATTTTCCCAAAACATAATTCATGTAATCTTTGAATCTCAGTTCGGTGTCAAAGATAACTCCCAGATCATTAATCAGTTCAACTCTTTCAATGGGTGCATTAGCGATGGAATAATCATGAAGAAATGGCGTTTTTCTCTTGGAGAAAGATATGACCTTACATTTCATTATATTCGATTCCATTTTGTTATCTTCACACCAAGTCACCAGCTTGTTAATTTCCGATTGAAGGTTTTGGCAGTCGTCAATGTCATATATATGTTTAAAGATTTTTTGGTCATCAGCATAAAATAGGAATTGGCAGCTTTTGAACACATTGCTAAGGTCATTAATATAGATTAAGAACAAGAATGGACCTAAATGTGACCCTTGGGGTACACCGGAAGTGACTACTATCTCTTTTGATAAGATGTTGCTTATTTTAACTTTTTGTGTACGTCCACGAAGATAACTGCGGAACCAAGACAGTAAAGGGTTCATAATGCAATAAGACCTTAGTTTTTCTATAAGAATGGAGTGATCTACCCTATTAAAGGGTTTTTTAAATTCGAAGTAAACAGAATCAACTTGAATGCCCGAGTCAAAGGCAGTAGCCAAGAAGTTAGAATATATTGATAGGTTCGTTATACACGAACGACCTGGAAGGAAACCATGTTGATTCTCATAGAGAGTGTTTTGTGCACACGCAAGCAAATTGTCCACAATTAGAGACTCAAGGATTTTGGACATGCAGTCAAGTCCAGATATTGGTCGATAATTAGAGATGTCCGCCCTTTCCCCATCCTTGTGAATCGCAGTTACATAGGCTTCTTTCCAGATAGTAGGAAACTGACCCAACGAAAGAGAAAGTTGAAAAAGATATGTGAGCGGCACTGCCAGAGTTGGGCTGCAGTGCTTTAAGAAAGTAGGAGGGATATCATCAGGTCTAGCTCCCTTGTGATCGTCAATGTCAACCAGCTTTTCAAATACCAAGGAACTGTTGATGACAATATTTGAGATATCCAAACTGAGAAAGCTATTGGTACCTACATATCTGGAGTGACCAGTGTCAATAAAAACTGACTGAAAAAAGTATGCAAATAAATTCGCAACAACCTTTGGGTCGCTAGATTCAAGGTCAAGAAACCTCATTTTTGATGGATAAGCTGACGTTTTACGCATTGATTTGATGTAGAATCAGAAGGCTTTTATATTATTTAATATGTTATTTTGTGTGGACTGAATAAAATTATTATGATCCACGGCGATATAGAGAACAGCATAGAACATGTCGGTGGCAGCATTAATGTCATTACACTTTAAGAAATTCCAGTCAACATTTTCAAAGTGGTTGTTCAGTTTATTGTAGTCAACCTTAAAGAAGTTGTATTTAGTCTGTTGTAAGTCCGACACTAAATCTGCTGTATTATTTAAGAAAAAATTAAGATTAGAGAGCTGGATGATATTTGTCAATCTTCGTCAGTGGTGTCTGATTATGAGAAACTGATATATCTGGAATGTTCGAAAAATTAAATCCAACATGACATTATTTGAATTAACTACACTGTTAAGTTGTACTAAATCATAAAAACACATACAGTCAAAGACGGTTTCTTCCTTGTCGTTATTAGATGTAAATATAGTGTTCCGATTACTACTGGTAAAAAGACCAAAATAATAATCACTGTTATGGCTATCAACGGTGTCACTTCAGTTGACTGGAATAAATGAATTAGTGTAGTTCAGGAAATTGAAGTCACCCGAAATCAAGATCTTACTATTTGGAAAGTGAACAAAGACATAACTAACAGACTGTACATATTCGTTGTAAATTGAAGTGCTTGCAGCAGGTGGGATGTAGACAGCATTCAGGATGATGGGGACATCACTAATCCGGACCTGCACCCAAACCTGTTCCATCACCATCAGGAACCTTGAGGATCATGGAATCCAAAGAGCAGTCGACCGCAATAAGCACACCACCATCTTTCGACATGTTACAGATATCTAGGTTTCTATCTCTTCTATATACAACGAAGTTGGTGGGAAATATCTCTTCACTCGCGATGTGTTCATTCAGCCATGTCTCAGTTAGGATTATAATGCGGTAGTTGGAATTTACTACTTCTTGTTGAAAGGGTATAGTCTTAGTTCGTAACCCACAGAGATTCTGATAGGTGATCAGCATATCGACAGTCTCACATCTGTAGAGAACACCTGTCTGTGCCGTTCAGGTTGAAGTTCAAGGAAAGACACGCTAGGGGAGAGTTGTTGGCTTTAGCCTTGACGAAAAATTTTCTTCAGAGTTTTTGTTTAGGATGAAATTTTTATTAATAAATGCGACCAACTCCCTTGTAGTTTGAAAAACCGAAGTTCCATTTCTGTTTGTGTAGAAGAGCGGCAAGTATCCTATGTCTTTTGAGATCAAAGTTAACATGATTAAGTCATTTTGCTGGTGAATAAGACTGTTCAATACTGGTCTATTCAAACAATAGTTACAGTATTCGAGGAGCACTGTGCAAGAAGGTTAAGCTCATTCTCTGTCATTTTCTGACCTCGTACTGCATTATTGCTGGAGGTAAAAATAACAATATGGTCTTCCTTCGTGAAATTTCTGCTCAACGGTTGACATTCCTGAACAATATCAGAGAACAACGATTTAGGTTTAACCTGGTAATTAATATCAAATCTGTCCTCAGAACTCTCTTTAAACAGCAATTTGGTACCTCTTGAATTATTGCCAACCAGAATTAGGAGTTGCCTTTTCCTCTTGATGACCCTGTCACCAAGAGAAATATGCCGAGCATCGAAGGGTACATTACAGGGCTGTTTCTTTACTTCTGGCATTTACAAAAATCTTTGAGAAAGCATTTTGTGAGAGACTTACAAACTTCTTTAACAAAAACAATTTATTACTTAAATCACAATATGGGTTCCAAAGAGGTCAGTCAACACAGGATGCTTTGGTAGATTCGGTTAACTGTATTATAAAGGGTCTAGAAGAGAGACTTTTAGTAACGGGTTTATATTTTGATTACTCAAGGGCATTTAAAATAGTAGATCATGGAATTTTAAAAAATTATCAAAATATGGAATAAAAGGGCTGTCTTGGGATTGGCTATCATCCTACCTTCAAAACAGGCAACAAAAAGTAGTTCTACCAGCAGATGGCAGAGAATGGAGCTCTGGATTACGAGAAGTCGAAAGGGGAGTACCCTAAGGGAGTGTACTAGGTAAAATCCTTTTTCTTATATTTATAGATAAATATAGTACAATTAATGAGACTAATCGATTATCATTATTTGCTGATGATGTGTCAGTCATTTTTGCAAGTAAAAATACAGAATCCTTAAGTGCCAAAGCCTCGAAATGCTGTACAGAAATGCAAACTTACAGCGAAAATAATCAACTCCCCCTAAATACAGGCAAAACTGAAAGCATCTACTTTTCTTGTAGGCTTCCTGATTTCTCTGTCTTGGTTTCTAATAACAATAGTTTAATTAAACAATCTACATCAACAAAATTTCTTGGCATAAAAATCGATTTCCAATTATCTTGGAGTGAACAAATTGAAGACCCCAAAGCTGAGTAAGTTCTCATTTGTTATCTGGAAATTACGATTTAGTGTGAACAGGGAAATCCTGCTGTCTTATTATCATCAAATATAGCATGGGGTAGTAATAAGAGAATGTCTGAACTCTTAGTGGCTAAGAAAAAAATAATAAGGACAATTACATTTGAAAATTTTAGTTTCTCATGCAGACAATTATTTAAAGAACTAAAAATATTAACAGTTATATCAATTTATAGTCTACAATGTGCAATCTATAAAAAAAAGAACAGAAATAACTATATAAAGTCAGGTGAGGTCATCCGGGTGCACAAACTGAGAATGATGGACATCTTGCGCTTGCCATTGCATGGACTGACTCGCACAGCGAACAGCTGCTATGTTTTACCTACAAAAATCTTTAATCACTTACCGAACTAGATTAAGAATGTAAACAATATAAACCTATTTAAAAGGAAACTGAAGACTCTTTTGTTGGACCATTCCTTTTACTCTATGAATGAATATTTTAACTTACAATTTACTTAATTGAGTGCATTGTGGCTAATTTTAGCTATTTAACTATTATGATGCTGTATGGAATTTTAAATTGTAATTATGTACTTACCTAGTTTAAGTAATTTTTTCTTTGTATGTTTTATTATATTTCTATCTTTTAAATGTATTGACGAATCTTATGTATCAATTGTGATATCCTGCAGTGAATGACTAATAAATAAATAAATAAATAAACAAACTCTATAAAAAGAAAAACACATTTAAAACAAAATTATTATTATACATGGTACGCACCTTGTTTCCAAATGCGGAAGTCAAATTTGACAAAAGTAAGAGCTGAGAATTGATTTCTTTGCATAAAGCATTGGATGAACTGAGAATTTGTGATTTAATTATGATCGAATTTTGATCTTGGAGAAGATTTTCACTTTCGGAACTCCTTTTGAAACATTTAACTAAACAAAAGAACTGTCTTGTGGTATTGTTTAAAGTTTAAAAATGAGTTCCGAAAGTGAAAATCTACAATATCCAAATTCGATCGTAGTTAAATCACTAATTATCAGTTCGTCCAATGCTTTATGCAAAGAAATGAATTCTCAGCTTTTGATTTTATTAAATTCTTCGACCTACTGAAGAGATAAATCCGAAGATCGAAAGCTTATGATACCCTCTGTTTCAAAAGAAAATATTGGGGAGTTTTCTGAAATAACTCAAATACCCAGTTCTTCTGGGAAAGTTATACTCTAAGCTGCTGCAGTTAAAACAGCACAACCTATAAAATTGCAGCTTTCCCCTTTTTGCACTACTTAAATTGATGACTTAAACATTCACTAATAAGAGTCTAAGCAACTTAATTCAACAAGTACAATTCTGATACACTTTTAAAATTTAACAATTTAAAAATCGTTACCTCGAGATCAGTTATACGTTTTATTAAAGTGCTGTCTTCTTTTCTGAGAGGCGTGAGGTCCGTTAACGATAATGTTAGTTTGTTACTTAAATTCAAACACAAACGACAGATTAAGTTAAAATCTGCATAAGATAAATCACCAATTCCTGTATCATAATTCATTATTTTATTAATGTAGGAATATCTAAGACCTACATGAACCAAGAACTATTAAAGTCTTGAACTGTCTGAGAATTAGGATTAACATACAATTGAAAATCAAAACAATAAACAATAACAAAATTTTGAAGTGTGTCAAATGTCAAATTTGTTTCTTTTTTTTTTTTGTTTAGGGTTACGCACGCCTGGGCGTTACGTAATGACCTTGTCAACTAAGATAATTAGCCAGGATTAGTTATATAATTTGTCGGGATCACTGTACGTTCATCTGGGACTATGCCCATTCCCATAATTTCAAAATATTTAAATTTTTGTTTTTTATTTCAGACTCACCGTTTCTGCTATCAAAAGAGTTACTTCTAGGACTTCTACTGTTATTGGCAATAGCCTTTTATTTCAAAGCGACGCCGGACTTGCGCACTCCCTTTCCTGGTTAACGCACGACTTTTGGACTTATTAGATAAGCCCGTACAGGCGAAGGAATAACAATTTCCACATTCCCTAGGACTCTTCGTCTCACAGCTCATGGGCCGTTATGCATTTGAAAAAACCAGGTTTCTTAGAGAATATGGACGCTTTCTAGCAGTTTGAAAATGCCGTTATGTAGGATGTTCCCCCCACAACGGTCGATGGACTGCCCCTCGAAGCACCGCGAAAAACTACACTTTTTTTCGCCTTCAGGTAAGGCTCCCTGGATGTTTTGCTTGATGATACGAGCGGAAGTCAAATTTAATTCCCTATTATTATTGGTATGGGCTTCTTCATTCCTTGTCTAAGGTATGGGCCTTGTCATGGGTATGGCCCAAGAAGTTTTTAAACTGTGATTTCCGGTGTGAGCTGGTTCTTGATTAGTATGGGGCTATGAACCTAAACGCGCTGGCGCCGTTGTGTTCCGGAAAACCCCCACGTCAGAAATAATCCAAGTGCCGCGAATATCAGGATTTTCAGTTTTTTTCGGGAGTTTGCTTCATCGCCCGTGCAAATAAATACTACAAGATATTGGAAAGGGGGGGGGGCTGTTTCGGTGCGAGAAATATTTAAAATAAAAGTCGTTATGCGCATGACCAGAAAAAATATTTCAGGGGGTGATGAAACCAGCAGTGAAAGGCAGTGACGTTGTTTGAAGAAGTTAAACAAAAACATACAAGAGAAGTACGAAGTACTTACTAACAACATAATTTAAAAAACAGTACTCAACATCCGAACACTCAGTTGTGGAAAATATTAAAAATATCCACTTCACTGTTGATATTAAGAAAGTGCGTAGCATGCATGTAGGAACAGAACTGTGGTACGAGAAAAATACTTTTTCGGAGAAACCGACAAAAAGATCTATAATATTCTAACCCCCAACCAAAACCATATCCTTCTGGAACATACAACTGGAAAAGCCCATATTCTTTTTACTATTAATGAAGAACCAAAAGTTACGAAGATTGGATCTGACTCTGTTTTCCAGAGAATTGGGTTTTCATTAAAAAAAAATGGTTTCATTATTGTACTGCCGAGTTTACGGAATAATAATCTTATCTAGTACAAAAATAAGTCGGAAAATGTTGTTTATCATCATTGAATTTAAGCTTTCCATCTTATTATTCTTCAAATACGTGTGAGGTCAGATGTACTTCGTATTTTAGTTAATTCGATGTTATGTAATCTCGAACAATGGCAACAAATAACAATTTATGTCAAAAATGACTATTTAAAATGCATCAAAATTTCAAATTATTTTACGAATTTCTGCACCTGCCGTATAGAGTATTTTGAGTAAAATAGCTTGGTGGTTGCGGATAAGCCACTGCATTTTTTGCAAGAAAAAGCATAAGAAATAGTTATAACTTTGTAAGGTATTATATGCTTATAAAGATCTACTTTTGTTTTAATTATGCTAAAATTGCATGCAAAATAGACAATTAAAGTATATTATTATATAATATACTTTTTTTACGTTAAGTTTGCAAAGAACTGTAAAAATGTATCAAAAACATACGTTGATATTCTCCAACTAAAAAATTTTTATACGGAAACAATACTGTTGGTTCCTCGATGAAAAAAGGTAGACCTATTCGAAATTTATCGGTGGATTCTAGAAAAATTGTGTAGATTTAAATTTTAGGCGGGATTTATAGTGAACCTATCAGGATAACCCATTTTTACACAACAAAAAAAGGTTTAAGCTGTAAAATTGTAAAATATTATTTAATAAAATATGAAAGATTTATGAAACCACCACAAGAAAAAATATATAATTGCATATTACAATAAGTTAAATAAAATATAGAACATATTTTTTCGGTAGAAACATGACTTACACTGGTAGATTTGGTAGAAAATCGGCAGAACTACCGAAAAATCGGTAGATCTGGCAGCACTGTTTGAAAAATTAACTGACTTTTGACATTTCCAAGCCAATTCAATAGGTAAAAAACGTTATAGTGGTGGCAAAAATTAGTGGCAACGTAGAGGTAGTAAGTAAATCGATACCAGGTTTCACCAGGCTAGGCGCCGGAGGCAGTTAAGTTGAAAATATTTACAATACAAGTCAAGAAATGTAAGGCTATTTGGCAACACTGTAAGTGTAAGTATTCTTTTATTTCTAATACTATAACCGGTCTCAAGCAATGGACCTATATTTATCGGTCATTACTGGTATTTACCAATTGCATTCGGGCGGTTTTGGTCTTTCCGTTGTGACACGGAAAGACTAGCCCTTCATTAAGATATTATTTGACATTTCAATAACCAGTAAATACTGTGCTCGGGAGGTAGGTTATTGTATTATTCACAGTGTCACCAATTAGCGGATTAAAATCCGATTTGCGGATTTTTTCAGAGTAAATGGATTTTTTTCGGATTTTAAAATATTGCGGAGTTTTTTCGGATATTTTGTTAAAAAGTGGATATTTGGCGGATTTTTGTGTTCTAATATAAACTATGTAAAATAAGGGACGACAATCCGGAAATTTATTAAAAATTCCGGGAAGACTGAAGATAAATAGGTACAGCCAGCAACTGCGCAATATCTGTCGAGTCGATACTTCTTTCTCCTCCGGGTTGCGAAACTGACACATATGTATTCCCTTTTTATTTAGGACTGCCATCAATCTCTAACGCTTTATTTAAATGGCAATAAATAAGAAATGAGAGAAGAGAGCGGATCCACCAGACCATTATTCTATTTGTTTGTAGATTTTAGAGTGTTTGGATGTTCGAAGCAAATAGCCAACGCTGGTTATTACTTGATTTTTTTATGTATAAAAAATGCTATTTGTTCCTTGTACTTTTATTCCTAGTTTTTGTATTATTCTACCTGTACATACTTTTTTCAAATACCTGGGTATGACTCTGGTTTATACTAAATTTATATAAACACAAGCGACACGGATCCGGAATACAATTGCTAATTTGATTGGCTAACTTCGGTCACGTTTCTAATGCGGACATCTATGGTGCGGACATATTGAAGATTATTTCAAGAACGCATAAATCTTGTAAATTCAGTGGTGCTGATCGCGGCATTTTGTTAAATTATTAGAGATATCAGAGAAAGTTCCTTAAACTTCCGCCGTGGAACAGTGACAAGGCATTGAACTTTGAATACAATGGATCCCCGTCCCGTGCAGGCCGTGACTTTCTATATATTTTTTTTAACTAAAATCTAGAGTAAAAAATATATATTAGGTTAGATTGGATTGGTTAGGTTTGCTGTAAAGTATTCCGAGTCTATATTAAAGCAACTATTTAATCATAATCATGAAAGAATATGGCAACATTTCAACAAAATTTTACAAGATTTGAGCTACAAATATTTAATAAATGGTCTACATATTTATTAACAATATAAAAAAAAAATTTAATAAATAATTTAATTTTATTAACAATATCAAAAAAAAATTTTTTCCATACCTCTCTAATTTAATTTTATGAACAAAAATTTTTTTTTGAGAGGAATGGAGGATATTTTCGTGTCGGAGCATTGTTAACACTGATTATTCATCTCTTTCTAAATTCTAATGTCAAAATCTAGATGCTATTTTGTTGTTTTTCGTTAGTTTTCTTTTCGGATTTTTTTTTCATAATGTTTAAATAAAAAATATCTAATATTGATTTCATATTTGTGTGATGTCTAGTCGTTTAGTGCACTATGGAGACGATGCCGGAACGATATTAAATTAATATAAACTTTGAAGGCCAAGATCACAAAGTTATTGTTGATCACTTGGAAACGGCCACTCTACTTTTAAATGCCAGGATCATTTTTTCCGTGGCATTTGTCCAAAAATAAATTTTTGTAGAATCAGCAACAATTCATCGTTAAATATAAACAAATTCCCTATAGACCTCATTCTTATTTACAATTAAATAAAAGCAAAAAAACAGCATAAAAAATTTCACATCGGTTAACATTCAAAATATTCAAGGGAATTTTGGTTACTGTCAGTTGGGGAAAATCGGTGTGTCAAGGGCTATAACCAAAGACGACCAAAAGCAAACCTGCGGTAATAACCGGTCCAACGCTTGAAATTGATTTATCTTAAGGAGTTTTTGCTTTGCAATGTTTTTAAAATTGTAGGGGATTTTGCGATTTCTTTTTTTTTTTGGTTCAAAAGTGCTTCATACGCAAGGTTTATTTTTTTAACATGTAATATAATACATAGGCTTTCGTTTAAAATTTGAAAAAGTCGCAAAATCCGAAATACTTACTCTCAACAAGGCCCAAAATTACATAAAACGTTTACCACACACAAATTAATAAGGTCATTTGCAATAGGCACAAATAGTTTTCATAAGAAATAGTTTTAAGTTTAGTTATGGAGATAATACCTATATACATAATAAGCTCATACATAATAGTTTTTTTAAATTTGGTTGTGATTTATTGTGCGTCTATTTCTGATTTAAAACTAGTTATTAATGCCAGTTTGTTGTAAAATTGTTACAAATTCAGATATAAGAAATTTATACCTGAAACTTTTTTGCTGGTGTGTTGTTCATTTGTTGCATAATTATTATAACTTCAAAAATAATTAATTTCTATACTTCTTTAATCTCATAGTTTTCAGTCCCTGATACTCTTATGCAGGGTATAAGCATAATTAGTGCATAATTTATCTACGCTAATAAAAACATTGGGCAATAAGTTAAAACTCTCTCTGCTAATACTCTAATTAGATAAACAAAACTATTATTGCGAGAATAAGTTTTTAGTTGTACAAGCGTATGCAGGAAAAATCAAAAACAATTTTTAAGTACTTTCCTTTATAAAAAATTTTTCTTGGGTTGTTCTGTTTTTTTAGACAGTTTATTAAACATTTAAATAAAATGCCTGCCTTGGGGCACTTGTCAGTGTCATCATCAGGGCTAAAAAGAACAAATTTCCACAATAAGAAAAAATACTTTTTGGTACATTTGATTCGGTTTATTCTGATTAATTTTACTTTACATCGTTTGTAAATCTTAATTTTGTAATTTATCTAATCGTAAGTGGTAAATCTCAATAGTGACCCTCTCTATGGGTATTTGTTATTAATATCTCCAAATATATTGATTGTAGGTTCTCGAAATTACCAAATTTAAATTCAGCACCTTCAAAATTTCACTTAACTACAAATTTTCGAGTTTCCGATGATTTCTGGATGCGCTAAAGGCCGCATGCCGCGGTACTAATTTTGCATCATGGTGTGTTTCATTGCCATCTTTTCTATGCTATACATGGGGATACGCGGCTGATGTTCCTTTGATGTATCTTTCGCTTGCAACAGAGGGCAATTAGAATATTGGCAGGGTTGCCATTTAGAGAAGACTACAGAGTTGCATACAGAAAGCTGAAAATTCTTACCTTACCATCTGTCTATATTTTACAGAATTTCATTTATGTTAAGAAAAACCTTAGTCTCGATACTACTCATTATTGTCCCTATCTACTGGCGCTTAAAGAGGTGTCAAAGTGGTGGTGGGCTATAAAATTTTATAACGTCCTTCCTTTGGATGTTAAGAATCTATCTCTGTTTTAGTTTAAGTACAATATTAGTATGTTATCAGAGCAAAGTTTTTACTCAGTAGATGAATTCTTCGACTTGTTTTAAATTTTATTATGGCTAAGCGCAGTCCTGTGAATAAATTACTTGTGAATGTTTTAAGTATGGACTAGTGTTGCTAAATGATGATATTCGACGTTTTATTAACGTTTTAATTGTATATGTGTAATGATTTATTTTAGTAAACGATTTAATGACGGACCCTAGGGATGTTTAAATTCTTATATATGACCTCTTAATATGTATAAATGTCATTGAGTAGTTAATGATTTTTAATATAAGTAATTTTATTATGCCGTTTTTTAAAGATTTTTATTTGTTTATTGACGTGTGCAATACATTTTGATTGTAACTGATATGAATAAAGAATTTGAATTTGATTTTGTTTTAAAAAGGGGTATCACTATCAAAAAATATGCACTGAAATTTCCACTACCACTTTTATTGTCCTTAGTGGTGGTAAATTATATTACGCCTTAACAGGAACCCCTAAAAGTATCACATGCCTTTTCAACAGCGTCCTTACTACAACTACGGGGGGTAGGTACTTGAAGCTACTAAGGGCACGTAATTGAAGCAACTATATTTAGTGGTGGGTAACTACGTTTATCATTTTTATTATATTTAGTGGTGGTAAATTATTTTACGTCTTAACAGGAACCCCTTAAAAATCACACTTCCTTTAAACTGCTTTCTTACAAATCTCATGCATGAAAACTGCCTGAAGAAGGTTAATAACTCGAATAATATTGCTCCAAAGTCCTCGAAATTGACAAACTTAGAGTTAGCACCTTGCGACGATTTTTTTTATTTTTTGATTTAAAAAAAATATTTACTAAACTTTAAACTTATATTTTTCTTATATTTAGTGATGAGAAACTGTTTTACGCCTTACGAGAAAGCTCTAAAAGTTCCACACGCCATTTCAATTGAGTGCATACTACTTTAAAAACAATACTTTATTTAATCTTGAAAATTTGACTTTATGAACTAAATAGACTCATAGTATTAGATTCAAAACAATTAATACGTAAATGAATTTTTGTGATTAAAGAACTAAGTTTGACGCCCAATTCATAAAATAAAATTTTCAAGATGAAAAAAATATCATTTTTTAGTTCTAAGTGCTTTTTTATGAAGCCGGATTTAATTTTTATACATTTTTTTTATCAATAGAAATAAATAGCACTCTTTTGTTTTATTAAATTTGCAAATAAAAATTTTAAAAAAATTAAAAAAGATTCATACTTCACTCTCCCTGATGAATGGAATTCATAATGATTATAAAACTTTTTTTTGCTGGCTGAAAATACTATTTATTAAGTTTATTTTGTTTAAAATTAATAATAAAATATGAAATAAGCTGACACATTATTAGTAATAATACATCCACTACACTAAAATATTATTTGTTTCTTCATAATATATGTTTGGTTTAGTTTTTATTATCTAGTTTGTATTTCGTTTTCGAGCTAATACCTACGAGAGAAGGTAAGGTAGATATATTTTATAGTAACTTTGTTGCAATGCAGTTATGTGTTAAGTGATAATATAATATAATAAAATATGAAACAAGCAGATACATTAATTATTATAATAACAATACTAAACCAAAGTTTTATTTGTTCTCCCATAATCATATATGGTAAAAAGTAGAGTAGATACTTCATTATTGTACAATCCCTTTATACAATTTTATAGGAACTTAGTTCCAAGTTGAAATGCATTTGTATGAGTGATTTTCGAATTTTTTTACTGAATTAAAATAGTATTTATTACTGTTTTGTTTAAAATCATAAAATATTTACATGATTATATGTCCTTCTTTGTTACCTTACAGATTTTGACTGACTTGTTAAACTCTTAGACAAGGAAAGGGTTAAAATATTAGTTTGAAGCCATTATAGCTGCATAAAATAGAAACTAATGAAATGAAATGTTTACAAATTTCGTAGCAAATTTGGATTTTCTCAAAACCAAGGTGCAAGATTGCTACGCTCTTATTTAATAATTATTATTACTGTTTAATTTTAAATTATTTCGATCACAAAATGGTATCAAGATTACAGCTCGTGGTCAACAGAGCGTGCAATGTAGATGCCCTAGCTCAATTAACCCGGAGAGTAGGGCATGGGAAAACTTAAGAAATCTTAAAGGAAAAAAAAAAGAAATGAGCGCCAACAATTTATAACGGCTTAAATTGGAAAGCCCCTTGATCTTCGCGGCACTTGCTTCCCCTTGATACTTTAAAAGAAAAAGAGTGAGCTCAATAAAACACACAAATGAAGTTAAGAAAGAAAAAAAATCTATTTATCTGTTACTGTATAAAAGAAAAAAAATATAAACAATAAGTATGTTATCAGTTACTGTATAAAGAAAAAAAGTAAACAATAAATGTCACCATAGCAGCACCTAGCGCTTTTAACTTCAAACTAGGCCCGTGACATGGGATTAGTCCCGAGTCTTGAAGTTAAGTTTGTGGCTTGAAATTGTCTGTGACTTGCAGTTGCAATTAGCCCCTGACTGAAATTAGGGCCGTGACTAACAGTTGGCCCCTGACTTGAAATTAGGACCGTGACTTACAGTTGGCCCCTGACTTGAACCCTATCCAATAGGGTCGCTCAGTTCTAGTCAAAAAGTGGTTTCACGTGCCAAGTACAAGGGCATGGAAAATGGCGGTCTGGTCCAATCTTCAGGTCAAAATCCTCTCTTAGAGAGATTTTCTAGCACGAAAAATAACACTCACAGTGCAAACTATAATGTGCCCGAAAAACTATTGCGGTGTTGAGGAAAAATCCCGCTAACGGATTTCCAAGATTTTCCTGGATTATTTCCTCAGACCCGCGCTGAAGACCTGTGGTTTATCTGCAGGTGACCAGAAAAGTGAAAAATGTGTTCCCCCAGCTTCCTTTCCGTCTAGAACTTTGGTTAACTAAGGTGGCGGAATACCATTGGCTAGAATATGTCAGGTGCTAACAACCTTGCCAAAAGAGCACATAGACGGAATAAAACAAGGATATGATTAACATGTTAAACAAGAAAAACGACTCTCCATTTGTTGAGAAAGATACAGGAAATAATGCAGGAATACACTTGGCAACAGCGAAAAAGATGCCTGCGCTCTGGATATGAGGAAGTACCGGATGGAGGGTTCCGAGAATAAGTTAATATGGAAGTCTTAGCCGAATAGATCCGAAAAGTTCCGAGACGTCGCAATAATAACATTGACAGAAACAACTAACTTGAAATTTAAAAGCAACGCCTAGGCGAAATAGAAACGTAAATAAACAAATAATAGTACTAATGGAAAAGGACCACCCAGAAAAGTCAAATATTAGTCCGGAGTAGAGTACCAAAGAGTCAAAAAAAATGATGTGCTAATGCAGGAGTAGTTAAATACCATAAAAATGAAACGTAAGTTGAGTTTAATTTAATAGAATTTTCCCAACTGTATAAACTCATTATTTAACCATAAAACAGGAATTTATTCACACAATTATTAACTATTTATTTTAGGAAATGCATCAGACGCAGACGTAACGAAATTTCAGTTTATAATAGGCTCCAAGTAATTATGCAACTATGGACAAAACAAAAGTCGATCTGAATTTCGGAACATCAAACATTGATAGAAATTATAAGAAGGCTGTAGTTATATAGTCTCAGAAAAAAAAAGGTAAGAATATTAATATTGAATCGAGGAATACCTTTGGTTTATTTATGTCTAACTATATGTTACATATTCACAGCAAAAAGGAACACGAATAATAAAATGTAGATTTAAGAGAAAATATGAAGTGGTGTATATATAGTATCTATAGTCTAAAAATAATCCTATGTATATCTGAAAAGAAATATTTATCAAGGCAACCTTTTTTTTTAGACAAGTATTTACAGTTCAATATTAATACATAATATCGACTTTATATCAAAGAATTTATTGGGGTACTAATGATTTGGTTTTTTTTTACAGCGACAGAAGAGTTATACAAAATACACGCTCGAATCTAAAAATGCAGCATATCTAGCCAAAGAAAACGAAAATCCCAAGACTTGTATAAAGGACTCGAAAACAGGTTTTCAAAATTAATAAAATTTAATTTATATCTACTCTGTAAAATATATGGGAAATAAATAGTTTGTCTAAAGTGCTATTTGAAGTTTTTCTTATACAGTATATAATTATTAAATTCGGCAAAATTAAATAAATCCAACAATTATATTTGAACTGATTTTTTTTTGGCGACATCTATGAACGAACGCTAAACTTATACCATTTACTGAAAATTATTCCTTTATATCTTGACTTCAGATATAGGTACAAAATTAACTGCTTATCGAGAGGTGACACTGTGTGTACCGAAATTTGCTGCAAAAGGTGTTGAATTTATATTTCGCTTAAATATGAACAATGTAACCGCTTCTAATAAGAAAACTACTAATATCTAAGTAAATCAAACCAACAAGGCGTACATATTAATCACTAAACTTAATACTAAAGTAGTAGATTATAATATTAAATTAATCATACAATGAAATGCACTTATAACAAAATTAAACTGTTACAACTCCCCCTCTCCAAGGAAAAGAGAGAAACTTATAAGAAAAGTTGACCGACGATCAGAGCTAAATTAAAAAAAATATATATCCATAAAAGTTAAAGTAAAATAAAATATATTTTCCCAGTCTTTTGCCATATTATGCTTCGAAGCTCACTGAGAAAGATGTTCAACCCAACTACTCTCCTATAGAAACTGTCGAGTAAGATAAGCTACGAAGGAAATGACTACGAAGGGAAACTAGTATAAGAGGAAAATAAAAAACTTCTTTTAGAAACTAATTTAAACCAATTAGAAATGGTACCATTTAAATCAAATCATAACGCCAATAACCACTGATGGCACACTAATATATAAAAAAAAATAATTAACTAACAACCATAACTCAAAAAAAATATACGGGAATCGCGACAAAATGCCTATTCAACCACAAAGGTAATAGCTCAGATTACAAATTTCAAGTACAAAAACAGTACCAATATCGATATAACAACGCTAATAAAATTAAGAAATTTTAATCAAAAGGAAACGAAACAAATAAGAAATTCGGAGTTTCGGAATTCCCCAAGAAGAGCGATCAAAACAATTTCTACTCCAATAAAGTTGTGGGATTGGAGTGTGGCCAGAGTTGCGTGACACCCAAATAAGTGTGGGGAACCTCGTTCACTGACTTGCATCGAGCACACCCTCAGTTCACTCTTCAACTCTGTCTGACTAGGCAACCAGGAGGCAGGAAAAACAAAAAGCGTAAATATTAATTTAAATTCACAAATAAAAAAAGTGTTGTTACCCAAAAGTCGCACCAAACAAAAGGGAGTTCGATTTAGCTCGACCAAGCTGAAAGATACAGTAGCCGTAGCGACTATGTACCGTGCAGACCAAAAAAAAACTAAACAAAAAAGCTACTAGGGTGTTCCGAATGTTGTCACTGCCACCAACTGGCTGAATTCTAATAGGTCAACTGGAGCTCAGGAAAATATACACGGGGTAATATGTGAACAAGATGTTAGGTAATAACGGCCAGATGTCAATTAACTATCCACATTATACTTTTTGCATATTCTAGCCGACGTGGTGGTATCCTCCCTGGGCTCTATGGCCGCTCATTGAGACTGCCACGGGCCAAACACCAGCCACCTCTAACTAGCCCTTCCAGGTGATCTGTCTCCTTCTGCACTGAATAGCACACAAGAAAACGTCGAAATCAGAATTTGATAGCACCCAACAACACTCAGCCTTTTATATAAAAATAGGCCGCACCAAAAAAAATTTAATAAAAAGTCACAGTAGGGTCAAAAGTCATAATCATGATGTGCAAACTTGCGCAAGCAGAAAAAGTCAAATCCAGTATAACCAAAATATACAAAAGCCAAAATATCAAATATCAAAACCAAAAAAAAAACTTAAATGGGTAATAATAAACGTAACTAGCATAAATATATATGCAATAATCAAAATAAAGAAAACTAAGTTTGGCGTCGCTTAGCGTCCAACAATTTAGTTACGAAATGCAAATTTGCATAAGTTCCAATATCTTAAATCCCAAATAATAAGGTAATTAGCTAAGAAAACCGACCTATCGGCAATAACTTAACAAAATGAATACTGAAACAACAAAATGCATATATCAAATCCCAAATAATATGGAAATTTACTAAGAAAACCGATCCTAGCGGCAATAACTTAGCAAAATAAAACATAACTAAAGTTAGGGGCAATTAACTAAGATAATATAGCTACACCAAAATAAAGCCAAAAGGTAGAAAAGCTAAACCAATAATAATCATAAGCCAATAATAAAAGCAAAACATTAGTCAAAATCAGGGAGTGGAACTCGTCATCGTCGCGACCAGATTCAAAACAAAATAACCCACCGATGATCTTGGTTGATAGGAAGCCGAAGGTTTTAACGGCGTGGACATTTAGTGGGCTTTTACCACTGACAGTTTCCCGCCGCGACCGAATTCTAAAGCTCAGGCCGCGGGCACAAATCCCAGAAATATCCCATCGATGATCTTGGTTGATGGGAAGCCGAAGCTTTTAACGGTGTGGACATTTAGTGGGCTTTTACCACTGACAGTTTCCCGCCGCGACCAAATTCTTAGGCCCGGGCCGCAGGGCACAAAGAAGAATACAGGGACGAAAAAAGGTAAATTCTAAGCTGTGAGATCCATGTAATCATAGTGATGACCTTTAAGGCCAAAACAACCTAAAAACAAAGATTGTCAAACTGACAAGATAAACAAATTAAAAGAAAAGTTGTTCAATAAACCACTAAAGACAAACATGTTATCCTATTCTAAGAAATAAGTTTGTCCAGAAACTAAATAACAATAGCAGTAGTACCGCTCACTGCTATGGCAAGAAATGGCCTGGTATACAAAGCAGACACGCCATGTTAAACAAAGTCACAATCGGGGTATAAATCAAGCCTGGGAAAACAGTCAAAATTGGTGAATTTTAAAAGAATCAAAAGCATTAATTTCTGATCGAGTCTTACATTATCAAAAATTTGCAGTGTTTCTAACCCTAAACTTAAAATTATAAAGAGAAAAGGAAAAAAAAAATACAAACTATAATAATACGCAGTATAAAAATATATGGTAAATAAAAAAAATATATTGTTTTGATCTTTCTAAATTAGTTAGGTGGACAATCGGATTCAAATTGGATTAGCACCGGTTTAAGATCTTGAACGTGCCAAATACCTTTACTTACACCAAATTCATCTGCGAGCTCATATGTACAAGTTCCAGTTTTTCTTTTAATAATAAAAGGACCTATAAATTCGGGAGATAATTTAGCGCTAAAATAATCCGCGGCGTCAGATAAACTTTTATTTTTACGCCAAACCTGTTGGCCAATAGTATAACTAACAGGACGTCTACGCAAATTATAATGATGTTTACCTTTAAGCCGAGAGGTTTCAATTTTTTTACGAATTATTTGAAACAGCCGTTGAAATGATTAAACTCGTTTTCTAACGTAGTCCTGGTTTTCAGTATCGGGTCTATTAATGCTGTCTGAAAAATCTTGACCGAAGAGTTTATGTTCCCTACCAAAATTAACTAGAAAAGGTGTATTACTTGTTGTTTCGTGACGAGACGTGCGAATAGCGCAAGCAATTGAAGATAAGTTATCTTCCCAAGTTCGGTGATTATTTTGTTGTACATAAGAACGAAGCATGGTTTTTACAACACGATTAACTCGCTCGGTGTGATCAGCTCTAGGGTAATACGATGCGGTGTAAAATATTTTAACTTTATATTTGTCACAAAGAGATTGGAATTCTTTAGATTTCATTTGAGTCCCGTTGTCGCAAGTTAGAAATTGAGGAGCTCCATAGACGAGGAAAATTCGATCTTCAACAAATTTAATCAAGGACTTAGCGGTAGCGGATCTGCAAGGAAAAAGTTCGACAAACTTGCTGAAATAGTGAAAATTTAGTAGTGACTAAAATGTGTGTATTGCCTTGTTTTGAACGAGGCAATGGCCCAATGTAGTCAAGGCTGATAGACTGCCAAGGCTCTTTGATTTCAGGACGATTACCCATTAAACCTGCCGGACGTTTTTGCTTTATTTTGTTCTAAGCACAAATTCTACAAAAGCGAACATACTTAGCCACATCGGCCCTCATTTTTGGCCAATGAAACCTTTCGGCTACCTTCCAAAATGTCTTAAAAATTCCAACATGACCCGCAGCTGGGTTATCATGGCAACGATGGAACACTTCCTTTCGCCTGTCTTTGGGAACGACGATCTTCCAACAACTAGAATGATCTGGAAAGTTAGGATTAGCTGACTTGACAAATTTATACAAATTGCCGTTTTCCACTCGCCAACAAGGATATTTTTCAGGGTGATCCTCTAACCTCGCCAACATTCCACGGTACCATTTGTCTGATGTTCTAGAAAAATCTAAAGATAATTCGATCTCGTTGACACTAGCGACTGTGTCAGTACTAACTGGGACAGAACGTGAAAAAAAATCAGGTACTATATGTTCTTTACCTTTGCGGTGTATTAGTTGAAAGTCATAAGGTTGAAGGCGGAGAGCCCAACGTGCAAGACGACCTTGTGAATCTTTAAGGTTATGCAACCACAATAACGAATGATGATCGGTTATGACTTTAAAATGAACACCTTCCAAATAATGCCTAAGTTTTTCGACACTCCAAATAACGGCAAGACACTCCTTTTCAGTAACGATTAGCTTCATCTCCTGTTTGGTAAGAGAGCGGGATAAGTAAGCAACGACCTTTTCGCCATCGTCAAACTGTTGAGTTAAAACAGCACCCAAGCCAAAGAATGAAGCATCTGTCTGGAGGGTAAAAGTTCTATTGAAATCGGGACAGGTAAGAACTGGAGCTGTAACAAGAGCTTCTTTTATGGTGTTAAAAGACTGTTGACAATCAGTTGTCCATTCCCATTTAACATTTTTCTTAGTAAGCCGACTGATAGGGGCTAATACAGTTGAAAAATTGGGTACAAAACGTCTGTACCATGAAGCAGTCCCAACGAAGCTGCGAATTTCGGTGATATTACGAGGGGGTGGTATATTCACTATTGCCTGTACCTTTTCTGGATCTGGTCTCAGTCCTCGAGCATCCACGATGTATCCAAGATACTTTAGTTCAGGTTTACAGAAATTACACTTTTCCCGAGACACCACTAGACCAGCTTCCCTCAATCTGTCAAAAACAAGACTCAAGATTCTCAAATGTTCTTCAAATGTCTTCGAAATAATTATTATGTCGTCCGAATAGACCACGACGTTATTTTCTAAGTCAACTCCCAGAACTCGATCCACAATACGTTGCCAGGTAGCTGGCGCATTAGTTAGCCCAAAAGGCATGCGGCGAAACTGATAAAGGTTTCTGCCAGGGACAGTGAAGGCGGTAAGTTCTCGAGAAGACTCACTAAGAGGGACCTGCCAGAAGGCAGACTTAATGTCGATGGAACTAATAAATCGTGCATCTCGGAGCCGATCTAAAATGGCTGAAATATAAGGAATTGGATAGGAATCTTTCTTCGTCTTTTCATTAAGACGGCGGAAGTCGATGCAAAATCTGTAGCTGTCGTCCTTTTTCCTGACTAAACACACGGGGCTGGACCACGGACTTTTCGAAGGTTCTATGACACCAAGTTTTAGCATTTCGTCAACTTCTTGGTCAATAATGTTAAATGCTTAAAAGGAGAAACAGGATAGTACCTTTGTTTAATAGGCCTAGTACCGGGCTCAAGTTCAATGATATGCTCAGTTACTTTACAACAGCCAAGATCGGAACCCATCAATGAGATTTTCTCCTTGACCAATGCATCCAGAACAGTTTTATCATCTGGGGACAGTGTAGTGCCATCCACGACGGAGCAAATCTCTGAAGAACCTATATCACTGGCGAAGTGCCAAACATCTTTCCTTAAATCTGGCCGATCTGGCGATCTTCATGGCCTTCCAAAAATCCATACCCAAAATGAGTTGATGCGAAAGCTCAGGAATGACCAAAATATCAACCATACGAGTTTTATCTAACAAGGTTACAGGAGTTTGAACAAACCCACTACTGACGCAACTGCTGCCATTAGCTACGGTGCATCTAGTTTCCTGTTTAACGATTTTTAAACCCAAATTCTGTAAGACTTTATAGCCAGACTGTCCAACAATAGTGCGAGAAGCGCCTGAATCCAATAAACCTAAAATAGGATGACCTAAGACAAAAATTTCTAAATAAGGGCGTTCATCACCATGAGCGTGAGAAATAATAAAATCTAAAATGTGCTGATTGAGAAAAGTGTCGTTGGTCGATAGAATATTTGAAGTGGGAGACATCTTACGACCTATCGACTCTCCCGGAAACCGTTTCCCGAAACTGAACATTTGGGACAAGATCTGACTGTAACGTCAGCTTTACCACAGCGATAACAATAAACTTTGCGATCTTGGGGGCATTGGCGACTCACATGGCCAGTTGCCTTACAATTCCAACAAGTGATAGAAGGTCGATTGGCTGGGGGAACAATTGGAGGCTGTTGAATAACCTCTACAACAGGGGTACTATTTGTATAGGGAAGTGGAGTTGCTGTTGAGGTGGATGAATCAGAAGCAACATATGTTACAGGATTATATGGAGAATAACCGCCAGAAGCTATGAAAGCAAAATCTGGTTCAACTAGATTATGGCGTTTTCTAGAAGGTGGAACATAATGATCAGCACGATATTTCTTAGCTTCCAGTTTAAGACACTCTGTCTCGAGTTCCTCTAAAGAGTTAACCACATTAAGTTGAGTAGTATAAAAAAGAGATAAATTTCGAGAGATAATATCTAATTGAACGTCTTCCGACATACCACCATAACGCCTAAACAAAGCACTCATACTTGACAAATAATCTACTATGCTTTCAGACGGATCCTGAGTTCTATCTAAAATTTCTTTAAACAATCGAGGACGATAATCGGGGGGTTCAAAATGCCTGCAAAAGTAAATCTGATAAACTTTTCCAATCAGTAAAACGTGAGCAATTAGCGCGGAACCAGTTTAATGCGCGACCCGAAAATAAATCAATAGCTGACTCAAACAATTCCTTTTCTGAAATACCACGAGCAATTCGCAATTCAGAGACACGTTCCAAAAAATTATAAACAGATAGATGTTTAGTGTCACCTGTAAATTTAAGACCCCACTTTTCAACTCTTTGAGTTTTTGTACTAGAGGGGTGAGTGAAAACAGCTGAAGGCTTATGCTTTGGCGTAGACTGCTTACGCGATGATACTGACGCTTTATTTTTATTAGAAGTGGCACTTGTACCAGAGGACTCAGATGAATCCGAATCAGAGTCAGATATTTGAAATTTACTTAAGGTAGGATCGCTTTTTGATGTTTGTTCTAGTTTGTCGAGAGTACTGAGGATTTCGCCCATTAAAGACGCTCGATCTTTTATCGATTCCTCATTTAATTTTTCTACAGGGATGCGATCTACACGATTTAAAAGATGGACTAACCGCGTTTGAATCCTACCAAAAGTATTTTTAGCATTTTCACCAGAGATTGTGGTGATTGAATCTTGTAATTCTCTTAAGGTTTTTGTTATATATTCGCGTTCTTCATTAAAATCTAGTTTATAAGCAGGATAAGTCAATAATTTGCCCTTTTTCTCAAGATTGAAAACAGGTCGTAAGGCAGAACGTAACTCGTCCACAGTTTTACTATCATCGGCTGGAATTCCACGAACCGACAGTTCATAGATTAACATGTCTTTTTTTAGGTAGCCGATTTGCATATTATAATCTATCGTGACAATATTAACAAAAGAAACGCAAGATCAAAACAATAAATATCACGAAAAGCAAAAGAGATAACAAATATATCAAAGCAAAAAAAATAGAGCAATAAGCCAAAAAAATTGTAATCTAAGTCAATAATCATAAACACTTACTAAAGGCAAATAACCATTCAAATATAAAAACTAAATCAAATACGCAAATATCACAAATATCACTCAAATAAGCAAATATGCATAAAGGCAAATAAATAATCAAATACCAAATATCAGCGATAAAGCAAAAAAATTAAATTAATAGGGTTAGTAAACAAAAAGGTGTCTATTTAGCTCACAGTGAAAAACAACGCAATTTACAGAAAAAAAAAATCATTAAGTTCAAAAGCTCAAAAGAAAAACAAATTAAAAGCAAAAAGAGCAGCAAAAGCAAATCAGTAAAAGAAAGTAAAAGAATTTCAAAAGGGCCCCACGTTGGGCGCCAAATTGTCACCCTGGATTTTCTCAAAACCAAGGTGCAAGATTGCTACGCTCTTATTTAATAATTATTATTACTGTTTAATTTTAAATTATTTCGATCACAAAATGGTATCAAGATTACAGCTCGTGGTCAACAGAGCGTGCAATGTAGATGCCCTAGCTCAATTAACCCGGAGAGTAGGGCGTGGGAAAACTTAAGAAATCTTAAAGGAAAAAAAAAAGAAATGAGCGCCACCAATTTATAACGGCTTAAATTGGAAAGCCCCTTGATCTTCGCGGCACTTGCTTCCTCTTGATACTTTAAAAGAAAAAGAGTGAGCTAAATAAAACACACAAATGAAGTTAAGAAAGAAAAAAAAATCTATTTATCTGTTACTGTATAAAAGAAAAAAAATATAAACAATAAGTATGTTATCAGTTACTGTATAAAGAAAAAAAGTAAACAATAAGTGTCACCAAATCCAGCAGCACCTAGCGCTCTTAACTTCAAACTAGGTCCGTGACATGGGATTAGTCCCGAGTCTTGAAGTTAAGTTTGTGGCTTGCAGTTGCAATTAGCCCCTGACTGAAATTAGGGCCGTGACTAACAGTTGGCCCCTGACTTGAAATTAGGACCATGACTTACAGTTGGTAAGTAAAGGTAAGAATATTAATATTGAATCGAGGAATACCTTTGGTTTATTTATGTCTAACTATATGTTACATATTCACAGCAAAAAGGAACACGAATAATAAAATGTAGATTTAAGAGAAAATATGAAGTGGTATTTATATAGTATCTATAGTCTAAAAATAATCCTATGTATATCTGAAAAGAAATATTTATCAAGGCAACCTTTTTTTTTAGACAAGTATTTACAGTTCAATATTAATACATAATATCGACTTTATATCAAAGAATTTATTGGGGTACTAATGATTTGGTTTTTTTTTTACAGCAACAGAAGAGTTATACAAAATACACGCTCGACTCTAAAAATGCAGCATATCTAGCCAAAGAAAACGAAAATCCCAAGACTTGTATAAAGGACTCGAAAACAGGTTTTCAAAATTAATAAAATTTAATTTATATCTACTCTGTAAAATATATGGGAAATAAATAGTTTGTCTAAAGTGCTATGTGAAGTTTTTCTTATACAGTATATAATTATTAAATTCGGCAAAATTAAATAAATCCAACAATTATATTTGAACTGATTTTTTTTTGGCGACATCTATGAACGAACGCTAAACTTATACCATTTACTGAAAATTATTCCTTTATATCTTGAGTTCAGATATAGGTACAAAATTAACTAATTATCGAGAGGTGACACTGTGTGTACCGAAATTTGCTGCAAAAGGTGTTGAATTTATATTTCGCTTAAATATGAACAATGTAACCGCTTCTAATAAGAAAACTACTAATATCTAAGTAAATCAAACCAACAAGGCGTACATATTAATCACTAAACTTAATACTAAAGTAGTAGATTATAATATTAAATTAATCATACAATGAAATGCACTTATAACAAAATTAAACTGTTACAAACTGCTTATCCAATTGACTTGAAATTTTGCACAAAAATTAAGTAGGGTGAAACAAGGGATACGCTGGTAAAATTTTAGCGCGAATCGTTTATGGCAAAACAAAATGGCGGCTTAATAAAATGTTTAAATATTTGGTAAATTTCCATTTCCTGTGATAAAAACTTATTTTTATTGAGGAAAATAATAAATGACATAATTTATTATTATTAGACTATGTAAATAAAATAATTATTTATTTGAACGTCACCAGACTTTAGCAAAACATTTGATATGCTAAATCATACAATTCTTCTTTCAGTTTTTCATTTTGTAGGTTTTAGTGATAATGCGCTCAATTTAATTCAATCATACCTCTCAGACCGAACTCAGGAGGTTGTTTATGATCATGCACACTCACAACCCTTACCTGTTGCTATTGGTGTTCCAAAAGGTAGCATTTTGTGTCCACTTTTATACACTATACATACTTGCAATTTTTATAAATGTTTTGAAAACTGCCTTTCTCATTTTTATGCAGACGATATTCAACTCTACTTTTCTTTTCTAAAAGATCGTATTCCTGAGGCAATTCCAAGTTGCAATCAATAACGATATTAATAAATTTTACAGTACGGCTACTGAACATCTTTTATTGCTTAATCATCAGTAGTTGCTTTCGGAAATCAAATTTAGATTACCAACGTTACAAATAACTTGTAAATATTTCTTAATAATACTTTAATATCATTCTCTAATACTTGTAAAAGTTTGGAACTTATTTTGGACAGTAAATTGCGCTTCAGGGATTATATTAATTCAAAATTGCGTCTAGCATATGGCAAAGTTGGTTTACTCAAATAGGCATTGGCTTTCTATATAAACCAAAAAACTTCTTTGTGATTCTCTGGTTTTATCACAATTTAAGCAGTGTTGTGTCGTTTATTATCCTTACCTTGATGAAACTGACCGATATGAGATACAAAAGGTCCAAAACTCGTGTTTAAATTAATTTTTGGTATTAGTAAGTTAATGTTAATTGTAAATACGTTTGACAGGTTTAGGCTACCTATGACGTTTTCGATTCAAAATTATTAAATATAAAATGCCTCTCTATTTATACAACAAACTTTCATTTAGAACTAATATACATAACATTAATTTACGAAGAGGTCAACTTGTTACAGTACCTCAACGTAGAGAAGAAATATTTAAAAGAAGTTTTTCGTACAATATTGCCTTTAGAAATAATGACTTTTCTAATATAAATTTTCAAATTTCTACATTATCATTTAAAAAGAATTATTTACTATGGTGGTAGTTGCCCGTTTAATATCTAACTCTACATTTCTTTACCACGCGTCCATATGTCTCTGCACCTGTTTATTTATTCTCCTTTACCCTCCTCTTTAAATATAATTTTCATATAATAGATGTGTTTGCTTCCATTAAACTATTTGCCAAATATGCGAATGTTATGTGAATTATCTAAGCGTTTTGATCATGTTTATTTAAATATAGTATGGCCTGAACAGTATTCAGGTCGGGTACCTGAATGTCTGCTTAACTAAAGGCCATTGTTTACCAATATTTTATTTAGTCTCAATTGTTGGTATAACAATGAATGTATAATATAAAAACACGAATCTTCAATTTACAAAAGAGCAGCGCATCCACTACATCAAAAAAATTAATATTTTAAAACAGTTTAAGGACAACATTTACAAGCAAAGTGATAAACAGTTCCACAGAAAAAACTTAGGTGCATTAAAACAAACATTTTTAAAAAATAACTTCCCCAATAATCTTGTTAACAAGTCATTAAATCAAAAGTCACCCAACACTTTAGTTATCACACCATGCGACACAGACTCAAACTCCCCTAAACAAGAAATATTTTAAAAAGTAGTGAAAACCCCCAAATAGCGCTTTGCAACACAGAAACGATAGGTAATTAATTATTTTAATTATTAAAAAACAGATGAGATGTATCAAATTTCTTGCAAGAAATGTTTCCGTGTATATATCGGCCAAATGTCACAGCATTTAAAAAAACGTATATACTAAGATAAATATGATTGTTATATAATATACAAGGAAAAACTACACGAAGGATATTGCTTCAATTTTAATAAGGTAAAAATATTAGATGTTCAAAAAAAATTGAAAAAAGTCTTTTCTTGCCTACGTAAATAAAAATAGATCCCCTGTTAATTTAAAAACATATTGTGATAACCTAATATATTTACTAGTTTCCAATTTAAATATACAACAACGATGTTTTACGACTGATTTTTTTGATATCCCACACGAGATACGGAACTAGCAGTCGCTTGCTGTTCTTCATATAGTTGGTATAGATCGTACGTAGCCTCGTGAATTTTAAATAGGTGATTTTTACTAGTTTGATGTGTGTTGCACTAGTTTTTACCCATTTGCTTCCTAATGATTATATGGCTTTTTTAATGAAAACACACTTAAGACACTGCTGATGATTAATATTGAGGTACGTAATCTTGTAATCAGTGTTTTTTTATATACGTAAGACCTTCACGTCAAGTTGGTTGATTTTAAATTTCAAACATTTTTATATTTAAGCGGGTCGAAACATTTTTTTTAATAGTATGTATTTTTAAATCATGTAAGCTTTAACCATAAATATATTTATATACATATTTTTATGCCAGTTCATTGTAGAATTTTACATTCAAACTTGTAACTTGTATTTTTAAAAAACTTTATTTTTTAAAACACGAAATTACAATGGATGTTGACCGATCTATGGCTACTTAATGACTAAAGATGGTTACTAATTCTTCTGTATTTATATAAAAATAATGCTGAAATAGCAAGAATGAATGAGTAATCAGAAATATGATGCTTAATTCTAAATGATTCATCGGAAGTGGCCATATAATTCCTCCCTCCTTAAGTTTGAGAAAATCGGGGTTGATTTTCGAGAGATTCTAATTTTATGTCCACTTTTACATTTTCTTTAGATTTTTCCTTTCTGCAATAATAATACAAGAAACTTATGATGATTGTAAATATTATAATAATAATTATTATTAGAGTAATTGAAACTCCAGAACTTACAAAGTCCATTTGTTTTAGGGGATGAATTATTAATCTTTTAGCATTCTCTAAATCTTCATTGATTTTATCAAGATTTATTTCTTTTAGTTCCAAGGGTTCAGTATCTTGGATTAATTTTTCATCAATATTTATTGATGGGAGTTTTAGTCTTAAACTAATTGTTTCTAGTTTTTGAGAATCGTAAATATTATTTTGGATTTTTACTTTGCAATCTGAAGGCAATATTAAGGATACTTTGTCAATGGTTTCAACGCTATGTTGATTTGGACATTGAAAGTATATGCTTTCTTTAGAAGCAGGTATAATTATAAGGGAATTGTCCTCAAGTTGTGTTATAGAAGTTTTATTATATTTAATTGGTATTAGTGGACAATGGTTTGTCAAATTAATTGTTTGAGGTATACAGGGTTCGTTTTTATTCATTGTGTCTCTAGAACATAAAGATATATTTTCTATTTTATAACAATTTCCTTTTGAGTTGTAAAAGTCATCTGTAGATCTCAATAAATACAGATTATTTAAAATCGTTATTTGATTATTTATTGGTATTGGATATATTCGATAAAGTATATAAGGTTTCTCTAAAATTAAAGGTATTGCAATATAAAATATAATTAGATCATTCTTAATTGTCACATCTGCGTGTGCTACTTCGTAATATTTAATTATATTGTCGAAATGAATACGACTCTCGGGCCTTATCTTTGTAATTATTCTGCGAAGTTCTTTATACTTAATAATACTGTGATGCATAATGTTTATTTCCGCAAAGTTTATTGCAGTTTGCAAATTACTTTTTATGTCATGAATGACACGTAGATTAGTCTCAATATTGTCTAGCGTAACAATATAGTAAGACGAAGTGGTTGTAGTATGAGTCATATTAGTGAGGTCTTCCATCCGGGTTAATAATTTTTGCTGATTAGTTTTAATATTAGTCAGCTGTGCGTCAAGATCTTTTGTTAATTGTTTTACAATAGTCTGGGTTGCAGACAAATCTTTATGTAAGATTTCTTGATTTTCTCGTAATATTTTAATATAATTGTCGTATCTTTCTCCATCATCGGCATCTAATGTACCATAGAGATATTTTTGTGCTTTTCCTAGGAAATTGAAAAGTCCGCGTTTAGTTCGCTTTTGTGGGGTAGTATAATGTTTAACAAATAATTCGATTGATTCTATTTGATCGAAAAGGTTACGTGTTCTTATAGATAAAAGTTGGTATATAGGTGCGTATAGATTACTTAGGATATTATTAATTTGTGTAAGTGTCGATTTCGAGTTTTCTACACAATCTTTTATATTAGTTAGATTTACATGATAATAGACATGATGATAACCTGTTATTATGTAACCTGTTGATTGGTAAACTGGTAACAAAGGGTTATTTAATTCTTCTATTTTATATTGTGCGTTGACAAGTAGTGGGAGTAGTATCAGGATCTTCTTCATTTTGTCAGTAAGTTCCTGAAAATTACGAACGTCTTTTAATATCTTTTGGGTGTCTTTGATTTTTAAAAGTAGTTAGTTTGTATTTTGGTTCTAACTTTAATGGTAGTTTTCGAGGTGTATGTAATAGTTGTTTTGTAGCTTCAGCTATTTCTGGGTCAATCTCGCGTTTTTCATTTAATTTGGCTAGGACATTAGCCTTTTTCGCACTTAATTTTAGATTTATTTTTTCATTAAGTTCACTAAATATTTGGGCGAGTTCATGTATGTAATCAGTTTGTATTTGATTTATATTTTTCTCAAAATTCAGTTGATAATTTAAATTTCCTTTTAATATTTGAAATGGTGTATATTCATGTGTTGAATGTATACTGTTATTATAATTAAGGATTGCGATATCCATTAATTCTTGTATTGTTTTAGTTCGCTGTTCGTTTCTAAGGACAATAAGACTTTCTTTCAAAGTTGAATGAAATCTTTCGATTGGTGAGTTCGAATTTGGGTTATAAGGTGTAGTAAAATGTAATTCAATCTGATAAGTCTTGCAAAGGTCTTGTACTAAATTACTTTTAAAGCTTTGTGCATTATCAGTTGTAATTTTACAGGATGTACCATGATGTGAAAAGAATTTAATTAGATTTTGACAAATCTCGATTGATGTTTCATTTACAGGGTATGCTGTAGCAAATTTAGAGAAGTTATCTATTATTGTCAAATATTTTTGACCTGAAATGGAATATATATCCATATAAATATGTTCCATGGGTTTACAGCCTGTTGGTGTTGGTTTAAAAATTACTTTATAGGGATGTCTATCATATTTGGTTTTTTGACATATTTCGCATGTATTAACAAAATTAATTACGTCTTTTTCAAGGCTTTGCCAATAATATCTTTGCTTTATATTTTTTATATTTTCAGTCATTCCTCTATGGGATGTTTTAGTGGTATGATATCTTTCAATTATTTCTTTTTGTTCATTTACGTCTACGACGTCCTCTAATAGTGTATTAGAAATAACAAGGTTGTAGGCGTTATTTTGAAAGGTTTCTTGGAAAATTCGAATTATTATTGGTTATAATTCTTTATTGGGAAAGTGTAAACAATAAGTATCTGGGGGTAAATAATCTCTTAAGAGTCTTTGGATTATTTCGGTTATTGGGTTTTGATTTATAAAAATTATTAATCGCTTTTTGGTTTCAAATAATTTTTTAGTGACAACATAAGGTTGTTCCTTTCCAGTCCATTTAAATATGATTTGGTTTTTAAAAGTGTTCAGGGCTTTACTAACATACGGGGCTCCTAATATGGGGTCTTCTCTTGACGTATGTATAGTTTCTGTGTCTGATTTTGAAGGTAAATCAGCTTTTGGCTCCTTTGGAATGTCATTTGTACTGGCTGAATCCGTTTCTGAGTTGTTTTGATTGATTTTTTCTTCGTCATTGATTTTACTTGTTGATGGCAATGGCGATGGTGTTTTAATTGGTTTATTTGGGGGTTTAATTTGAATATCGGAAATTATATTAATTTTTGGTTTCTTCTTTTCTTTATTTACCTTTTTTGGTTTTTCGAATAGGTTTTCTTGGGTGTCAAAGAAATGTTTTATTTTTTCATGCCAAATATATTGGTCGTCAGAATTTTCTTCTTTTTCACATACTGCTGACATATGCGTCAATGGTGATTTTATTATTTCGGTTGGGTACAATTCTTGAGGTGGTCTTGAAAGTGCATCGGCGTTGGAATTTAGGGTTCCTTTTTTGTATTGAATATCATATTCATATTCTTGCAGTTTTAGTCGCCATCTTACTAATTTTGAATTCGGTTCTTTTATTGAGAACAGCCATTGTAATGGTTTATGGTCTGTTATAATTGTGAATTTTCTGCCAAATAAATAAGGTCTGAAATATTTTGTTGCTCAAACAATAGCAAGAAGTTCTTTTTCTATTGTTGAGTAGTTGCATTCTGATTGATTCAGAGTTCTGCTAGCAAATGCTATAGGTAGGTCGTTTCCTATTTTTCCTTGTGAAAGTATTGCTCCAATAGCGTAATTTGAAGCGTCAGTGGTCAAAATAAAAGGTTTACTAAAATCTGGGTGTTGTAATATAGGGTCATTAGTTAAGATATTTTTACATAGATTAAATGCGGTAATAAATGCTTTATCATGATTTATTTTAACGTTTTTCTTTAAACAATGAGTCAAAGGTTTCGTTATTTTTGCAAAATTCTTTATAAATTTTCGGTACTAACCGACTAAACCGAGAAATGATTTTATTTCTTTTAGTGTTTTAGGGATTTTAAAATTTTTTATTGCTTCGATTTTTTTGGGATTTGGTTTGATACCGTCAGGGGTAATAACATGACCTAAAAATTCAATTGTCTTATGCAAAAATTCGGATTTATCTAATTGGATTTTCATGTTAAAAGAACTTAATCTGTTAAATACTTGTTTTAAAGAGTCTAAATGTTCTTGAAGACTGGTTGAAAAGATAATTATATCGTCCATATATACAAGACATATTTTTCCTTGTAATCCGCGTAAAACGTTATCCATTGCACGCTGAAAAGTGGAAGGTGCATTTTTTAGTCCGAAAGGCATTCTGGTATATTCGTAATGTCCATGTTCTACATTGAATGCTGTTTTTGGTATACTTTTTGGGTCCATTTCTATTTGATGAAAACCGCTGGCTAAGTCAAGTGTTGTAAAATATTGACTTCTACCAAGTTTATCAAGTATATCTGCGATATTTGGAATAGGATATCTATCTTCTATAGTCTTTTCGTTGATTTTTCTGTAATCTATCACTAGACGCCATTTTCTTTGTCCTGATGCGTCAACTTTCTTCGGGACGATCCACACAGGGGAACTCCAGGGAGAATTTGAAGGTTGAATGATACCATCTTGTAGCATTTGGTCTATTTGTCTGTCTACTTCTTGTTTATGTATGAATGGGTATCTGTAACTTTTCGCATGTACGGGTATTTCATCTGTAGTCTTAATAGTATGTTTGACTTGATTGAAAAATGTTAATTTATCTCCGGGTTTATGAAAAATATTTTGAAAGCTTTTAATAAGTTTAAAAAGTTCTTTACGTTCTTCAAAGTTTAAGTGTTCGTGCCTAATTAGTGATTTTAAATCGATATCTTCGATTATGTTTTTTCATTAATTTGATTCTGATTTGGTTCGAAATTTATTATTTCAAAATTGTTAAGCTCGATTGGTCTTAAGGGTAAATTATCATTAGTGGTTGCTATTAGAGTAAAATATTTTTCTGTATGATTAAAAATATCAATAGCGTACGTGTTTTTTTTTACTTCTATTAGGGTAGGTTGAATTTCTATATTTTCGTCTAAATAATAGGGCATTAACCAAGTAGTGTCATTTGGTCGCGAAGTTTTCAAAATTACTTTTTGAATCGTTTTAGGTGGTATTTCAATTGTATATTCATCAAAATTTTGCCTATATTGAAAGGGTATTTCTAAATATTGGTTTTTCAATTTTTTATTTTTTAAATCAATATTTAAATTTAATTCCGATTATTCCATCAAAATATTCATGAAATGAATATAAAATAAATTCTATTGGTTCGGTTATACCAAAGCTTAAAAATAAAGGAATAGTAGCTTTACTTTTCGCTTTCTTTGAACCTGCACAAGTTTAAGTGTGCTTACGTAAGGTTTAATACATTCGGGGAAATGTGTTTCCGCTAAAGAGGGTCATCAATTAGTAGTCGAATATTATAATTCGGTATTTCTACATAGGGTAATTGATTTACTTGAAAACTGTTTAAATTTAAGCAAGGTTTTCGTCCGAGGCTGATAGATGAAAATTTTCTATTTGCTCGACTAAATTCTCATTATCTAATTCACATGTTTCATCAAAATTTTGATAATCTTGATCATAATTGTCAAATTCGGGGTTTTCTTCATTATATAACTCGTCATTATTGGGTTCATTATTTTCTAAATGCGTTAATTCTTGGAATGTAAATTTCGGGTGATGTTGTTGTTGGGGTTGCTGTCTATAGAAAGTTTGTTGTTGTTGTGGTTGCTGTCTATAGAAAGCTTGTTGTTGAGGTTGTTGTCTGGCAAAAGTTTGTTGTTGTTGTCTTAATGGTGGCATTGTTTTTTGTACACTCACACCTGACATTGGTTGTGGGTATTGTTGTTTAGGATATTGATTGCCTTTTTGATTAAATGTTTGATTTTGTACTCGATTGAAAAATTGATTTGGTGGTTTCGGTTTAAAAGATGAATTTGGAAAATTATCCGATCTATTTACCAGAAATTTATTAATATTATTTATTGGTGGCGTTTTCTGATTGCTAAGTAAATTATTTGATCTACTATTTTGCAAATAATTATTTTTAAAATTATTTTGACTAGTTAAGATTTCATAATTGGTTACAATATCGATTGCATGGTCTAGATTTTGGGGATTTTGAACGATTAGTAAAGTTCTTAATTCGCATGAAATGTTTGCAAGAAGATTTTGAGTTGCTGTTAATTCGTTTTGTGCTATAATTACGTTTCTAGCTTCAATATTACTTATTTCTGTACAAGTTTTCGTATTTATTTTGGTGACTAAGGTTTTGAGTTTTTGTATGTAATCTAAGGTTGATTCGCCTTTTCTTGAAAAGAATATTAATTGTTGTTGTAAATTAGCTCTTGTTATTGGATCACTAAATTTTTGTTTTAATGAGATTTTTATTTCTGGCCAAGTATTAAGATCTGGTCTAGTTAAAAGAAAATCTTCGGCTGATCCTATAATTTTTGATTTAATTGCCAAAATTACTTATTAAAATATCTTGTATAAAAAGTATCTATTTGATTAATAAAAGATTCAAGACGTGATGGGGTACCATCGAAAGTTTTTAAGAGTGAAACAGTACTTCTCAAAGCGTCTGCCATCTTTTTAATGTTTGCTTCGTTAGTATCTACGTTTATACTAGGGTTAAAAATATTTTCTAAATTGATGTCTGAATAAAGTTCTGTTAATTCACTTGCAGATTGATTTTCAAAACTACTTTGTGATAATCCACTTGTAGAAGGATTTTCTAAACTACTTCTTCGAATTGCTTTAGGATAAGTAATGTCTTTACCACATTTAAATTTCCTCATTAAATATGTATTTAACTACTGTTAACTGCGTTAACATTTGTTTTCTTTACACCTAAAATAGTTAGTGAAAGTTATTCAAATAATTGTTCAATAAAATTGCTTCAATTCAATTATTCACTTTTTCTTTCTTCAAAAATTATCTTTGTTCAAAAAAAAATTCTTTCTTCAAAAATTTCAGAACTTAGTTAACAGGGATCTCAACTATAAGGGAAGTAAGTAAATAACTCACAATGTGTCCCAAGTCTTGGTCCTGTATCAAACGATGCTTTGCTGAAGAGATGAACTGCTCAGGTTGGCTACCGCTTGTCTTGGACGCTAGCACAGGCCAAATCGTCCTTACTGGCTTCTCGAATGGCCTACCAATAATCGATGTACCAGGAGTTACAAGTGCCTAGTTCGGTTGTAGATGTTCCTGATCCTTTTCTTAACTGTTGAAACAGAAAGATGCAACACTGATAATCCTTATGGAGATGAAACGTTGTTACACTCCGATTTCAGGATATCCTTTTTTTTCGCACTCCGAAAAGGATCCTACCGACCGCGCCAATTTTACATTCAAACTTGTAACTTGTATTTTTAAAAAACTTTATTTTTAAAACACGAAATTACAATGGATGTTGACCGATCTATGGCTACTTAATGACTAAAGATGGTTACTAATTCTTCTGTATTTATATAAAAATAATGCTGAAATAGCAAGAATGAATGAGTAATCAGAAATATGATGCTTAATTCTAAATGATTCATCGGAAGTGGCCATATAATTGTAGCTCGTACATTTTGTTATTGTTTGTCCAATTTTGGGTAATTATACAGTATACCTGTTTCTGCTATTATAAGAGATTTTTAAAAAATTCTTTTACACAGTGCTTATATAGGCCGAATGTAACAATAATCCGTCTGCGCTGCTTTAAAATTTTCCCCTTCTTTTTTTATTTTCCCGTAAACAAGTCCAGTACGTTTTTGTCAAAATATGTAAACACGGGCGATGACTCATGTTTATTTTCTAAACCTAGTAGACTTCCTTACGGAAATTACAATAAAAATTAAGAATTAATAAAGAAGGGGGCAAATTTTTAAAGCAGCGCAGACGGATTATTGTTACATTCGGCCTATATAAGCACAGGGAAAAAGGATTTTTGAAAAATCTCTTAAAATAGCAGAAACAGGTATACTGTATAATTACCCAATTTTGTGACGTGATTTATTCTCCTACGAAAATAATATAAAATAACTTAAAAACAAATAAAACATCGACAAATTCGCATTTACCCCCAACTTCCCTCGAACAGAATTCCACTGAACTCAGATAACACATTTTATGAAACCATATAGTTGTTTGGTAATAACTTGAATTGAAATATATTGCAGTTTATAAGATTTGTATAAAGTTATTACCAAATAATTATATGTATATTTAAACTATGTTATCTGTTCATAGAGGAATTCTTTCTGTACGATAGGGGTCAGTAAAGGCGAATTTACAGATTTATTATTAGATAATAATATGCATCCGATCTTGTAATTTTTTTAAGTCAAAGAGAAAACTTCATTGGCTTTAAACTCCGCCTATTACCATACTTTATTTCAAGAAAGGATTCAAAACTTGTTTTGGGGCTATATTTCGAATACACAAAATGCTACTTCGGGATGTTTTTGAAATTTTCCTTAATTATAAATACAACACTTTTTAAGATTCTTGCGGTGTATCTCATTTATTATTATTGCGTTTTAAACCAATTTTAGGAAACAACCTTACTTAGCAGCTTGGCGTTATTTTGCTATTACATAAATTTAATTTTTTTCTATTGGCGTGCGAAACGATTGAATATAAAGGATACGTGTTTTGTAAAGTAATATTGGAAGATTTAAAAAAAAAAATTGGTCTGATATAGGAATTCAACATCTCAAAAATCCTTGTAAATCGTACAGTGTCTTGCAGCCTTACAAAATGTTATTTTTGTGAACTAATATTGAGCCTCAGCCTAAAAAAACTTTAATTTAAATAAAACGTCTTTAAGAATTTTTTCTATCATATTCTGTTTTACAATAATTGTAACTGAGGAGAGAATACCGGGTGGCACAAAATTGTGGATCATCTCTATAATGTTTTATTTTCCAAGATACTGATAAGAAATTTTGTGGAACTTGCATATTTTAACTATTGCTGCAGCTGAATTACATAGCTGATATTATTTGCTTTCAATATAATTGTCGAAACATAACTGATAAAAAAGTACATTTAGTGTAACGATTATTTTGACTAAGAGTTGTAATGCTTTAGATAATATTGTGCGATTATATAAACAGGGATAGTCCAACAGGATAATTAGAGGTGTTTATAATAGAAACGGGAGAAGCAAATTATCGTCATGGGCAGAGCTGAGGTACAAAAACTCTTTGTACTGGTTCTTAAAATTTAAATGTTGTTTAAGTATTGCTTATTACTTAAAAAATGTACTGCAAAAGCTTAAAATACATAAGTACTTTTTGAGTTTTAAGCCTTTTCAAAAGTAGGTACTTCAATATTAAAATGACTTAACTAGTTCAAAAATGATTTTAAGTACCTTATTTACTTTATGTATTTAAATAAATAAAAAGCTAAATATAAGTTAAAATTTGTAAAAATCTGTTTATATTAATATAGCCAATATAGGGAATTTAATAAGTATAGAGGCAGTTTTCGTTTCTTTCGTAACTTGGTAGATGTATGATCAAAAGTAGTCTGAAATGTAGAATGTATAAAAAATTTCATCAATAAATCAGATCTGAACCAAATAAATTATAAATTGTACCTCTACGAAATAAACATAGTTCAAAATTTAATACTGGGCATCATGACTGCAAAAAAGAACGATTTTTACGATTTTTTGGTATATACATTTTAGATAGAGTTTTGATAACTAATAATATATAAACACTACAATTAGCGGGAACCGAACAAGACCAATATATACATTAAAAATCAGGAATACAAAATCGTAAAAATGAAAATGTATGTATGTGTCTCTAAAAAATCCAACAACCATTAATCGGCAGAATTTTTAAAGTATACGATTTATTTTTAATGAACGCCGTTAAAAATATATAGTTTTTTTAATTATTTTACCTTATCTTCAGGTTTTAAAATAAGAGTTTAGTGGTTGTTCAAAATATAAGGAAAAATTCTATATCGTGAATTAAAATGCAGGGGTTGATAATTCGAAATAATGTTTTAAATAACCATTAAAATGTAAATATGTTTGACATTTATTGTCTAGAGAAACAAGGCGGTTCTGGCAGTGGCGTAACTACGGGGCCCGGCGGCCTGGTTTGGTTAGGTTAGGTTAGGTTAGGCGGGCTGGTTAGAGTGTACAGAAAAAAAATCATATTAGAACTATCGATGAAAATAAAAACAATCGATTTATAAAAGCGCACATTTAATTAAGGAAATGACATTTACAAAACTACGCGACTTTCATTAATAGGCGATAAAAACCGTGTCACCGTGTGTATAGACCTTAACGCGCACCAAACAGACAAACAGCCTTTTATTTTTACTTGGCCTTCGCCAGCAGGTTCATTTTTGTCGCGGTGGAGTGCTTTACGTCAGTAAAGATCAATCGAACAAAATTTCTAGAGGGAATAGGGAGAGAAGATGCAAAATAATTACTGAACTGATAGTTTATTTTAAGTTATTTGCTATTTACTTTGGGTAGGGCCGCATTGCCCGTTAGGCCCGGGTCGCCACCGCCTCGCTGAAACAAAAATCGTTTAATAATTTTCCTTATTTCATTTTATCAGTAGAATTATTATTATTCTTTAGAATGTTGTTTTGTACATTTGTTTCTTTTTTTGTTAAGTTTATTTAGAATAGTTTATATGGAATATATTATGGTTGATATATAACCTTATTTTATTTTTCTGTGCTACCTATGCGATTTGCTGGAGCTATTCTGACTGTTAAAACAAGATTTCAATATTTTTTGCAATTTATGAAATCTTCTAAATATTTTTTATTTATATTTACTTATTAAAGAAAGGGGGAGGAGGCCTATATTATAAAGAACACTGTTTGCTTAATATTTCGACAAACGCATTACAGGAATTATAGTAAAGTTGTTTAAATGGGCTACAGTATAATGCATATAGGTAATTTGTTTGTTATTTTTCATGCGTAGACTTTACACGTACAAAATCTTGATTATATTTCACGCTTCAGTTTAACAGTAGGACAACATGTTTTTGTTACAGAAAATCGTTATAAACTCGACGCTATAGGTATTTTAAATACATAATGCTTTATTAATTTTATCTATTATATTGCGTTTTTTCTTTATTTGCAATGATTTTTTTATATAATTTTCTTTAAAACTGAGTTTCTTTTGCTAAAACTAAAATATTACAGTGGTGGTCAAAAAATGCCTGAAAATGAGCGATAGTCATGGGTTATAGAAAAGAAGTTATTACCTAATAAAAATTACCAATATTTACTTAAAAATCGGCTAAATGGCATATTTAGAAGTACTGTAAGTAGTTAAGTACTATATATATATTTTAAGTATTAATAAATACTGAATACATAAAAGTACTTAAGTATTTAGGTATATTTTAAGTAGATAGGAAATGTACTTAAATCTAAATAGAGCATGTACCTACTTTATTCAGTTTTCATTTTTAAGTAAACTATTAATATTTTAAGAACTTTTGCAAAATACTCGTACTTAATACTGCAAGTAGATTCTCAAAATCAAGTACTTAATACTGGTTACTTTGTTTCAGCAACGTTCGCACTCGTGCGGAATACCTCATATTCCAAACTTTTTATAAAATATAATATTTCGCCCATGGTAACTTGGGAATGGTCAAACCGATTCGTTTCAAATTTGCACCAAAAATAGTCTAGGTCAATGTCTAGCGGTGATTAGATTTTGGATGTTGTGGGGCGGTGATTAGACTTGGATAATTTATTTAGTTCAAGAGAGCGGAATACGCTATTTCAAACGTATTCTAGACTATACTTTTTCTACGATTCTAAAAATGTAGTGATTTCCAATAGATGTCGCTGCTAGTACATATTCCAACACTTATGCTATGATGCTATATATTCTAACGCTTGGAGGGGATTCATAATTAAAAATATTCGAAATGTTAATATTCCCTTACAGTCGTAGAAAATTGTTGTATGTATATTAATAATACAATGTAAGGGCTGTTATATATTGTTCATAGCATTATTCAGCATTTCTTTTAGTTATCCTCTTATTGATCAGAATCAACAATAAATTTTAAAATGGGACCTTTTAATTTAACAACAGAATTCAGTGTGACAGCACTTGAAAATATACTACCTAGCTCGGCAGATCTTGTTTTGCCTTTATAAGAATATAGGGCGCATTCACCACATCGTCCAGAAATATTATAGAAGAAAAACGTATTGCTCTTATAAAAAAAATACGCAATAAAACAATACAACAAACAGTGTTGAAAGGTCTCTGTAACCAGGCGATCATTTCAAATAAAATCACGTAAATTGGTGCAGTGCAACTCTCTCACGAACTTGCTGAAAAATCTGGCTTAGTGTTTTAAATATATAAATTCGTGAATTTGAACAATTCTAGAACATCGGCCATTTATGTTAAAAATGACCAGACTTTTGAGAAGCCAATGACGGACAATAACTATTATACTATTTAAGAGAAGTCCATGGGGAACAATAATAAAATATATATGTATTATAATATTATAATTCGTAAATACAAAAGGTCATGAATTTGTAACATTCTGTATACATATACATATAAATTGCATATTCGTATTGCAATTTTTTTTCGTTAATAAAACTATGGGTGCTCCAGAATGTTTACTACAGCATGTACATCAGAAACAATAAGAAAACAAAAAAATTTTTTTTAAATTTATTTGCTTGAAAACTGCTTTCATAATAGCTGGTGCTGTAGCAATTTTCCTAACGCCTAAACTCGGGCGGAGCCATTTTAACGGAAAGAATATTATTTCTATTTTTCGATAAAGTATTTAATTAATTCAATAATATAGCACATTCAATATCTATATTTAACGAAAATGGTTTCAATTGACGTTTACAGCTAAAAAGTATGTTGAATAATTAAAATGTATAAATTTACCAAGTTGGCCTTAGAACAAGTGATATTTAAATTGGCAAGTTAACTTCTGTTAGTTTGACATGGACAATTTCTGGATTTGATAGGCAATTGACGTAGTTGTAATTGTTTAAATTGTAAAAAATACCTTCTCTATTTACATTTAATAAAATATGCTTTTACTTTATGGTAAGCGTAAGACGAATAGCCGAAAGGCGCGACGTTTATAAAGAACGTTATCCAGATGGCCAACACCGCGTATACAACTTTTCGGTATGTGAAAAACCGAATTAGACATGGAAGTTTCCTAGTTGAATACACCTCAGTGGGCTGAGACCTGAAGAAAACGCGATAAATGTTTTGGACAACAGTGACCATCCTTTCAAAGTACATCTTGCTAAAGCACTTTCTCCAGATGATTTTGAAAGAAGACTTGGTTTTATTGCCCATAATGAGATGATATTAATGGACTATCCAGATTTTCTTCAAAATATTTTGCACCCACGAATCTCGTTTCCATAATAATGGAAACGATAATAGGCACATCTGTCATTACAGGTCATCGAAAAATCAGAAACGGATGCGAGCAACTAATTTTCGAAGAATTTGGGGAATAAATGTGTGGTGTGGTTTATTTAATGGGCCCTTGATAGGATAATTTTATTATGAAGGTACTTGGCGGACCAATAATATTTAAATTTCCATAAAAATATCCTCCCAATCCTCCCAATTTTTTTAGACGACATTCCTCTAAATGAAAGAGAAACTACGTGGTTGCAGCAAGACGGTGATCTGGCAAATAATTCTAACGTAGTGCAAAACTATTTACATCTAATATTTCCAAGCAGATGGACCGGGACTTACGGCCCATTAGCATGGCCGCCCTGTTCTTCATACTTTACCTCGCTTGACTTCTTTTTAATGGGGGCACTTAAAAAAATTGGTCTATATTACACCAGTAAATAGTTTAGAAGAATTGAAGAATAGAATAACCCAAGCATGCCTTACAGTCACACCGGAAGTGATTGCTACAACTTGTACAAGAAGTGTTTTTTATAAATTTCAAGCATGTATTTTATCACATGGTTCTCAGTTCGAACATTTAATCAATAAAAAGTAAAGTTTGGTAAAATAAAAATTTTAATTTTAAAGTTGACGGAATAATATTTGATTTTTTATTGATCGTTGTGTTTTATGTGTGTTTAACGGAAATTAATACTATTTCTATTAAACATAAACATTGAATGTGCTACATCGTTAAATTAGGAAATAAATAATAATAATTAATATCGTAAAAGTCCAAGGAGTGAAAGCATAATAGCGTATAAATCGCAATAAAAACTAAATAAAGTGCTTCCCACAATATTTTGATAAGATGGAATTTTAACCCGACATTGGTCCAGAAATGTTCAAATATCTCCTCGCAAGCTTCAAGGAGGTGCTAAGAATGGATGGAAATCAAAAAGTAGAATACATTTCACGATCACTTCCCAAAATTTACAAGTTATATCATATATTTTATGCCGAATTTTGTTTACCATATCGACGTACGTAATCAAAAAAAATGTGAATAGGTTAGTGGCATCAAACTTGGCATCGGAGTAGAAGCTTCGGCATACGTAGAATTCAGAAGTAGTCATATTTATATTTTTTGCTTTATATGGGGTATTGGGTACCTACGTAAAGTATTGTGTCATTTATTTTAGTATTTCTTGTGGTTTCTTTCCCTATACTAATATACCAGTTCCAAACAGTCGGGTTATTTGCTTTTTTAATATTTCTTACTTGTATATAGAACATTTTTGTCAACTATGCAGTGCAGTCCTAAATGGATGAAACAGCCCACTGAAAACGGAAAAAAAGTATTTCAAAAGCATTTAGATTTTCTAAAAAAAACGTCAAATTTATTTGGTCATTTTGTATATAAGAACATTTTTCGATTGGATGAGACAAACTTTGAAAACGGAAATAGTATATTTAAGTGGTTAACATTTTTAACAAACGATCAAACACAACAAATTTCTTTTTTTTTTGTATATAAATACGGCTTTTCCCATTTTATAAGGTAGCCCCAAAAAACGAAAATATACCTTTATATTAAAGCAGTCAATTTTTTTGTATCACTTTCTATACTTTTTTCATTATACAGAGTAGTTCTAGTGGATAAAAGAGAAAAATACAAATATTTTCTTTCTATAATGCTTAGCCTTTTTTTTTAAGTAAAACAGGTCAAATTTATTTTTTTAGTTTTTAAAGTTTTTTCATCTACATAGAGTGATCCTAGAGCGGTATATATATTTTTTTATCTTGGAGATTTTTAGAAAATTTGAAACACGTCAAACTGATTGTTATTGTTTTTGCATATAAACCTCAAAGATCCATTGACCTATAAGGTATCTCATTTTTGGCATTTTTGTGGGATATCTATCTTATTTTTAAAGATAGAAGGTTGTGATTTTCGCGACACTTGCTCCATTTTTTGTAAAATTAAAGACGGTGCCAGTAGAATTTTCAAAGCCTTTTTGGTTTGTTAGATACAGGGCCTTTTTGAAAATGCTGCATACAGACACCCCTCGTATCCCAACTATCTGATAACTTATCAAAAAGCAAAAACGGTTTCTTATATAACTTTTTCTGTAGAATTCAGTGCCCCTTTCAGAATACGGAGTACAGGTAAAAAGTTATTGGACCCTTCTTTATTTTAATAATACACCCGTATATTATTGTTTATATTTATTAGGTATAATGTGGGCTTTTCAAATATGTATATGTATATATATATATATATATATATATATTATAAAAAAAAAATAAAAAATTAAAAAAAAACCTCATTCAATCAAATGTTCTATCCGCAAAACATTCATTGAGGTAGTTCGTTACTGCTCATGAATTATGGGCTAGAGCGCAATCTTGTTGAAAGACCATTCTATCATTTACATCCAAATGCAAGTTTTCCAAAAAATGCTCAATATCGTTTTGAAAAAATCCCAAATACATTTCGCCATCTAATGGTCTGTGAAAAAAAATTGGACCGATGAGGTTCAGTCCTACCACACCCAACCAAACATTCACTCCAAAACGCTCTTAAAAAGCACCTTCTCTTACCAGTCCTTAATTTTCTTTCGCCCAAAGGCGAGTGTTTTGCCTATCAAAATACGACAAAATGAAACTTTTCACACACGATAACGGGACTACAAAATGAATCTTACAATAAGTACAAAAAACTATTTTTACGTTTCTAATACTAACCAATTACCAATTGTTTTTATAATTTGTTTCCAAAGCCTACTTTTCATAAATAAAAACCAATAAAAATGTGAAAATAGGTATTAAAAAATCCGTCATCCGTCATAGCATTCGTAAGTTTGACAATTTTATGTAAACGTAGGTATTTGGTCATAATGAGAAAGACATTTCTGAATGATTTCAGTTTTTACTTGGAAATGAAAACAAAAGGTATAATGTTTTAGGCATTTATCTGTAAATACTGACTTATACTTTATTGTTAATTTAAAAAAAGTAACGTTACCTATTTAAAAATTTCGTTGAAATTCAAGAAAAAGAATGTCATTTGAAAGAACTACTAAAAACGTATCCTAATAGGTCATAAATCGAAATTATAATCTAATAATCTAATAATATAATAAAAAAAACTCGATGGGTGACGTCACAGTGCCGCCATATTGATTTTAGAAACAATGTCTCCTGAAACCAAATGTATACATGTGATATGTCATTGAAAAGGGGCTTTTTCGCACTATGGAATGGCGTAATACAGGGTTCCATTTAAAATTCTTGTCCTATGTCTACTTCCGGTGTCACCGGAAGCGATATTGAGTTGTTTTTCTTATGGAATATATGGGTCCTAAGAACCTATATATTTGATCCAAATATCAAAACTCTAACAAAGAAGCAGCTAAATGACGTCTTGGCCAATGATCAGAAAACCTCGAATTTCACTCGGGCTCTTCTAAATCAAAAATAGGACATCATTCATCAAATGTTTCAAAATTCTGAGAATTTTGATTTACCCCTACCAAATGTTAATAATTAATAAATAATTTAAAATTATTATTCCCTAATTCTAGTTGAAAGTCTCTGTATTGGCGACGAACCTTAAACAAGTAGGGCTTGCATAACGAAATTTTTGCAAAACTATTGCTATGGGTAATATTTGATGAGGCAAAATTAGATGTTTCTAAAAGCACTTAATGTGTCGAAAATATCTCAGATTTTATATAAACTAGTTAATAGGAGGATAAAAATAGTTTAAAGGTTTTCTGGAAATTATACATATACATTTACACAAACATAGAAATATTTCTTGCTCAACTTGTTCTAATCTTTCGGTTAACTTAAGACAATTATACAGAAGTAGAAATACCTTAAGATGATAGTACTGTGAGATAGTAGGTAGTTAAATACCTTTTTTGATATTGTCATTTAGGTTGCGGGAAATATGACATTGTCAAGTTTTCTTTTATAAGTTATAAAATGGGTAACAAACATACACTCCAATTAAATGTGACCTATCCTCTTTTACCCGAAAAGGCTTCACTATGGAAGAAATTTAAATTTAAATGCGTTTACGCTCTACAAGTTAGCTCGTCGACTCCAGCTACAATAGAATATTTCAAAAGCGAAGTTGAGATTTTGAATGAGAAGAAACGTCAATATAGAAATTACCGATATGTAATACATCCTTTAAGTAGGTTTAATCGAGCTTATCAAATATGGAGTTTCATTTTCTACGGTTTTTTAATATTTTACAAAACGTTTGATTTTGGATTTTTACATTTAGCTAGAGACTATATCTTTGAAGAGCATGGTTTGGCCTTGAGACTTGCCATGTGGTTCGACATCCTTGCATTGACCAATGTTGGTTTACAGTTTTGTATAGGATACTGCGATCCAAATTCTAGAACAGTCGAACTATCTAGATATAAAATAGCTAAACGATATGTATGTAGTGGACACCTTTTTTGTGACGTGCTGTCATCTATTCCCGGTATTTCTACACGTAATACAAGTTCTATACTTAAGTTACTAGTACATACTTTAGCTTTATTAAGGATGAGAAGAATTAGCACAGTTATCGAGCTATTACAACCTACGTCCGATTTTTTAGGAATTAAATCTTCAAGTACAATGTTTCTTTGTGGTTTTGTGATAATAGTAGCTATCGTTATGCACGTTATGACATGTCTGCATGTTGGAATTCCACAATATAGGGCAGCGTTAACAAATAATTCCAAGGATTCTTGGGTAGATGATACGTTTTTACGTTATCCTATTATGCAACAATATATGATGACATTTTTTAAATCTACTCAGTACACTTTATTAGTGCAACTAGAGTTTGTCCCCGAGAACATTAATACTGAAGAAGTAATACTTTCCATAATCAATTATTTTGTGGGAAAACTGCTTAAAGTTGCTATATGGATTATTTTGCTCTTTACGTTTGTATCCCAAAGAATGCTTAGAGTTAAGTTTGAAGAAATCATGACGGAACTTAATGAATATATGGTGGCCAAAAAATTACCTGAAGATCTCAAAGAGAGGCTTGTAATTTATTACAAATATAAATATCAAAAAGTATTTTTCAATGAAACACTGGTTAAAAATGTACTTTCTGAAAATTTGAAACGGGAAATAGATGTATTTTTATGTAAATCATTAATTCAACATGTGTCTATATTTAGATACGTAGCACCAAAAACCCTAAAACAAGTCATAACTTACTTAGTTCCTCAAATTTATCTTCCAAGTGATTTAATCATTCAATCTGGGTCGTATGGAGATACCATGTTTTTTATTGAAAGCGGAACCGTAGCAGTTTATACGAGTTCAGGAAAGGAAGTAGGTCATCTTTACGATGGAGCATATTTTGGAGAGTCCTCTATTTTATTGAAGAAGGAGAAAAGAGTAGTAAATATAATAGCAATTGAAGTCACAAGAGCATATGTTCTAAGTAAACACCATTTTCATCTTTGTTTTAAGAATAGTGACCCTATTTATAAAATATTTCTTGAAGCGGCAGAGAAGCGGCTTAATCAGTATCAAACTGCAGATGAAGTACATAAAAGCGGACTGTTTAAGACTTCGTATGGCTTAAATGATTTAGGTTAAGACAAAGACCTGATAAAATATATTCTGTGATCAAATACATTATAGTATATTTTAATATTTCAAAAATGGCAATTTCCTGTTTAATAATTCTATAAGTTTCTTCTGGTAACGAGCAGGGTGCATAGCAAAATAATACACACTAAAATCGTTAAATTATGTGTTTGTGTATGCTTTGCAAGATATTACTTAAATTATAAGTTTGACAAACGTTTAAAAGATCTCACCCTTACCGATCATTATATGAATGTTTCAACTTTCAAATTTACAAAAAAATCCATGAAGGGGCACTTATTTAGAAATCAGATATTTTGATTGCAATCCTCTTTTGATTAAGTTTTCGACTTTCGCGTTTAGTTTTTTTCTGTTTAAATAGCTTATTCTTAACTAACTTACAGTAAGTTCTTTACAGGGAAACTAACTAACTAAGGACTAACTAGTTAAATAAAATTATATAAAATAGTTAAAGAAAACTACTACCTGATCTAAATCCTAGATTAAAAATTAATTATACATGCCTATACAATTTTAAATATAATTATTAACTATATTTCACTTTTATTACAATTTTTTTTATTTTTGGAAAAATTACTTTTAATTTTTATCGTTTGAATTTGGTTATGTTGTCTAATTTGATGGTCATGTAATGAAGAAATGTTTTAAAAATTAATTACTAAATGTTTATCTTTTAAAATGATCGAATTAATTAATGAGTAAACGTTCAAATTCAAATTTGATATTAATAAATTAGTAAAAAATAAATATATTTTAAATATTTTAGATCAAATTCCTAATTTTGACTAAAATTCCAATAATAGCAGAAATGTTTTTTCTAATTTTATTAATGTGTACCTTCTAACTTAAATTTTCATCAAAATGTAAACCTAAAAATGTTATTGACTTTACACATTTTGTTTCTTTTCCGTTAAAATTAATATTTGGACAAATATTTTGTAGATAGGATTTTATTAATAAACATAAAATTTGATTTTTTAAAATTTAATGTCAGTTTGTAAGCTGCTAACCAAGAAGATATTAAAGATAAATTAAATTCTATATCACTATAAATTGTGGAAATATTTTTGGCCAAATAAGTAATAGTTGTATTATCAACAAATAATTTAACGCTACCTTTCAGTTTCAATTTTGAAATAGAATTTATATATATTAGAAAAAGGACAGTAGCCAAAATCAAATACTAAATTTCAAGATCTATTAAACCTGTTTATATATTTTTCTCTTAAAAATTAATAACATGAAATGAGTTGGAAAAGATTTTCCAACTCATTTCTGTCTGATTTTGGGTGTTTTTCGACCTACTTTTTTATTGGTTTCTACTTTGGATTTAGGGGAGTTTTTTGAACAGAGTTAAATTCCATGGATTTATGCGTCATAGAAATTAAAGCTTTAGAGATATTGACCATTATCAAGTAATATAAATAAATTTAATTTAGAATTTTACATTTTACAAACACTACATACACGTACTATAAATATGCTATTATCCTACGACATTTTAACAAATAGTGTTTTTCAAATAAATCGGTAATTATATCACATAATATAAATCATCCTTGATAAAACTTTTTGCTTGAAAAATAAATAAGGTTCGCTTTATCAAAAATTATTTTTTTTGTATACGGTGGCATAATTAATGTTATTTTGCGTAAGTGTAAAAATGTCCTGTTTTGCAAGTAACGAAAAAAAGTCACTTTTGATAATAGTTTTTGCTTCAAAAATCAATAAGGTTCGTGTAATCAGGAATTTATTTTTTATACAGGGTCCACAAAAATACAAAAAAACTGTTTATTAATCAAATAATTGTAACTCAAAATACGTCTTATTCAAGTGTAATTTTTAAATAATACAAACATTTAATTAAGCTAAAAAGAATTAAACTAAGCAGTACGATAAAAATATCAAATACAAAAATTCCAGCGCCATATTAAACATATTTTTCTAACAATTTCCTTAGATAACTGAAGGAATTTCTGATTTTGTTCTGGTATATTTAAAGAGTAGCCTGGGTGTCTTTTTCAAGTACTTCAATGTTATTTGGTATTAGATCAGCATAAAAAATTTGTTTTTAATAGCCCCCATGTAGGCCACAGTTAAGTCAGGGCTCCTTGTGGGCCACAAAATTGGGCCGTTTATTTCAATCTATCTTGTACCAAATTTGCGGTTAAGCCATTTTGTTACTTCACGAGCGTAATGTTCTGAACAACCATGCCGTTGAAATTACATTTTTGGCGAAAATCTAATGACAAATTTTTAAGTTCATTGCTGAAAAATGTATCCAGTATTTCTTAGTGCGATATTCTATTGTAGGTGTTGTAGAAATATGGTTCTATGATGCTATCGACAGATATCGCGCAACGCACGTTCACTTTTATTGTCTTCGCGTGATTCTTCTAGCTAGGATGCTGTAGTTCCATTAGTAGAAAATGTGCATTCATAAGAAAACATAACAAACTTATAAAAATCAATATTTTCACTTAAAATTCTCTCCCATCCACAAACAAAAACCTAGTCTTTTAGTTTCATCTCCCTCTCCCAATGTATGATTAAAGTAGGGTTTGAACAGAAATATTTTATTTTCTTCTAAAATCGTTTGAATATGACTTTTTTCACAACTGCTAATTGATCACCACGATTTCTAAGGGACATCGTGGCTGCATTGCTATGGTTATATTTCTTCTTTTTCTTTTTAAGGTACAAAACAGATCCAGTTCTTTGGAACTTTTTCATTACGTTGCAGATTGCCATCCGAGTTATAGGTACTCCTTCAAATTTCTCGCTAAATTGTTCCATAACCTATCGGTATGATACCTGACCATTTCCGTAACACTTTATTATAAAAATCCTTTGCTCTATAGATAGCATTTTGATAAAAATTATTTTACATTAAATTATAAAGATATTGATAAGTACGTCGTTAAGTGTCATAATTATTTTATTAGCTAGTAGATACTACGATTAAAGGTGTGATTGAGAATATTTGGGACTTTAAAAGGTAATGTGATAAAATCTTGTATTTCTGCTTGGGGTTTAATTCAAAACACGGCCGGTTGTAGAAAGCTCAATTAAAGTTTAGAATTTTTAACATTTGATAGCGGGATTCCTATAAGCATCTTGTCAAATCCGAAAGCTTTAACCGAGCTTTCGGTTAAAGCTATATTCTAAACAGCAATTAAGTTTTGTACAACCGGCTGTTTATATTTATACTTCTGAGAGAAAATTGTAAATGAGATATGCTTTTTACGCAAAACAACATTTTTGTAGTTTTCATGCTCCCTAAATAAAAAAATAAATTTTTGATAATGCTAATTTTATTAATTTTTTTAGCAAAAACTTTTATCAAGAGTAACTTTTTCGTATCTTGAAAAATGAGAAATTTGTATTCTGACGCAATTAAATTTTTGATAACTTGATCACCTATTTTATTTTTCAAGCAAAAACTTTTATTAAGAGTGACTTTTTTCGTATCTTGCAAAATGAGACATTTTTACTCTTACCCAAAATAACACTTTTGTACTTTTTATGCCCCCTGTATAAAAAATGAAATTTTTAATAACAAACCTTTTTTATTTTTCAAGCAAAAACTTTTATCATAAGAGCCTTTTTGCGTATCTTGCAAAATGAGACATTTTTACTCTTACGCAAAATAACATTTTGGATTTTTTATGCCCCCTGTAAAAAAAATAAAATTTTTGATAACTCGAACGTTTTTTATTTTTCAAGCAATAACTTTTATCGTGGGTGACTTTTTTTCGTATCTTGCAAAATGAGAAATTATTACTCTTACCCAAAATAACATATTTGTATTTTTCATGCCCCCCGTATAAAAAAATTAAATTTTGATAACGCGAACCTTACTTATTTTACAAGCAAAAACTTTGTCCTCTTGTAAAGTCCATGCGCGGATATATATATATATATATATATATATATATATATATATATATATATATATATATATATATATATATGTTGATTCTTAGTCGTTCACGGATGGAAAAATACAATGTGTCTTCATTCCGGGTGTACATCCGTTCACTACTGTCGTTCTGAAAAGAACAGCTTTGCTGACGTTTCGCCAAAATTACATTTGGCATTTTCGAAGCTTTCTTTCTCGCGTCCGAATGGAGACTGAAGTGTTGGTGACTGCGACGCTTCCTTTTATACCTCCACCCGGGGCCCAGGGCGTTATTTATGTTTTCCGGATAGTGCAGTTGTTGTTGCGCTAATTGCGCTCGAGTTTTTGTGATTTTAGATTTCTCGATTATTGTCTTCCATACTGTTGGTAGTTTTAATTATTCGTTCCTTTCATTCAAATCACTTTGTTTTTCAATTTCTATGACTTCTCGGATTATTCTGGTCTTATAATGTTCTATGTTGGCAATCTCCCTATACCCATCCAAAATGTATTTTATGGCCGGTTTCCTGATGATCTAGAAATAAAGCTGAGGTTGTTTGTTTGTTTCTGATGCTGAGTTTATGCTCTTCCACTCTTGCTGATATTCGCCTGTTAGTTTGCCCCACGTAAATCTTCACAGTCCGGGCACGGAATGCTATATACTCCGTGGTTTTCCAGTTTGATTTTATCTTTCGGGTTTCCAAGTAGTTTACCTATAGTTGTTTGTGGCTTGTGTATTGTGTGTATATTATGTTTCCTAAGAATTCTTCCGATTTTGTCTGTTGTGCCTTTTACATAAGTACAGTAAGACTACTTGCTGCTTTCCCGGTTCATAATTTTTGTTTTTCGTTGTTCGGGAACCCTGTGCATTAATAGCTTTCTCTATGGTGCGATTTGTGCAGGCATTTTTCTTTAAAGCACTACATATTATTATATTAGAGTATTTGACACAGCTTGAATTTATGCTGGGTGATGATATGATCCTGCATTTAAATTTCTGTCTGTATGTGTTGGTTTTCTGTACACGGTGTATTCGAAATGTCCGTTATGAAGTTTTGTGACCAGAACATCTAAAAATGGTAGTTTGTTGTTTTCCACTAACTCTAGAGTAAATTGTATTCTGGGGTGGATTGAATTTACGTGAGTCAGAAATTTTTCGAGCTCTGCATGACCATGTTGCCATATAATAAATATGTTATCCACATCACGAATCCATAATTTGGGCTTTAAACTTACTTTCTCAAGAGCTTCTTTCTCGAAGTATTTGAGCACCATCCATTTGTTTATACATTTGCCCGTTGAATGAAAAATAAGTATTTTTAAGGCAATGCTCCGAGAGTTGTATTATATGTGCTTGGAAATCCTCGATCATAGCAATCTTGTCCAGTGCTTCGTCGATGGGAATACTGGAATATAACGATTTGACATCTAGGCTTGCTATGATATCGTCTTTTTCAAAAACGATGGCTCGTATAATTCGTGAAATGGTCCGAGTTTTTTACAAATAAATCAGGTTTTTCGACAGCTGGTTGCATAATTTCAGCAAAATTTTTTTTGGTAAACCATAGAGTTAAGGATATCTGCTCGACTTTTCCCGTGGTACGATTCTTTGTTGAATTGCGGGGTTTATTGGTGAACTTTTTATTTTATTTTTAGTTGTTTTTTCTAGGTACGTTGTCGGGTCCGTTGGAACACGCCTATAACAATTGTCTTGTAGGATAGCCTGCATTTTTTGTACGTAATATTGGGTATTCATAACCACAGTTGCGTTTCCTTTATCTGCTGGAAGGATTGTGATTTGATTTTTTCGAAGGTTTGTTAGGGCCCTTTGTTCAGTGGCATTTAGGTTTTGTTCTGGTGCTTTGCTTGATCTTGAAATTCTTGCCACCTCTTGTCGAATCTCCTCTGCTTTTGTTTCTTCAGAGGAGTCAAGGACAGCTTTCACTCCAGCTATTAGATAGGTACCAAACATTTTCTACCTGTGCCACCCTTAATTTTTGAACAAAATCTCAAATAAATTGAATAAGTACTCTTTACGCTGATTTTTTTAAGACCGCAATTTTGTCCCATCTTCTTGAATTCGATCAGTTTATCCCTATATTACATTTAATTTTTGTGCAAAATTTGAAGCCAGTTAAATATGAAGATGTTTATTAAATATTTTATTTGACCGCCATTTTATTTTGCCATCTTGAATTTGTACCACAATTTTATCAGTTTATGTATAAATCACATTTAATGCTTGCGTAAAGTTTGAATTCAATCTAATAAGTAATTTTATCATGCTGTTTTTTAAATATTTTAATGAACCGCCATTTTGTTTTTTCATCTTGGATTTGGACTAAAATGTTAACAGATCACACACTTGATTGGGTGAACAATTTGAGGTAAATTATATGAGTAATTTTAATTTTTTTTTACTAAAGCGCCATTTTGTTCGGCCATATCGGAATTTTTTTTTACCTAAAGTCAACAGGGTAAGTAGCTTTTAGCTATGCTGCGAACTGACATATACCGACCAATAGTACTACGGAATAAAGCAAACATAATTTTTGGCATCTAGGGACGCTAAAACATGGAGATTTGTAAAACATGGGAGCGTGATATTTTCACGATTACAAACACATTTGGCCGTCATTTTCTTCCGCCATCTTGAATTCGTACTACAATTTTAACGATTCACTCTATATCACACTTAATTCTCGCAAAAAATTCGAAATCAATCCAATAAGTAGTTTTTCCATGCTGATATTTTTAATATCTTATTAGGCCGCCATTTTGTTAAGTTAGTTATTTTTTTAGTAACAATTTTTTTAACGCTAGGCTGCCATTTTCTTCCGCCATACCAAACCAAAATGTTACAAAGTCATCTCCATTAACCCTTAATTTTTGTGCAACTTTTGTCAACAAGTCAATCGGCTGAGTAATTTTTTAGCTATGCTTCGAACAGACAGACAGACCGACGGAATAAAGAAAATATGTTTTACGGCCTCTAGGTGAAGAGTCCAAACATTTTGGAGGGTAATTTTTTCACGATTACAATACCTCTCTTTTACGAGGGAAGTAAAAATCACAAAAACACTGATACATTTTACTATAAATTCGCAAATCGCGGATCGAAAATCAAACAAAAATCGAACGAGGGAATAACGAATAACGATCCGCACATCGAAATCAAAGCTGATAAATTCATTGGCGGATTTAGAGGGTGCGAAAGGGGCACCGCATACGATGTTATGTATAAACGAAAGCACTGCATCAGTTGAAAATAGTAATTCACCCCCTCCCCTCGAACGAGATCTATAGATCCTCCCTTTATCTGTTTTACATTTCATTTATCATAATAAAATTCAACAACCAAAAAAAAGTCTTCACTTTATACAAATTAAAATAATTTCGCCCCCCTCCCACGACATCATCCTACGGACAGCCATGAGCAAGTAAATTCCTAAATATTATCCTAGGCGCCGCCGCTCAAATAATAATTGTAATTTATTCTGTTAGCCGCAGTTTCTTTCAGTGTTATATTTGTATTTTCCAACACGTCAGTACATTTTCATATTACTTTGAACGTGACTTGACCTTGTCGCTGATATTTCGATTGCTGTGTGCTGTTCAGCCTTAAATAAAAGCATGTAAAAAGTATATAATTTGTAAATTATTAATGGTTTAATATGAGTAATGTAGGTTTGTGTTTATTTATGTTTAGACTACATAATTTGGATACACTTAAGAATACTTAGAATTTTTCTATAATTACAATAAGCTGCAGCATAATTTCCGAAATAACAAGAAATGTTTTAGATTCTTAGAGACGAACTTGTTAGCTTTTGAGTCTTTTGAAAACGAAACCTGAAACTTAAACAAACAATAATGAAGCAAGGAATGCGACTTTTTTATAATAAGTTTGACTACACTAACATTATCTTAGGTAAATTAAAAAAACTGTAGAACGAAAATATATACGAAATTATGCTATTTTCCATACATTTTTCGCACTTTCTAATACATGAGTAATTTTTCTTAATGTATTTCTGTTTATTATAGTAAAAACGTCTCGTACCGTTTTCCAATTCTTGACGATTTTCGGGCGGAGAAAACTCATAAACCTCATTTTTTTTGTGTATCATAATATATCATATTATATATCCATATATTATGTAGTTCATTTGGCTCAACAGAATTTGTAATTGCTGGTATGATTTTTGTTTCTGCAAGAGTAGCAAGTATTTATTCCCACATAGATTTTCATTGAAAATAAATGGCCCAATCAAAC